>VZTY01033862.1:136872-147505 GCA_013400935.1 Turnix velox
ACTCGATGATCTTTAAGGTCCCTTCCAACCCAAACTATTCTATGATTATAAAGGATAAGTTCTACTGTGAGTCATCTAAATTAAACACATTGCATTCAGTGTCACTGTTCCATCAGTGCTCTTAATGAAATGTCCCTTACATGGAAAGTTGTCCTCTCTTAGGCGAATCCACTTCACCAGAAAAATATCAGGCATGGACACAAAGTCTGCAGGGAGGTGACACTCAGCCCCAAAACCAAGGGACAGCCTCTGGACTGAAAGCACTAATAGACAATTCTTAACACTTTATTTGATCTCTGGTTTCAGGAGCTGAATCCATCCTGTGATACAATCATGTAAAGTCTTTTAAATTCCAGCACCCTGATAATTTCACAATAATAGTATAACAACTTTCCAATGGTATTGAGGTGGACAATATGAACTAATGCAGAGATATTTTCTTACCATTAAATTATTGTAATTTCCATTGATCACATACCAATAGTGCCCTTCCATGTTCACATATACAGTGTGGTTTGTAAACATGCTCAAATGCTTATCAAGAACCTCTCTGAATTCTCATCTGGACTTTTCACTCACTAGCTATTTTATTTAAAGGCCCAAAATAAGTAACATTAACAAAAAAAAGGAAAAAAAATTCAGAAATTATTGATATATCTAATTTTCCTTCAAACATTTGGTTGGGTTGCTCCTCAAAAACTTTGTATTTAATAATTTTCCTCCATGCAGACACTTTTCCACATACATGCACTGTGTGACTCTCACATTTTCATCTTTTGATGAAATCTTTATAAATGATGCTTTCATTCAAATTGCCCCTTAGAAAATAAGAATTTTAGGAAACATATTAACATGTATGGTACATATACATACAATAATAGAATATTATGAAAATCAGAAGCCTATCGAATAAGATTCCATGACAGCAGCATCAGCATTTGGAAATTTATGCAGCTGTAGAAGCAGCAGTTTAAGGGAAAACTCACAAGTTACTTGTAAAATTGGTGAAATTTTATTTACTACAATTTCTACTGCTTCTTTTAAATTAGAATAACTTTAAGCTTGATTTGGATTAATGAAGTTTGGTATTGCTTTACCGTTACAGAATATTCTTATAATGGATTAAAAAATGTAAATAACATTACCGAACTATCCAGGTACCCATTCCCATCTGTATCATACAAGCGAAACATAACTGTGAAGGAAGCAAAGAGAAGGAAACTCAGTTAGAAAATACAGTAATAATATTAGTATTTAAAAAAAAAAAAAAGAACCAAGCAAACCCAGACAGAAAACAACAAAACCTGAGTTTCAAAGAAAGGACAAACAGAAATGTTTTTCTTTAACAATCAGAGTAACTGTGGCCCTGCCAAACATTTGATGTTCTGTGAGAAGTTCTCTCAGTGACTGGACCTGGAGAAGAAAAGGCTCAGGGGGGACCTTATAGTAACTTCTCAGTACCTGAGGGGGTCCTACAGAAAGGCAGGGGAAGGACTTTTTAATATTATATCGGATGGGAGGACTAGAAACAATGGATGTAAATTGGAAGGGGGTAGATTTAGAAGGAAGTTCTTTACAGTGAGGGTGGTGAAGCACTGGAAGAGGTTGCCCAGAGAGGTTGTGGATGCCCCCTCTCTGGAGGGGTTCAAGACCAGGCTGGACAAGGCACTGAGCAGTCTGATCTAGTGGGAGGTGTCCCTGCCTATGGCAGGGGGGTTGGAACTCGATGATCTTTAAGGTCCCTTCCAACCCAAACTATTCTATGATTATATGATTAGCAGGATAATACAATTGCACATCTCCACATAATCAGTCCACCAGCTAATTTGGTCTGAAAAATTAATTCTGGCTCTTCATAGAAATGATATGTACCTGTGGCAAGTACCACCAAAAGGCCCTCCTTCTCTGTCATCTCATCAAGCAGAGAATAATATGCAACCAGTCAGATAAATGTAGATAAGCCTGCTTATATTTTCAGTGGTATCCTACTCTCTTGGTTGCCTCTGCCACTATTCAAAATGAAACTGAGGATCCTATTTGAAGTATTTTATCAGATAAATCCTACAAAAAACATTCTTTACAGACTTCATGACTCCTCCCATGACCAGACCACCTTTAACAACTTGAAAAAAGGTATTCCTAATGCTTTGGGGACAGAGAAGAACAGATGCATTTTGGTAACATTCAGAAACAACATATACTTTCAAGTTTGTATCAATACTTGACAGCAGTCACAAGAGTGCATATGTGCACTTCCTATTTTCTCTACTGCAGTGAAAACTGTGAGGTATCTTGGGATCCACAGAAGCCTGAGTACCCAAGAACTGTGCAGCACAGCAAAAAGGCAGACTACAACTAATCTTCCATAGCTGCATAAAAAAGTGTGGCATTTTTGAAGTCTCAATATTAAAAGAACAGAAATAAATCAACCTGGAGAGAGTTTTGATAAGAGGAACCTGCAAAAGAACCCCAGAGTTCTGTCCCTCTTTTCATTGTACCCATTTCTGTCACCATGGGAAGCAACTAATCTCCATTCCACACTATGGTTCATGCACTGAGCTCTTCAAAGGCAAGACTCCTCATTAGGCAAGGCTTGCCTAATTTGCTACCACAAATCAATTATTATACTCTAAACTGAATTGAGAACTAGGATTTTAGTTTTCCTGTGCCTGCTTTCTGAATGCACATTCATTCATACTTCCTCATATTCTAATCATATGATGCTAAACTGCTATTATCAAATTTAGGGAGAGCTCCTTAAAATCTTTCCTGAGACTGAAGTGTTGGTGATCTTATTGTCCAAAGCAGTCATTGAAAGCAACAGATGATGGTGACTTTTTGAAATATATGTATAAAATTAACTTAATTGAACATACATTCTAGCTTGTCTTCAGGTCTTCCTCTTTCTAGCAGTGACAAATAGCAAACTATATCTTTCAACTGGATCATGTCTGGCAAATTTAAGTTGGCAGGAGTAGGAGGTCGGGATGTAGAGGTACTTTTATTCAGTCTCAGACCTGGAAATAATACATAGATAGCCTTCATTACTCTTCATGCATCACAGAAGCAGACAATGAAAACATAACTCTTGCATATATGCATCTTTGTTTTGTGAATCTCAGAGGACTTATGTTATACATAAATAGGAATTTTTATTTAAAATTTAACTTGGATAGTTTATTCAACAAATGCAGAATAAAAATTTTACTTCTGAAAGCATTATGCAGATAAAACTAACTAAAAAAACTCCAAAACTAAACTAAAAACCCCCAAATCAATTCTGAGAATGACCTAACCCTTTCCTGTATTGTCAGAGAAACATATTTTTAACACATGAAAGCATCCTCCACAGATTACTATGGAAATGAACATAGAATTTGAATAATATTTACAGTAAATGCTCAAATATTGCAATCAAGAGCAGTTCTAGTGATCACTTGGAATACAAACTTTAACTCTAACAAACAAGAGAACTTTAATATGATCAGTTCTGATAATACTACTGCAATCTGCAGGACCAATAAGTAGAATAAAATAAGGGGTAGGACAGAAGAACACAGAAAAAAATCCTAATAAAAACTTCTTCATAAGTTTTCTGTTTCTTATTGACTTCACTTATATTAAAAAAGAAACTTTATAATAGGACTGATTTATGTTGGCAATTATTTCCCATAAGTAATTCAAAATAGATTTGCCATTGCATACATAATTTGCATGCATAATTTCACTCATTCATTTGTCTTGGTCAAGTTAATTACTGCACTTTATTGCAGCAATTAGTGGAAAGAGAATTCTGATAGGGTTCTCCACCCCTATTTTTAACTTGTAAAACTTCACTACAATTGGAAGACATTTTCAAAGAGGTACCCACATTAATAAAAATTTATTAATTTCAATAAATAAAAGCAAATTGGCATGCAGAAATATCTTCATATCAAGTTTATTTTCATGACTTCATTTAGATAATAAACACTGAAATATATAAATTAACAAGAAGATTTAATAGAGCAATGTTTCTAATAGAACAAGATTGTGTGTTAACAGCACATTCTAAAATATGAATCAATTAAGATGGTAGCTTTAATCACATCATTTACACTATTCAAATTTCTGTATTATGTGAGTCTTATGGACAGAATAAATGTATTATGAAACTTGATCTAGCTCATTCCTGAAATACAAATAAAATACATACAAATTTTAAGGTATGTTTTACCTACAAAGTATATGTCAACATACTATTTCTTAATCAGAAGTGGAAGAGAGGTGACTGAAATGTGCTGACTTACAGATGACTTACAACACTGCTACTTACCTGGCATCTGTTTCCATCTCTCTTCAGACACCTTAACTGAAAATACAATTTATAAACAGATGTGAGTGGATCGAAAGACACCAAGTTAAAAAATGGAGATTTATGAACACAGATACTTTCTTTGTGAACTTCTCCAGCTCTTGTGTACCTTTTCATTTCCCAGAATGTCAAATGTTTCTGAAGAATTTATTTCCCAGTACAGTCAATTTTTTTCATGACAGGTAACATTTAAAAAATACTAGATATCCTAAAAGAAAGTAACTAACTTTTATTTGCACATCAAAATGTATCAATGCAGACTTTTTCCACTGAAATGCTGTAAAATATAAAAATGTAACATCTACTTTAAATCTCATGCAATTGAATTACAATATGAGCAGTCTATTTCAAGCATAAATAACTCTTTCGTGAGAACTGAATTGCCTCTCTGAACATGTTTTGAATATAGTGATTTATCAAACAGCTCTCCTGGTATTACACTAAATACATATGGGAGACTACTAATCTCCTCTCATGTTACATTACTTCTAAATGCTTGCTAACAGAAAAATAAAAAAATTAACTACAAACTGGGAAAAGCAAGTGAAGGAGACATTTTTTTTGGAGATTATGATATTTTTATTACTACTTCTACTATTGCTCCCAGATATAAAAATAAAATCTATCAGAAAATTATAATGGAAGTGTAAAAAGCTAAGTATGGCCAACACTGAGCAGAATTTAGATGCAATGACTTAAAAGCAGCTTTATCATTTCTACATGTGAAGTGTTAAAACCATAGAAATAAAACAGCAGAATGGTAAAGGATAGTATTTTAAATAGTAAAATTTTTTTTATAGAATTTTTTGAAATGACATTTTTTGCATGGAAATATTTTAATAATACCTATAAATTCAAAATGTCCTTTAATAAAAATGGTGTGTTTAGCATGAAAACTTCAAACTGCATTAAAAATGATCCTTACGTTGGGAAAAGAAATGCTGCTAACATTTACAAGACATTTTAAATACCAGGAACTGATAAGCATGCAGGATTATTAATAAATGCATCATACCTACACAATAAAGAGCTGCAGTGATAACTCAGCTCAGAAACTACAGGGTACCAGCAGAAACCTCTTGCAGGAAACTCTGAAGTTTTCTAGGTGTTTATAACAGCAGAGGAAGCAGCAGCATCATGTAACCATAGCAATCTGATTAGCATTAACATGACTAAGATTGTCCACTTGGTGTCTCAGCAGTATCATTAATGTGAATTAAAAAGATGAGATTGTTTAATTTCCATTTCTTTCCAATTTCCATGGTTGAATTAGTTTATCCAACATCATAAATATCAGAACAACAAAAAAAGAAACTCATACAGCTTAGAATATCACGTTAAGGAGCTGTGGGCTCTTGTTATCAGTGGTTTTGTTACTTACCTCCAGAAAGATGCTGAGGTTTGCTTTTTATTAATGGGCTGCAATGGGAGACTTTGTTGCTAAATGATGTAAAAAGATGTTCAATGAAATCATCTGGTAACTCTGCCTCCAGAAAAGTCTTCATGAATAGTTTGAATCCCTCTAAATCAATTGTCTAGAATAAAATACAATAAAATTGAGAAGGGGACACAATTCTCAAAAAAGGAAAAAAGTATTTTGAAATAGTTTGTTTTACAGAAGTTTCAAGTTAAACCAGAGCATTCTGTTAACAAAAACTTTAGACTTTTTTTGAAAAAAATGATATTTGAATATACAAGCCTGGCATATTTGAAAGTGATTGATTAGTAAATTCAGTATTAGTTTAAAATTCACAGTATTGCTACAATAGCTCAGAGTCCTTGTATCAGGATCCAAAAATTTAGATGCAAGCTCTCCAGCTCCTTGAGCAGAATATGGTTCAAAGAGCACATATAAAGCTGCATATGAAGAGCTCATAGGGATATACACAGCAAATCTAAGGACAGAGATCTTAGTGTGGAAAAATTAAATAATTTTTTAAAAGAAATACTGTGAGGACCACTGTGAAAGACTTATATGCTCTTCAGTATTATCATCAAGCAGAAGTTTTAGTACTAAGTACAGTACATTTAAAACAGAACACTTCAAGATGCAAAACATTTCCTCAGTTTAATTTAAAATAACTTTCACCAAAGAGGGAACATACAATATTATGAACATTTTTCTATTCTGCAATAAAACAGTATTTTTGGTTTTTTCCTCATGGAACTGCAACATGTTCTAAAACATGAAAATGCTTCAATAAGTAACTACCCTTCATGCAATTGGTAGAATTTCCCACAGCCCCAGCTGCTGTTCAATGGAAACACACAATATTTTGGTAATTAAGAGGGTAAAAAAAGGAAAGAAGAGGACATTATTCTTCCATAATTAATTGGATCATGAATACCCTCTATGTAAACCAAAGTACCTTCCTTTCAAATGTCATTATGATATCAGAATTTCTCAGGTGAAAAGATCAATAAATTCTGGTAGGATATGAAAGTAATTTATTGTTGCTAATGAATTCATAGATCAATAACACCAGAATAATATATAAGCCATAATGGTGGATGCTGCTTTCTTAAACATGCAGATTAATTGCTTAATTTTCAACAGTTGCTTAGCTTCCAGAAACTCCAGTTGAATTCAAATGAACCTCAGAAAGAAGGATTTAGAATTTCAGGAGGCATTTTCTGTGACGTTTTCCCAAGTGCCAGTATGAGAACAAGAGAGGGTGGAACAAACTAACTACAATTAACCTGGCATATGAATTAATTAATTCCATTTCACAAGAGATAGGGTGATTAAGATCCTAAGTTTAGGGATCTCAGGAAAATTTTCAGTAGTGGTGAGAGAGATAAGGATGTAGTTGAAGGAGGGAAAGGTGATTAAGAGAAACATGAAAGAACTTTCAAATCACTTGGCCTAAATCCTCTGAGCAGAGGGAGGAGGAAAAAAAAAAGGACAGTGAAGAGGAGGAGGAGAGATGATGCCACTTAAGAGACAGACTGGAGTATGTGGGGAGGGCAACATCTGAGCCAGGTAAGAACAGGGGAAAACAACACTGAAAATCCTTCTAGACTTGTCAGTATCTCCACTTCCTACTGCATCTCTATTTCTTAAATCTTTTCCTCTGTTCTGACAAGGAGGAATCACTGGGTAAGCATCTATGGGGCAGTGAGGGAGTCTTGTCTTAGTCCTACACAACTCATCCTTTCAATCTCTTGAGTTTTTCATTGTTCTCATGCTCTGGTTGCCTCTTCCCAGACTGGCAGAGAAGGGGCTTTTTAACTCCTCTCCACTACAATGGAAGAATAACTAGGTAATTTTAAAAAAATAGCTCCTTTGACCAGTCTTTCTTCCCTAGTTTGGTTTTTGTCCATTGCATTTGATAACTGATTTTCAGCTACTGAAAATACTCAGGAGTAGAGTTTTAGGTTAATAATCAGCTCTGTAACCATTGTTCTTGCCATAGAATCACAACTGCTTAAAGCATACCATAAGCCTTATTCAAATTTTAAAAATTGCAATTTAAAACCTAATGTATAAGAATGGTATTATATGGTTAAAGAAACAATATTGAATATTTTTTCCAGGATATGTCAATGTAATTTCTGAATAATACAAACCACTATGTGATCTCACTAGTAAGCAGAAATTTCTGTGACAAGTATGGAAGAAGTTAATTACTTGCTCTTAACTAGTTTTTGCATATTCCTCTCAATTCATGTTAGCAAAATTATTTACTGTGAATGACAAAAATTAGTGGAAAAGTCTGTCAGCAGAAAGATAGTGTGCTTTGCTCTCAGCTTTAAACACAAACAGCTCTGTTATCTGACAAAATAGCCACATGCAGTATTAATTATATTAATCAGTAAGTGTATTAATCAGCCTCAATGAAAAGCTAGAAAATAAAAGATAACTGCTCCTCTGCATAATAAAAGGGGGAAAAAAAATCAAATTAAGATTACTTACTTGATTAAGTATATCTTGTTTCTGTAATGCATGCAAGGAAAGAACATACTTGTGTTAGTGCAGTGTTGTTACATGCAAGCTTTGCTTTCATAATAGAACTATTTTTGCTGCAAGGTTAGTGATGTAGACAAGCAGGCTTAAGACATTTCACAGAATATCCCATTTTCTTGGATTAGCACATATTGTCAAGAAAATGGTTTTTAGTTGGCATTTTAGTCCTGATTAGAGAGTGCAAGCTACTTATTTTTAAACATGCAGTGACAGATAGCCAAGGAAATACATACAATTGTCTTTCATCCCTGTGTACTCACAAAAAACCATAAAAATTCACTTGTAGCCAAGAGAAGCTTTTAGTGAAACAACTTCATTTAAAGTGAAAGCCATGATAAATTCAATAAGTATATTCACAACCTAAGGAGGGCTAAAGAGCATCTCCATCCTTTACTTGTTTCAAGAGGAAATAATAAGGATGACAAAAGGACTTAACACCTTTACCTCTATCTTTAACAGCAGTAATACCAGTTGTTCTTGGGGTACCCAGTCCCCAAGATGAAGACAAAGACAGGGAACAGAATGAAACCCCTAAAATCCATTGGAAAATGATTAGCATCATGCTACACTATGAAGCCACACAAAAGTTTATAGGGCCAGGTAAGATCCACCCAAGAATATTGAGGAAACTGGTTTAAGAGCTCAGTAACCCACTTTCTATCATTTTTCAGCAGTCCTGTCTAACCAGGGAGGTTCCAGCTGACTGGAATGTGAGGTAATATGTTGTCCAGCTACAAGAGAGGCTGCAAGGAGGATCCAGGGAACTACAGATCTGTCAGTTTGACCTTGGCTCTGCACGAAGTCATGGAACAAATCATCTCAAGAGCCATCACAAGTATGTACAGGACAGCCAGACAATCAGGCCCAGTCAGCAGGGATTTATGAAAGGCAGGTCCCACTTGACTAACCTGACATGACAAGGTGACTCACTCACTGGATGAGGGAAAGAGTGTGGATGTTTTCTACCTGGACTTTAGTAAAACCCTTGATGCCGTTTCCCACAGCATCCTCCTGGAGAAACTATTGTTCATGGTTTGGATGCACAAACTCTTAGCTGGGTAAATGGAAAAAAATCCAGTTGGCAGCTGGTTCCAAGTGGTAACCCAGGGCTTGGGATTGGGGTCACTTTAAGATCTTCATCAATTTTGTGGACACAGGGATTGAGTAAGTTTGCAGACACTAAGGTAGGGGAAATATCAATCTGCTTGATGGTAGAAAGCATCTACAGGGGACTCTGCACAGGCTGGAAGGACAATCGGGAGAGGTGCAACAAGGCCAAATGCTGGGTCTGCACTGGGGTCACAAGAGGTATAGAATTTGGGAAGAGAGGGTGGAAAACTGCCCAGCAGAAACAAACTTGGGGAATATGAGCCAAAAGTGTGCCCACATAGCCAAGAAAAACATCAGAATCCTGGCCTATATCAGAAATAGTGCAGCACACAATATTAGGCAAGTGATCATCCTCCCTGGTACTGGTGAAGCTGCACAACTACTGCATTCAGTTTTGGGCTCCTCACTATAAGAAAGATATTGAGGTACTTGAAGCCGAGGTATCAACACACTCGTGCAAGGCACTTCTATCTTGGAAAATTCACTCAACTGCAGAGCTAATTTCATCCACTTTGGTTCCAGTTCAGCAGCTTTTTGCATTAAGCTTGAGCCAATAATTCTTACCAGATATGAAGCAGCTTCACTGCTAGGTTTAGTTTACCTATGTCAGATCTCTGATGTCTAAGCACTAAGAAGAAAGAAACGTACAAAGGCTGCCAGCCTCAAGCTGGTTCCAACATTAATCCAGTAGCTTGATCCCCACGAAAGACAGCACAGGGTATCTATTTGCATTAGTCCTCACCTTCCACCCTCCCATCTCACCCACTGACTTGGTTGCTCTGTTATCCCTGGATATTTCAGTATTCTAGTAAGATAAGGGATGCCATCCAGAGGGACCTTGACAGGCTTGAGAGGTGGGCCCAAGCCAACCTCATGAAGTTCAACAAGGCCAAGTGCAAGGTCCTGCACCTGGGTGGAAGCAATCCCAAGCACAGACACAGGCTGGGTGGAGAGTGGCTTGAGTGCAGCTCTGTAGAGAAAGACTTGGGGGTGTCAGTTGATGACAAACTCAACATGAGCCAGCAGTGTGCACTCGCAGCCAAGAAGGCACCAACCAAATCCTGGGTTGCATCAAGAGGAGTGTGACCAGCAGGTCAAGAGAGGTGATTTTACCCCTCTACTCAGCACTGGTGAGACCCCACCTGGAGTATTGTGTCCAGTTCTGGAGCCCTCAACACAGGAAGGACATTGAGCTACTGGAG
>VZTY01033862.1:147614-161921 GCA_013400935.1 Turnix velox
TAGATATAAGGAATAAATTTTTTACAGAGAGGGTGGTGAAACACTGGAACAGGTTGCCCAGAGAGGTTGTGGATGCCCCCTCTCTGGAGGTGTTCAAGACTAGGCTGGACAGGGCACTGAGCAGCCTGATCTAGTGGGAGGTGTCCCTGCCTATGGCAGGGTGGCAGGGGGGTTGGAACTCGATGATCTTTGAGGTCCCTTCCAACCCAAACTATTCTATGATTCTAAGATTCTGTACACAAATAGCTGTGAAATGAAGAACTTTAGGAAACACCATGCAAAGTCACAAATTTTGCTCAGGTCTGACTGTGTTTATTAATGCCAGCTTTGTGCAAATTCTGCCAATTCACCTGGCTTCAGTCAGAGCAGTTGTCCCAGGTGCCCATACTGATCACATTTTGCTGTGCCTCAACCTCCACACATCCACAAACTGGAAGAATGACTCTTTTAAAAGAGATTAATCTCATGACTTTAGATGCCTATTTATTCCTACAACGTTGATAATTCAATCATGTGTTACCTACATGGCAACATGTTATCTAAATATGCAGAAAGTGTACAATTATTGTGTACTTTTAATGGTTATATTTCACAAAATTGCAATCATCATATGACGAGTGAAAATAAGTGCAAAATTTCAAGAAAAATAGAATAAGATCACATTTTCTCATTCAGTAAAAGCACAAAGCAAACTGCAGAAGTCAAAAGCAAAAAAAAAAAAGGCAATTACTGAGTTCATCTATTCATATATCAACAATTTACACTTCAAAAACAGAAACTACAAAGCAGAAACTTCTCTCTGGTTTAGTAACATCTTATAGCCTGTATTATACTGGAGAATAAATCAGATGATCACAGCATTCCCATCCTTTTATAAGTTGTATGTAACTAAACTAACAGAGATTTAAGATAAACATTTACAAGATCAACTTACACAATTTTAATGAATTATGAAATAGTTTACTCAGAAGCTGACTAAAATGAGCAACACTATGTTTTGCAAAGTTCAAAGTGTCAAATAATTCTTTAATTCTCAATGAGTTACAGCTGTCTTACTTGACAATAATCCTTATCTTTAACAAGAAACACAAGATGAAGCAGTTTTCATGACAGTTAGATAGAATATTTTTCTATTCTGAATTCTTCCACATAGCACAAGCACAGTTAGAAACATTACAATTAGAAAAATACTGAAACAGACTTTTATTTAGCTACATTTTGATTCACACTATTAGGATGTGCTAAACAGATACAAATAGCAACAGAAAAAAAAAAAAAAAGAAAACAATCTGTTTTTTTCTACCAGCCAAATCAGAGTATTTTGTCTAGTGAGACAGTAATGACAATGCAATCACACACACACACTTTTTTTTCCAGCTGAACTCTGTTCCATAAAATAAAAATCAAAAAATCTCAAAAAATCTCCTTTGATAATGGAGATCCCAGCACAAGAGAAACAGAACTTAAAAACAAGTCTTAACTGAGCTGATTTTACTGTTCTAACTTTCAAAATTATGCTTAATATTTCCAATATTTAAAAATAAATGGGAAGTTAGTTAACCATACCATAAGGGTAGGGGAGTTTTGCTCTCTGTTTAAAAATTCAAAAAGAACACGTGAGTTTATGTAAATTATTAAGCAAGTCTATCTTAATATGATAATTATAAAATTTTGCTTCTTAAAGTTACTCATATATTTGTTTTTCAAAGTGTTTCAAATATCCTGAAGAGTTGATTTATAAATAACCTCCTATTTCAAATGCCCAGATTTTCATCAACATTTATAAATACTTATCCACACCATTTCTGACCATTGAAGAAAGAAGAAGAATTACCCCTTCAGGATTATATTTTGCTAATACACCACTGCCATGGAATTCTTCCAAGACATCCTTAATTTTCTTGGTGGAATCTGGATGAGGAACAGAAAGCACAAAAATTAAAACAGAAAACTGATTTACATAATATGAATTGTAATTCAAGAAACAACAACCAAACTGCTAATAGCTTTTCTCATTGCATATGAGTAACTTTCTTTTAGCTGCATGAGGATGGTGGGCAGAAAGAAAATGAGAGCTATATCCTCAAATATTGTAACAATCAGCAAATAAATGCTAAATGTTCCAAATAAACACTTTTTCATCCAATGCTTAACCATTGCTAAGTATCATATCTCTGATCAAGTTGTATAAAAGGACTTTGTCACTTTCCTTGTCCTTGAAACCCAAGTCACCTATGGAACACGGTCATTCCTAACAGTGCTATTAAATCTTCTCTGGCACAGCTGCCAGGGAGTAGAGGAACTGTCAGAGGAACCAGACAATATCATGATGAAGGGGCAACCTGAAGAAAAAAACAAATAATCTTTTCCTGTGGTCATGTCACAGAAAATCAATGTTGCTACCAAAAATTTTCTTAAACCTCTAATATATTCTAATTGCTCCCAACTACAGGAGCTTCAGAACAACTTTCGCCTAACAGAATTCTGAAAAATTCCTTCAGTTCAGATGCACTTTGTTGTCCCTGTGCAGAACAACAATACAGTTATTAATTAGCGACTCTTAAAATTCACACTCACTTGGAATATATCATTCATATGATCATCTTTTCCACCTTTAATATCTCAGCAATACAATAAAAATAATTCTTTAAAGTGCAATAGTTGATGGACTAATAGCCACAACACTGAGATTAACCATGAACTAGTAATGAATATCAGATGCACTACAGAAGAAAATAGGTAAACTTAGTGTTTGTCCCCATATTCCAAGCTCTAAACATGTGCAGGTAGAGCACATAGCCTAGAATCACTGCAGTGCTTAAATCCCATCTTATCTGAGAAGCTCTAGAGGGCACAGTATAAATCCTGTGTAGGCTTAAATATAAGTTTCATTTCATAAAACATCTTTCCTTTTTGCTCTCAAATTTTATTTTGCTTTCCACTAGCCCAGTGCTTTGGGCATTCATTCAAAATATTTAAGACCTTCAGTTCTCCCCTCTGATGTCATGGATTCATACTCTTTATCATTCAATCTGTGTCCTGTAGCAATTTAGAGTGCAGCAGTATTAATTTAGCCAAGGTGGTGGAAGGAGAAAAAGGAAAACTGAGTTGAGAACTGTAGTTTTCCTTGGATGAGGTGAGATGTGGTTTCCTGTTACACGCTCCAGTGATTTTAGGGCAGAACAAACAGGCAAGGTGTGGAAGACAGCTAACTGGAAACCTAATACAAAGAAAGTAAAGTAAATGGATTCCACACAGTCCTGCAGAAACTCTATCTTAAAATAAAGATTCCAAAGCAGTAGATGAGACTTGGGCTGGTGTTAACGTTGTTTCAGAATAAAGGTGAAATAATTAAAATAATGACACTAGGAATGTGAAACCTGCACACGTAAAAGAGTCAGCCTGATTTTCCTTTAACTATCTTTCAGTCCTAAGAAAGTTACTTCTTATAACTGTAGAAAAATTTACATAACAGCTTCAAAACTGTTATGGATTTAGCCCACATTAAAAATTATGATTCATTTTTTAAAATTACTCAGCTCAGATGATGAAGATCAAGCACCCAGCTGAGACTAGAATTTGGTGTGCCATTCCTACCATAACCAGAAAACACAAACTGGAAGGGAAGTTTGTTCAGATTATACACTTTATTTACATTTTCTCCCCATCCTTCCAAAAAAATAATTTAAAAGGATTTTTATCTTAAAGAATAGAGAGACAGATTGATAAAACAACTTATATAAAAGTCAGCACAAATCACATTACAGATACACAAAACTGTTTTGCAATTTAAAAGAAATAAGAAGTAGAAAACAATGACTGAGTAATGACTAATTCCTTTATAAATCCAGATATGTTTTTCAGTCTTGACAGAAATTCATAAAAGCCTCTGTACTTATTGGACTGTAGCACATTCTAACACCCACACCAAAAACGTAGTGTAATAATCACTTCCTATCTCTATTTCCCTTTTGTAAACTTTATATAATATGAAAAATATCAGAGGCATCCAAAGTCTTACCATGAGCAAGTTCAGAATTTATATTTAGAAGCACTAAGGAGATTTTTCTATAAACATTATGATTGGCTGGTCATAGGGGGCTGGCATGGGGTTCCTGGCCTTAAGCAGGGTTTGGGATCCTAGAGGAGAACCTGAGCAAAGACAGTCCACCCAAGGTTCATGAGGTAAAAAATACCAAGTTATTGCAAACCATTCTAATACTCAGCTTCAAAATGCAGTATGTAGATAAACTGCCACACTGCAGAAACAGCTTGCCCTGAGACTGGAAAGGTCTAGAGGTCACCTCTGGAGACCTCTCCCACCCTCAGATCCCATCATCCCATTTGAGCTTGAAAAGTAATGCAAATCTTCAGCAAGGAACTTTGTGGTTTCTTCTTTCCCTTTTCTCATTTCCTGCTTATTTATAGCTGGTGACAATAGCTGATACACTCTGCCAGCTCACGACCTTGCCAGCTACAATGATGATGAAACCATTCACTATAAAATTGAGGAAGTAACACTATTGACAACATATTTCACCCCATACACTAACTCTAAGCAACTAACTTCCTAGCAGCAAAGAATCAAATTAGTGAAATTTCAAATTCAGCATGTACCATTTCTGATTTTAAGTGGAAATGGGGAAAAGGCTTTATAAGTTCATGAATATTTTTACTGGCTTTGAAATCTACATTAAAAAACAATGCAGTAGTTAATCTGTTTTATCTTTTACAATCACAGTGATTACAATCTGAGATCAGGTCTCTTACTGGGCCTATAAGAAAACTACAGACACATTTGTGCTCTAGTTTTTCACAGAGAAAGGTCTTGGTTTTGTTCTGCTTTTCTAATATTGTGTGCTTAGTACAATAAAGTGTATCCTAGAACATGCATTAAAAAACATGACAGAATAAATTAATAACTAGCTTTCAATATATATGAGATCATGGTTCAAGATAAGTCATATAATAAAGACTCAGTCTCCTGAAAGCAGTGATGCACAACCCTCAGCAACCATTAAAAAATATGCCAGACCCTTGTCAGAGTACCTCAAGCTTAGTGTCACTCACAGAGAGCAAAACAGAGAATATATTCCTATGAGTTACATTGAAATGAAGGATCTATGATTTACATTCTAGAAAACTCCAAATCTGAACAAAGCAAACCAAAACCCAACCCAATATAAGGCATGTACATGAATAGAAATTAAATGTCTAGACAGGAGGACAGCTTAGATCATACAGCAAAGTGAAAGCTGAAATTTTACAAGTTGCCTTCAGAAATCAGATCACCCACATCATAATCCTAAGGTAATAAAGAAACCTCCTTTAAAGATTTTACTTAGTCTCATATTAAATGTAACACTTAAGTAAAATGCTTGCTTTTGTCCCATCAAAATAGTCTGTTCAAATTTTAGTAGAAATTCTCTTAATGGAAAAGAATACCAAATTCTTCAGCAGATAACTTGTTCTGATAAAATTGAAATCCATACCCTTTGATAACCAGATTTCACTTTTCCTTAGGAAAAATGTTTGAATATGTAATTAAACAAGCATCCAAATGTTTCAGAAGGAGTACCACAATGTTTGGTTTCAAGAATGTGCTTTTCTTTGTGCCTGCAAAATGGCTCTATTATGTAAAGATATTGTGATTAGCTGAAGCAGGCACTGAAGGAATCCTAGAGCTCATGAAATAAACTGGAAATAGACTCCAGCTGTGCTGCTGCATCACTTCATTCTGCTCATTTCTTGCTTAGGGATCTACCACAAAAGTACAGCACAAGCATGTTGCTTCTATGGGAAATTTCCAAATATGAGAGCCTTTTATTTTTGCAAGAAGATCCAAGTCAGCACCCACAACATGGGTACACAGAGTCCCTTTTGGGTAAGGGGAGGAGGAACAGTTGCTAACTGCTGCTGAGAGCCTGAACTAGGAGGAGGAAAAGCTTTACATGCAGCCAGAGCTTCACAAAAGCTCAAAGCAGCAACATGGCTGCACTGCTGGACTCGGACAGAGCTGTTTTCCAGCTATCAGAACTGAACTTAATGACAAATACAACAATGTGCATCATATGGAGTTAATTGCAAACACAAATGCTGTGAAATCAGAATGAAGGTTTGCCATTCAGCCTGCTGTGTGTGCTGTGGAGGCAACGAGCACTTCAAAAAGATCAAGAATTGACTTTTGCTCCATTTTAGAGAGAACAGCTATAATACCAGTTGTTTAAAAGGTTGCATGTGATTTACTAGATAATTTGAATACAGAAAAACAAATCCATTTTTTACAGAGTATTACTTCTTAACCTTTCTGACAACACCATGAACAAATTCCTCCAGAGGAAAACCATGCTCTTTCTGGGATCTGTTCTTCCCTCAGTTCCTTGAAGTCATTCTATGTAGTACCTACAAGTTTTAAAAAAAATGAAATTTTTCTCCCAAAAAAGCTGCTAGATTCCAACTTCATCTGAAGTAATTTGTTTTGTTCTATGTTCTCATGGATTAATTTACTATTATTTTGGATTTCCCTCCCCTTCAGGACATTTATTTTTCTTCCTAGAAACTCTAAATTCCCTATATTCATGCTGCTAAAGCAGTAAGGTTACCATCTAGTTGTAATCTCAGTTAAAAACTGGAGAAATGTACTTATCTTGCCATTCTTTTTCTTTCCATCTCTTGAACCCACTTCAATCATCTCTAGTATCACTTCAATAACTTCTCAAAACACTTATCCAGGACTGAAGTGTCTCTGCTCAAAAAAGCACTCAGAAACATATTTAAGGTAGAAACCATCTTCCCATCTTCTTTGCATAACTAAAATTTTCATCATGTTTCCTTCCATCCATTTCAATCTCTCATGCAGTATTCCTAAAGCTCATGTTCTCTTCCAGAAATGAATGCCAGGGTCTTTAATCAGTCTGAGTTAGGTAAAAATGCTAAATTCTGTATAAAATCTTGATATAAATATTATTAGAAATGTCCCTTTACTTTAAAAAAAAAGGAAATAAAAAAAAACCCCACAATGACAAACAAGCAACAGTTAAATCAGTCTGAAGGTATTTGGTATGCCTTCATGAAAGAAAACATCTATTACTAGGCCAGTTAATTTGGGGAATACATTCTTCAAAACAAGTTCATTATCACTAACTCTCATGAAATTGAGTGCCTCCATAATGTAAATAATTTACATCCCTCTTCCTTAAAACAAAGAAGTTATATTTTCAGAAATAGCAAGAAAATATTATATTGAATTTATTTTTCTCAGTAATTCATGCTAGTTTTAATCTAACAGCTTTAAAACCAAATTCAGTAATCAGTAATGTCCTCAAAAAGCCATTACATTTTGCAGTGCAGCCAAGAAAACCATGCAGTGACACTGAATAACATCTAGTCAAAACCTTCCAAAGCCACACAAGGCTCAAGTATATTTTTAGTGACTGAAAAAACAATGAAAATATACAAAATTACAAACACATTTCAAATTTTTGCTTCTTTTTATTGGCAGAAAGAACTGAAAGTGATCCAAGGCCCTTCCAAACTAACCACCAGGCAGCCCTAAGCACGCTCTTTCTCACATAGAAGCCTCTGAATCTGATTTGAGCCAACAAGAGCTGTTTTCAAACAAAACCAGAAAGACAGGTTTGGCTCTCCTTTCTTCAGAAATCCAGGAGAGGCAGAAAAGCAGTAAGTGGTAATGCTGATAAACAAGTATAATTTTTCAGTGGATGAGCTGGACAAGCAGCTTTCCCCTTCTTCTTCACACATAAGAATCTTTGCTGGGCTGAGGAGACCCACCACAAACTAGTGGTTGGGTTTGTATCCTCTAACAGTAAAGAAGGATCATTCTTTCTTACAGAGCTATTTTTTTTTCCCAGACTGTCTGATGAGTCATGGATTGTCATCATTTCAATTACACTTTCAAGCTCTTCTATAGAAACACAGGGACTAAAAATACATGCTTTTAATGAGAGCTGAGATTCTGCCACTGCCACATGGCTCCCCAATTAGTCCATTCTCCCTTCACTTTGTTTCTTTTCGAGGCTTGGTGAACCGTAATTCTCTGTTTGTGACATCAGACTCATTTCCACAGCAACCAATTGAATTATCCCCCAAATCTCTGTAATAGAGAATAAGCAATAGGAACACACGAACTCTTAAGGAAAAAAAAAGCTTCTCACTGTTTACATGGAAATGTCCATAGAAACAACCAGAGAAACAACAATAAAGAAAAAGAACTATGTAAGATGCACAGGAAATGTAACAAAGGCATAATCAATGTTTATATATTTTACAGTGTATAAAAAACACATTCAGGAATTTTATGACCACATTCAATTTGTAATAACCACAGTATGTGTTCAATGCCAGTAACAGCTCATGCTGCAACACCAGGCATTAATGACTGGCAAATCTCTGCAGGTCAGATTTTAAAAAGAAATCATTACTTTCGACAGAGGAAACATAAATTAGGCTAAGATTAGACAATTTGCCTTTCAGGATTCTGAGACCAGAGGTCTCTCCTGCATTGCCAGCCACTGCACACCATAGATCACACAGTCACAGAAACTTGAGCACTAGAGAGTTTCTTGTTTGGTTTTTGTAGGAACTGTTTAAATTTGCTTCTTGTAGCAATAACCTTGAAACTAGAAATACATAATCATTGACTTTGCTATAAAGACTTATTTCCATCTATTTCAATAAAAGCCCATCATTTGGGGGTTTGACAGTATTATTTAAGATTCATGGATCTATCAGCATGCCTATGAGTTAATAGAAGCCCTGATAATATTTGGCAGTGCTGGAGCTTTGACTAACATAATCTTTACAAGATATCTTAATAACCACTATGGCTGCAGTGGAAACACTATGGCATAATAGCACAAACTACAAAATAACAAGATTATCCTAAAAATGAAGGTCAAACAATAACCAGTCTTAGCAGAACCATTTTAATACCTGCATTGTATTGAACTATCTTGTTTCACTGCTCAGAGAGACTAAGTAAACTAACTCCTCCAAGTGATGTGATCACCTTCCCCCTCCCATTAACACAGTTGAAGCAGATGGTTGCAAGTAAACTACCACCTAGTGTGGCCACTAAATGCTCTTGATGATACAACACAAACATTATCCTCATCACATGGCAAGCACAGTACCCCTCTGAGTAATAATGAGTGATGAGTCTGTAATAACAGCATCCTTTTTTAACAGTATTTAGTCTTTGGAGACTGGGTTCAATGCAGCTTGGTACCATTTAAGAGGCTGCATCATTTTTTTTCCTTCTCTCAGCTTTCCTAAAATGAAGAAATTAAGCATGTTAGCACTAGCACAACCGAGACCATTTGGTCCACAGTACTTTCACTACACTGAAATGAAAGTTGTAATTTTCTGAGCCATTGTGTTCTCAACCTTGCCACTAAATCATTCAGAACTAGAAACAGCTCTTCAGGATAGAAACTGAAGCTAAAAACACTTGGTGCTTATTGAACTGATGTTACTCTGGATAAATTTGTCAACACCTTTAAAAATTTTGTGTTACAAGTTTACTCTAAAAGCTTTTTACCTTCATTGCTTTTACTGCCGGGACTAAAACTGTTAGGACCTCTTGCCAGTAGTCTCCAGTCAACAGTATGAAGCAGCAATGCTACTCCTGCATTTGACTGGGTATAATCCCTTATATTAGAATTCCTGAACAAGTCAGATGCTTCTGGGACTATTCTCTGTTCTGCAGAGATGTTATAATCAGCACAGTATGTCCAAATTTTGTTATATGATAGTCACATATGCATATATATCCACTAAATTTCCTCTCTGTAAACATTCCTTCTTGTAGCCAACATACAATTTTTTCCTGCAGTCAGAAGGAATTAGCTACGATCTGAACATAGCACTATAACAGGATACTCAAAAAGTCACTCAGTGTGACTTTATTTTGTGCTATTTCTGTGTACAGTTCAGGCCCTAGAAAAGCCATTTGTTCCAAACAGATAGTTTTAAATTAGAATATACAGTAGGCTGAGAGGGACTGAAAGCACTCAAGTGCATTTCTCTATGCCATGAAATAAATTAATTCCTAAATAATTTGATAGACCCTTTGGGCAGAGTAAGGAGTTCAGGAGTCTTTTCTACATTGTCTCTCCCTCAGCCTATTGCATTTAAAACAAGTTGTCTGCTCTTCTTCAGTGTGAGTACAGAAGCAGGAAATAAGTTCTGCACATACACAAGTATCCCACCTGACTACTCCTTACTTTGTGAGAACATAATTTCCTTCCTCTTTACTTTAGCAGAAACACCACACTCCCAGAATCGAATACTTGGCGTAAAACTATTCTCAGTCATCCTCAGTTTTCTCTCTCCTCTTTCTAAACAGCCAAAAGCAGCCCATTTCAGCAATCCCTATTCTCTGACAAGTCCCGTTTCCTCACCAGAATTAGAGAGATTCCACATGGCACTAGAAGCCTGGGACTTTGAGGGATTACATCATGGTCCATTGCTGCTGGTAACCAGCTGTCACATGTATGAAGTTCCCTTCAGGTTATCATTTATATTATAAAAGAAAATTTTTTCTATCTGTGAGTACCACAGAATCAAACGCCCCCATGAGTCCCTGGCAACTTAGTGCTGGACCAAAACTTCTGCTGATGTTCCTGTTTCTCTTCAGAGATCTTTTTCACAAGTTCTCCCCTCCTGCATCCCTATACAATTCTTACAGTTTAGTTTTTGCTCTAACATCAAAAAATGCTGCAGCTGCTGTTCCTGTTCTCACAGCCATTTCAGTAGCAATCCAACATCTATTTCGATCTTCAGGCTGTGACAGTCTGCCCAACTTCTCCTCTACCAGCCTGGGAAAAAAAAATCCCTGCCAAAGTTTTGCAGAAAGTCTTTTTCAGGCATTTTCCTCAGGGCACATTTTGTTGACAAACTCAAAAGGACAACACCAAACCAAGCTATTTCCCCAGAGTGCACATATTGCCACAGCTCAGAAGCCTTTCCTCTGCCTACAAAGAGAAGGGCAAAGCTTCCTTCTTTCTTTTAAAGTCTAGCTGAATCACGAAACAGATTTGCTTTAACTGTTTCCAATCCCTTCAATATTTTTTCTCTTGCTTTTGGAGCAACTCTGAACTTCTCCTAACATACAGCTGTGGCTACAGCACCCATAAAGCCTTATGAAAAGCAGATACAAAATTAATTTAATGGATGGATGCAAAAAACCCTGTCCATACTCATCAAACTTACCATACAAGTAATAATCATAATGAAGCTTTTTGTATTGTTTTCTCTCTAACAGTTTCTATCTTTACAGTTCAGGCTGCTGTTAGAAGCAATAGGGAACTGTGCATGTACATGGTAACAGAGTTTAGAAGAGACAGACTCTGCCTGAAAAGTCCTGTACATGCCTTGCCCCATTCAGTGACTTTTTATACAGAAAAAACCCTGCATATTTTCACTTTTCCCTCACCCAGCAATAATCATGAATTAGGAGGAAAAAAACCAAACATGTACAAAATTTTCTTCTCTTGAGTGCATGTAATTCCCTAGAATCTTCAGGATTTGGTGTGAGCTACATTGTTACTGTGATTATTACTATTACATATTGGGCACACCCATTATTTCAGTTAATTAGTCATAAAACCCATGTATTTTAATAAAATTACTTACATTCTGCATATTTCTGAAGCTGAGAGAACTCTCCAGGACTCAGGTTAAGCCACTTCTCCTGGCTCGTCATCCTGGCAGTAAGGATCCTCTTAAATATCAGAAAAACATTCCCTTTGATCCAGGCAATAAGAACTCCATAAAAATTTGTAGCTTCAGTTCACAGTGCTTGGGCACAGGAGAGATGGCATCAGTCTTGCTGGATGCAGTTTTTGGTGCTATGAGCTGTTCCAAATCTGTTGGTTCAGTGGTGAGTTACAGCACTGTTAAAAGAAGATCAAGCATTAGAAACATAAACACCAGTTTAACCACTGAAATAATCATACCTAAGAAATATTTTCTTGCATAAAATTTTGCTCAAAAATCTTTCCATACAATATTCGTCAATAATTGTTTCCAAGTTTAATTTTTATAACTTCAAATGTTTATGCATAATACTGATAATTTTCAATTGTTTATGACCAAATTCTAGCTGGACAACTTGTTTGGGGTAGTTTCTCCTTCATTAAGAACCATTACAATAGTAGATAGTATCTATCAGAAAATGCAGTTTAAAATCCTATGGTTTTAAAATGAGATTCAGGTAACTAAGTTTACATTCAGCTACATTGTTGTAAGTTTTTTTCAGGAACATTCTGAAGCTTTTAAGTGCCCACATCAAAAATGAAATGCATTCTCGTGTGAGAAAGTCACACGAGAGCTGTATAAATACTAACTACTCTAACAAAATACCACAGGGGTTTGATTTCCAGAATGTCACTTCCAAAAATCAAATATTACAGTTGGCACCACTGGAAATCAGTTTGGGGAAGACAAAGATCAAACCATAGGTACCATTTTCTTCCAATTTATGCCATTTTTACCTCTTTTACCTCTGACAAAGGCATGACACCATCAACACCACTCCTTGCACCACAGGTAGGGCACTTTCCATCTAATTTTAGCCATCTGGAAGGTAGGTGCCTCATCCTAGACTGTCATCTGGGGCTCCCTCTTTAATCATCAGAAAGAAGCAGGTGGCCTAGACAGCAATTAGTCTCTCCAGTTTCAACATAATCTTAGAATGTGATGAATTGCCTTCTCATGGTATTTATCTTTCACTATTGATTACAGAGGTTGCCCAGATGACAAGTTTAGGCTAGAAAGCTAATTTTAGACTCCAAGTGGAATCTCTTTATATGCCCAGCAATGTGTCATACAAGGATCAAATTAAAAACAGGGCAAAGGAAAAATTCAGACCAGACAAGACTGACACTGTAATGGAAAGAGAGCTAAGGAGGAAAATGGCAGCTGGAAGGAGAGAGTAAAAGGAGTGAGATGTTTCATGAAGGGAATAAGAAATAAAATAGCTAGGAACAGAAGAACATAAAAAAAGCACCACAAACACATAAATCAATCAAATATGACAGACAACAAGTTTTTTTCTGTCTTGCACATGAGTATTACTCCTGGAAAATCAGAAATAAAGGCAACCTGGTCCAGAGGATGGTTTCATTGCTCTCAGGCACTTCTCAGTGAATGATCCAAGTGTTTGCATCTATATTATTAGCAAGCATGCCCATCTAAATACAACAGCAGCTACCTTTGCCTTACAAATTTGAACCAGAAGACATTACTGTGATCTTCATCTCCTTTAGTTAGAATTAAGCATAAAGATAAATTAGAAGAGGCAGGATCTACAAATGCTGATTGCACAAATAACAAAAGCTAATAGCACAGACACTGGGATGTAAAAAAAGCAACATGAATGTGGATAATGTTGGCCAAGCACAAGGCACATCAGTCCTCAACCACCAGTGAATCAATATCAGTGCCAGAAAAAGGGCAGTAACTACGAAAGCTAGAAGTGATATTCAATAAGAAAAGCTATCATTCTGTCTTGAGAACCTCAGAACCTCAGTCTTCTTATTTATGACAAGAGAAAATAACTTCAGTCAACAGGGACATTTTAATCAAATTACAGATGTTTCATTTCTGACAGTTGATTAGATTGCATTGAAGACAATTTTATTTTTTCAAATAGATACATTCTTCTCATATTCTTTGCAGCTGATTAGGTTTTACTGAAAATTTTATATTTGCATAACTTAATAGAACCAAAATTTTCTACAACAATCTCATCCGGCATTATTTTTCTATTATTAAATATATTTGCTTCATTATCTGTAAAAGCTAACATTGGGAGATGCTTTACAGTTATAGATCACCTATATTATTTAATATAAATTTTGTGATAAGCAGCCTACCATTAGCATCACTATCTCTAGCAAAGAAATAACTCCAAAGCACAGTCTGTTCATGTGCAATACCTTTACCTGGCCACTGTCTATGTGTTTTGCTGTGTGCACAGTACACAGGCAGTTAAAAGCCTTCTCATTGACTACCCTTTATTTGGGTTCAGATCTAAATCATAGGATCACCTTGGTTGGAATCACCGTGGTTACAAATCACCACCATAAACCATCAGCCTAACTCTATAAAGTGGAAACCAGTGACTAGTGGTGTTCAAGGATCAGCACTGGGACCAGTGCTATTTAACATCTTTGTAGGAGACATGGACAGTGGGATGGAGTGCACCCTCAGCAAGTTTGCAGATGACACCAAGCTGTGTGGTGCAGTTGTTTCACCTGAAGGAAGGGATGGCATCCAGAGGGA
>VZTY01033863.1:0-14262 GCA_013400935.1 Turnix velox
CCCTTTCCAACAGCTCAATGTCAATCTTCTGAACATTCCAGAAATTTTACCCCACACATCCCATAAGGGCAAGGAAAACATTATGAGTTGCTAAACCTGGACAGACAAACTTAAGACATGACACAAAGCCCAAATGAAAGCTGCTCATGCCTAAAATATCTCCCCATCTTCAACTTCTGGGGTTAATACTTGTAGAAATGTAAACTTTGGACACTAACTCCCATTCAGGTCATCTGCCAGGATCATTCCTCAATGATCTGAGGGACTTGAGGAGGACACAAAGTTCACACCACTGCCCAAGCTCTGCCCTGCCAGCTAATCAAGGTGAAAAAAGATTCATTTTTCAAAACTGCAGCATAATTATAGGAAAACAACTAAGGAACTTAATGCTGTTATTCTCTGGGCCAGTGACTAAAGATGACTTTAATGTGACAGCCTGTGTGTACTGTTCTGCTCCACTAAAGAACCTAATACACCAGGAAACTCGCTCATTCCTGATGTCATGCTGCTATAGTGAAGATGACAGTCTTTAACCAAGCATGAAGTCCTCATTCTGGGTCTCATGAATGGCAATATGTGTGGGCAGAAATCCTGAAATCCAGCAGCTTCAGACATAAAAATTGTGTCACTCACAGGTTCAGACTTTAAAGAAATAAGCAGCTTCTAACTTTCAAAACCTCCTCATTTCTGGAAGGCAGCAACAATAGCTGCAGTATTTCTAAGTCAATGAGTTGTGGTAAATCCTTATCTGTACATTAGCTACTCAGACAAATAAGATGCAGAATTACACACACATGTAAATTCCCTCCTTTTGAAATCATCTTCTAAGTGGAAGAATCAGTTGATCATCATTAATGTCAATCCTCACATCAAACAGATATATTTGTCATGTCTATCTGAGGAGGAAAGTTCTAGAGAAGGAAATCCTCTCTTCCACCTTGGTGTTGAGTTGGAATGAAAAGCATCAGGTGATGGTACCTGTTGTGTGCTCCATGCACACACACATTCTGACACCATTCTCAGTCTCCCTCTCTGCAACTTCATCCTCAAGAGCTGGTTGCCCTCTTCCCATCATCTCAACAGCAGCTCCTCCAAGTTCAGAGCCCTTTCAGAAGCATCATGTTCCACAGTGACCACTTCAGAAAGACAAGATCAATCCCAGCACAAAATAAACTAAATCTTTCTGCATAACATCTCTTTTCTTGGAATCGAGAGTATTTCTGGCTCAGTATCTTCCTCTGGCACCTTTACATTGATCTCCATCCTTTTCATCCTTCCCAGTTTGTCCTTGAATTCAGCAGATGCTACTTGCTGAATGACAAACAAGCCACTGCATCTCAGGGCAGGAATTTCTTTCCACTTTTTTTATGCAAGTGTTTTGAATCTAGTGCACTTTGAATAAATATTAACATGTAGTTTAAATATAAAAATCCAAATACATGAGATATATATATGAAACACCAGTAAAATAAACCAATGAACATATATCCATTTTTTACAGGTGCAGGTTTATGTTTATTATTCATCCCTCCCAGGAAAAAACCCCACCTCAAAATTGCATGATGTATTGTTCCCAAACAAAATACTCTGGCAGGGAACACCAGTTGTGGGGAGGACTAGAAGGAGAAGCTGTTGACAAGAGGCAGAGCACCAAAGGAAGTCGTCTCCTCTCTACAACAGCAGCACAGGCTTTTCAGAGGACTTTTGAAATCTACTGCTCTCACTTTTCTGGACCAGCACCACCAGTTTGAACACCACAATCTGATTGTGTAGAAGTAAGAGTTCATGACTACGCATCACATTCTAACTAACACTAAGCACACAGATCAGGAAACGATTACAGAGATTATTCCATGAATACCACAAGGAGGTATTTTTGACAAGCGGCATCTGATGTATTTGTGGAGGCAGAGATTTCAGTTTTCTCCATATGCACGCCTAATTATCACATTAATGAAGGCTGTTGCTATAAAGGCACAGCAAGGCTGTCTCTGCTAAACCTCCTTGAAACTCACTCAGAGCAAAACAAACACTGCCTTTCCCTATAAATGACTACATTAGAAGCCATTACTGAGCAACGCTGCATATTTTCCCTCAGCCTCTGATGCAAAAAGATGCCAAAGAAATGTTATCACAAGGGATTGTTTGCACAGCTTTAGAAACCATAGTAATCTACTAAACCACCCGACACAATACTTGGGTAGAGCAGGTAAGAATTAATTGGTACCTCTACCCCCCCCCCTTCTCCCCAGAATTTCAGATGCTGAAACTGTTTTTCCCTTTATTGAACCAGCTCGGCCCAGACGAGCTTGTCCCGCAGTGACATGTATATTGAATACAAATCAGACAGCAGAGCTTTAAATCTGTGTTGCAGCTCTCATTTCCAATTCGAGAACTGTACTATAATCATAAGCTTCTGGTGGATGAAAGGAAATCAGCTCTCTGAATATTAGCTAATGCCACATTTGCAAGTCCTGAAGAGATCTGTGCTGTTTAAAAAAAAAAAAAAAAAAAGAAGAAGGAAAGAGAAAAAAAAAAAAAGATCATTTCTCGTGAACCTATATATATGAATTGCTTTGTACTGCTCGACTGATAGAAGCGATGCCTGTGCTGGGATTAAACCCTTTTCATCATAAAACCTCATCTGGTTCGGAGTCCAAGTCCATCAAACCTTTTCCCTTTAAAGTCCCGCCTTTGATTCTACATCAATTTATTCAAACCGCAGCTGGGTGGCTGAAAACGAAAGGACAGCATCATTTAAACCAACCATGTTCCAAACTTGAAAGAAGGGCTATAATTAAAAAAATGGGCATAAAAGAATGGAAATGGGATAATATTTTTTAATGGTAGTTCAAAGGCCGACAGATGTCAGAGCCTTTGAAGATGTCAGTACACTGAGCAAGAAGTTGCCATTAAATAGTTTGCCTGAGAGGTGAAGCAGCTTTTTAATGACTGAAAAAGCCCTTGCAGACACATCCTTGTGTTTTTAATTTGTCAGAGTTTCTGCAGTATTTTCTGATTAATGACACATGATTATGACTGCATAGCATACATATTTTTATACTGGCTTAAATGAATACTTTATTCCACATTCCTTCGGTGCCAGATAAGAACAGGAAAGCTTTACTACCCAGTCCAAAACTATTCAGATTGCTCAAATATTTATGGTAATTCGAGGGGACTGGCCAGATACAGAGCTACTATGTGTTGCTACCTTTTGTTCTTTAATGGTGCTATTACTACTGCCATCAGGACGTGCCTACATTAAGGGGTGTGTGAGCCCACAACGTATGGCAGCCTCCTCCTGCACCAAACAATCCCAGCTTTCATAACTCGCTGACAAACAAGGTCATCACATCAAAATAACAGCCAGAAAAAACTCCTCAATTGATCCTAAACAATACAAACAATGGCTGCCAGTCTATTGTAAATGGAAAATAACTATTCTCAAAAAAAAAAACCAACAAAACAGCACAGCCATATTGCTAGGAAACAACATGTGCAGAGGAAAACCACTGATATTTATGAATGCAGATAAAGTCCCCATCTTGGGCTGAGAAGATGCTCCTGCAGCATCCTTCATCTCACCATGAACATATGCAATTATTTTTTTTCCTCCCTATTTTCACCACAAATTCAGTAGCCTAAAACCAAGGGGAAATTCTTTTTTCTCCCAGCTCTTGGATCACAGCAAGATCTTTTGTGAAAGCCAAGTGGCTGCCAGGTTGGGCAGGTGGAGATCAAAGAAATGCCCCAGCCCTGGAGAAGGACAGGAAAAGCCAGTCTTGAAACCTTGTGTCCTGTATCACACCTTCCAGAAGTCCTTCACATGAAAACAAAGTCACTACACCAAGGGAATTTGATTAATGCACTGTCTTTTCTGCTCTCAACCTGTCACTTCCATCATAAACAGAACTATGATGGACTTACCTAAACAGAGAGATTTGATCTACCTCAGCAGAACCTTGTGAAATCAGTTGCTGGTGTTGCCAGAACATTTACATGATTTCATAACTGTGAATATTTGCCTTGTTGCAACCCATATCCATCAGGAACATCTCTGACATAACCAGGAACCTCCTTGAAGAGAAGAAGACAACCACTGGACACCCATCACTACTCTGATGTCAGATGGATCTACAGCTTCCAACCAGAGAAGCAACTGTTAGGAATTCTGCAAAGGAAATTACTATCTTATTTTTTGTTTTAGCATTGTGGTTAAAAAAAAAAAAAAAAAAGCAGTGAAAAGAAAATAGTGAATTTTAAGCAGTTATAATTTAGCTGAAATGAAACTTCAGAGAACAAAGAAAAGGCACTTCCCTAAGCTGTGGGACTTTCTACTGGATTTCAAATTAATTTCACAAAGGAAAGGAACATTTCCCACAAAAGATGTATCGGGATTATGAATAAACATGACAAGATTCCTCTCAAATGAGAAACATCAGACACTCAGAAAATAACGTTTTGTTACAGGAAGCCACACAAGGATGCAAAGCTGAGCCATTCGGGTTCTATCCATTAGAGGGCAATAATCCAGACACACAAACACACACTGCCTCACACACCTCCAACTGATGTAAGCAGGAAAAGCAGTATTTTCTCCCTAATATTACCAGTGGTATATTGACAGCTTGAATCCTGGTCCATTCTCTCCCTCTTCACTCCCCTAAAACATCATCCAACAGATCAAAACTTACCATAACTATTCTTTAAATCTGCTTTCTTACAAGGAAATCAATACCATACATAGATTTAGTTTAACTGAAGATCTGAATTAAATTTCCTAGGGTTCAAGATGAAGAAGAAGATTACCCCAAGCAGCACACACATCCCTCAACAGGGACAACCATCTCAAGCTAAAAAAATCCCAGTGACACCAGAGACAGCAGAAGAAGATGCAGCTAACTCCCAACATCCCAGTCTACTCCTTGTTTGCAGTGGCTGCCTTCCCAAAAATCACTTTCCTCACTGTTTCTCTTTTCAAAAGTCATTTTCCAGATGCCAAGACAGCAGAAAGCCCTGACTACAAAAGAATTCAAGCTGTCAGAGACAACTTTAGAAGAATTCTATCACCTGTACAGAAGACAGAGTTCGCTCTTCCTGGGATTTTCAGGTCTGTTTCATGTAAAAACACTGTGTCAGGAGTTTTTTTTTTTGTCTTTTCCTTTTTTAAAACTACATCAGCCTTATGTTTATGAGCTCTGAAGAAAACCTTTAAAAGCTGAACATTTTATAAGCAGGCTGATAATTTAGGGGCCAAAAATAGGATGGTTTTTTCTTCCTAATATTTCAGGAGGACTTTCACACACATGAATACAAATTACCAAGATGTGTAATTGCAGGTTGAAATATATTGTTTCCTCCTTGAAACAGAAATCCACGACATCCCTGACATCAATTTCTGTCACTTTGTCATGATAAACACCCAGGTATTAAGTATCTTCCATATCATGAACCTAGGCAGGATTCCAATTAGTGCTGAATAGAAGACAAAATGTCAGCCTAATAAGCTTCAATTTGCAAAGTCTTTGAACCTTTGAATGATATCATCACTTTGCCAATCATTTCTTGTACTTTGGCTTCTTTTTATTTTTTTATTCTTTTTCCCCCCACATCACCTTTACTGTCAAAAGAAAGTCTTTCAAACCCACAGAGAGGGAAGAGACATGAGCAACGTCAGTCATGGGTGTGATGGAGAGAGAAGATCCAAAACCAACTCCCCGATACATCAACAGGGAACTAGGATGTGCACAATATTCCCTCAAAGCTAATTTGCTGCCAACATGTAGAATAATTGGGGGGAGAAAGTCTGCTTTAAAGTCACACTGTGAAAAAATATCTTTTTTTTTTGGATGAAATTGACACTAAAGACCTGAAATCACTGTCAAGATTCTGCACAGCTCTTTCAAAATGAAGAAATGGTATTTGTTAAAGGAGGATTGCAATCATTCCTCCTTTCTTCAAGGGTGACTGGACCAAAGCACAGCTCTGCTGGCTGACTTCATGCTGAAAATACTTCACTTTAAAATAATGGGGTTTTTTTTTTTGCTTTTTAAAAAAATAAAAAAAGTATAAAAAGACCATTTGCAACAAGGGCACAGCCAGCTCTGTAAGCTTGAAAATCCACACCTAGCACATGTCCAAAGCCTAGAGCTGAGCACACACAAAGCTTTCTGGAACTTCCCCAAGTGGATAACCTAAAATCCCTGCTCTTATCAGGGTTTGAGGGAAAACAGAAACACAGAATGGCAGCAGAAAAGACAAGAGATAACGAATCAGGGACAGGAGATGTACTAACAGTCCACGTGGCCCCTCAAGGCTCTGCCAGGGCAGCTGGTTCCTGCTCGATGACCAAACACAGTCCCAGTTCTGAAACGGAGAGACACACCATGATCTCTTCTGAGCTGCCTCCACGCAAGAAGTGGACCACAGTGGGGTTGACCAGACACACAACCAATGATTAACAGGCTCCACCACCCATGGTCAACACCATTATTCTTTGCAAAGCATTGAGTTACCCCATATTGTTGGTTTGCACTTCACATGGATGACCTTCACCAGCACGTTTTTGTTACTCTCCACTCAGAACTGGCAGGAGACAAAACCCAGCCTACACCACAAGTGGCATGGCAAGAGTCAGTGCTTGGGTAGAAGAAGAAATCAGGCCATTTGGAAGGATCTGAAACAGTCTCCTGGTGCTGAAGGAAGAGGAGGGAGCTGGGAGAAGACACCCCAACATCAGCTTGAGGAGCGGTGGTGCTGAGTACAGAGCCTGTTGCTCCCCCTCCAGCTGATGGCTTAGCAAATTCCTAACATCTGAGGCAGAACCAGAATCTTCTTGAAGAATTGCTGCAGACAGCAGGGTTGGGCCAGTGGGCAAACAGCCACAAAGATTTTCACCAATGAAGTGCTCAGCCTGGTGTCTGTATCATCATCTTCAGATCCACAGATAACCCATCCTGGGGGGGGTTGGGTTAGTTTTTCTCCTGTCTGTGAAACAGAGGAAAAAATCAGAGAATTCTTCTGTTTTTCTTCTCAACTAAAGCAATAGAGAGAGGAAGAAGCAGAGCAGTGGTAGGGCGCTCAGGACAGCTCAGTTTGCCATAAGCATCTCAGCTGCAGTTTGTTACTGGTTTTCCATTTGAAGGTTTCTCTGTAACACTTTAATGTGGGAGCGTGCTGAGCTTTATGGATGGTCTCATATTTCTCAGCTGACATATCTTCAGCCAAAGCATGTCAGCTACAGGAGAGGGCAAAGCTTTTCCACTGGCTTGGAGATTTCTTCTTCCCCCATCATAAGCCACATAAAAGAAAAACACAAATAATCAGCTCTCCAAAATTGCTATTTATTACCTCATCATGAAACCGTCTACTGGACCCTGCACTGCTATTGAGAAATATTCTTACTTAAACCATGAAGAGGTTGTATTTATTGCTCAAAACGGGGAAAATTAGCATCCATATGGATCCCATTGTTTTAAGACCACTAATGCTGCCAAAACAAGTGGTGTTAACATTCCAAACTACAGCTTGTCATAATTTCTTGTCTAGTGTTTCATTCTTTCACTTGGTATTCATAATACCTTTGAATTGAGGAACTGAATGGATCATAAAATCTCTCCTATCAGATAAATCATTTAACAGCTAGACTACTGTTCAAAACCTGATTTATGATGGGAGTGAGAGAATGGAATTAACATCTGCTGACCTAAGGAAGAGAGACTAAATTGATTTGGGATAATCTTTCTCTAGAACAGGGACAAGAGAAAAAGCACATGCTAAAAAAATTCAGCTACTTAATTTGAAATAGACAGACAGGATTTCCTAATCTACATCCCTGGAAAATTTGGGGAGTAAAACTCCATGAAATTAATTTCCAGGCACATGAAGAATAAAAGGGTCAGTGGGAACAGCCAATCTGGATATACCAAGGGCATTTTTGCTCAACCAAACTGATTGTTTCCCCTGCAGTGAAATGACTGTGGACAGAGAACTGTCCACCTTAAATGATCTCAAATGCTGTAGTTATCATCATCTGTTTTGTGTTTACTAATATACTTATTCAATCATTTCTTACTGCATTCTGCCTTGATATCATTTTACTTTTAAAAGTAATTCCACACTTTGCATAGCTTATTGTCTACTCATTCCTTGGAGCCATCACACACAAGCCACACCCAAGGTATGTGTTAAAAACTGGCATCAAGATCTTTTACCTCACTGATGAGCAAGACTTGGTCTCACTGGGGGTTTTTATTTTCAGAGAAATTATTCTGTATTCATCAAATTCTATGCACAAAATAATCACTTGTTCCTAAAAACAAGGAGTAATGACATAAAAGAAATCACTTCTACATGATACACACCCTGCCCCACGCAAGTGAAATGACATACTCCACCTTTTCAGCTGCCAATATTGCAAATTAAAAGAAGAAATTAGTACAAAATGTTGACTACAGTGTAGCAACAACTACCATACACATTCAATTTCATATTCTATGTACAGAAAGTCCATTTTGCTGAAAAAACTCCATCTCAGAATCAGGGTCCATATTATGTGATGAGCTAGTTTCTATGGCAACTGCTTTCTCTTTTACATACACTGTAGACAGCACAAAATGTCACTTCTCTCCTAAGCTCACTTAACATTTTTAATCAGCAAATGATAATTTATGCACCAGCATCTATGCTTTCCATAAATGCCTTTGGTAAATATTTCCAATTCCTAAGAATATAAAAAGGACAGTGGAGCAAGTCAAAGTCTCACCTCCTGCACTGAATTCCTCATTCTTTAACTTTAGTTGCATCATAAAATGCAAGAGTCAAGGCAAAGTGTGGAAGAGATCACAGACATCACCCACTAGAGAAGGAGAACACTTTGATGGTTCCATTAATCAAGGATGTTTATAGCTTGATTGACATCCTTTTGAAAGGCACCTCAAAAAGAAGTAGCAGCTGAGAAGTGGGGACCAGCAGCAGAGGGCTCCAGGCAAACAGCAGTCATGGGGAAGATGCACTGGAGACACCACCTGGATGGATGAAATTCTGGCCCTAAACTGTGTATTATAGAGACTGAAATTTTAATATCTCTACAGGACCCATCATCAGACCTTTGATTTTAATAGACATTGCCCCTCAGTGGCATCCAGCCCAACCCTTAGTCAGCAGAGTGTGAAAAACAATCCTGAAGAACACAAGCAATAAATATTTGGTATTTTAAATATTTCACATCAACAGTCATGTTGATCTGCATGAGCTGGTGTGTAGCAAATTCACCATCCTGCAATGCAGCCAAAAAAACTTTTGCATTGGAAAGACTAAAAGGAAATGGTTGTCTCCCTACAGAGGTCTGATCATCAGCCCAACAGCTACTCTCCAAGTAAAATATAACATACAAATATTTAGATTGCAATTCCATTATTTAGATTGTCTGCAGAGAAATGCTGCACAGCAAACAATGCATTTCTTCTTGTGCCAAAGATATCTTCTATGGAGAAAACAAAAAAAGTCACAGAAGAAAGAATCCTACAATTTATTTACTTCAAACTGAAGTACAGAAGTGACTTCAGTAGCACCACCAACATGTGAATGTTTCACAGGATACATCTATTTGTTCCCTCCAGACACCACCAAGCAAACAGCTTTTATGGATACTAGAAGAATATCTCTGTGGAAAGCAGTGTTTGGAGACACCAGAACAATTCCATGACGTGGAAGAGCTGATCAGTAATTTATCTGTGTGGCAACAACAGGGAATTTCAGATCAAAGTTTCAGACAGCCTCCTGTTGTGAAACAAACACTCCTGAATTCCTTCTGTATTAGGGCAGCTCTGAAAAGCCACCACTGCAGCAATATTTACACACACAGGCAGAACTTGTGCGTCCTTTGAGGTATTGAGTTGTTATTAAACAAGTATATGATACTTTTATTACTATTTTCCCTGTATTTTTTCTTTTTTCAGTTCTCCATCAGACTAACAGGCTGACTACATACACACAGTCAGGATAGAAATGCAAGAGCTGCCCAAAGGTCACTGCTGACAAAGAGGAGAAGCCAGAAGAGAAGGAAAAGGATGTCCTATGCCTCTGGTTTCTGAGAAGGGATGGTGTAAGCCAAGGGGATAACAGGAAGTGCAGAAAACCAAGAGAGGAAAAAGGAAACAGATACATCAGCCACGGGAAAATACCTCATTAACTCCTCTCCAGCCTCCAGCCCGCTCCTCTTTCATGAGAGCTTCCATTCTCACCGTGTGCATTCATGTGACTTCACATCTGCTTAAGCTTCTCCTTTCCCCACCAGTAATGGTTTATGGAGAGCCCTGAGACACCCCCAAAAACCAGTGATCTGTTCTTAAAGCTGCCTCTCTTTTTGAGAACCCGACCAGCAAAGATTCAAATGAAATACCATGACGCCAGTGGAACAGTCCTCGGCGCTCGAGCTGCTCTTGACCCAATTACCAAGGGATGAAAGAGCCAAGTTGCCAATTATTTCCTACCAGAACCAGGAAAGAGAATTGGGTTTCCTCACAGAAACTTTTCCTCTGGCTTTAGTATAAAGCACTACATTTGAAGTTACAGGGGTACAGTCTTTTTCTTCTTCTGCTTCTTCTTCTTCTTCTCACCCACAGGTCAAGGGTCAGAGAACGAGCACAAAAAACCATCCAGCTTCAGACAGTGGTTGGAACAGGAAAATCTTTGAGCTGGTTGAGGGCACGTGTCAGATGGTGGGGAGAGAAAGACATTAACAGGACAAAGGGAAAAATGTAAAGGTAGCACTGGCACCACAGCTCATCGCTTATTAAAATTTCCTGACTTTGCTATCTTATTTCAAAACCTAGAAAAGGAAACCAGATAGATAATTCTGCATAATGGGAAGTCTTGCTTCCACAAATTGCTGGTTTTAGTAAAACAAAGGAATATCTCTCTCAGCCAAGGAATTTCGCTGTTCTGTGAAATAATGTATAGAATAAAATTATTTAAGGATGAGGGGAATGTATAACCAGCCACAGAGTAGGCTAAAAAAACTTCTTAAAAAACCACGAAATAGCCCAGATTATATTTTAAAAATCAAAATTAAACAAAGGAATGGTTTTAAACTATCCTTTTTAAAAAAAAAGAATTCCTGCATTATTAGCTACTATTTCAAGAATCACAATATTATGGCAGTTCACAGATTTAAAAGACTACAAGAACACAGCATGGTATAAAAGCCTTTGTACTGCTTTGACTTTTATTGACCTACATGTCAATTTACTCCTCCCCAAGCATTACAACCATAGGTGGAGAAAAAAAAAAAAAAAAAAAGGAAGAAAAATCAAAGCAAGCCTCCTAGAAATGGATAAATCCAAGATCTAAAGTGGAATGCAACTGCTACCCTGAGATTCATCAGCAATGCAAAAGGTGATCCACTTAAATCAAGTTCCTTTCCTGAAAAACCTATTGAATTTATGTTTCAAAGAAGCGGCAAAATTATTTTATATTTAATTAAAATCTGGCCATCCACTGAATTCTTAATTTTAATTCTTTGCCTTTGATTAGAGCATTTATAAATGTATTTATATTGGGATAAATCTCACTGTTTAGGATGCTATTTTTCGCAGTAGACCTTGAAAGTAGAGATCTTTGATATGCAATAAAGCCAACAATCTTCTCAATAACAGTATAATAAATTGTTCTGCTCTCTTCTTTCAGTATAGTTGTCCTCAGTAATATAGTAAGAAATATTGATTTTAAACATTCAGTATTTTTTCATGTGGAAAAGGACTGAGGAAAGAACAGTGAATACCTTTAACAACGATGTTTTCGCATCCTTCAAACCAAGATGCTCATAGTTGATTAACACCAATAATTATTGAAATGAATTATTATTTAAATTTTTCAAAAAGCTCAGAAATATAGGTTTTATCTAGCAAAGCAAAATGGCTTCTTCTCCTGTCTCCCAGCACCTTGACTGTCATATAAAGCGCTCCTAAAAATGACTGCTGCCAAACAGGCTTCAAATTTAACAGCTTTTTAAACAGTTCTGTCTGTAGAAACTTGTTAAATCACTGCGATGCCTTCATTAAGAGACTGTCAAAATCCTTCAGAAAGGACATTAGAGATGTCAGATATCCAAAATACGCCTTTTACATTCCAAGGTTAAAAATTTTGATTAAAAATATGTGCCATAATTCCCTCAGAATCACTTGTGCTGTTCCTTAACCTCACTGCAAAGAACAAAAGCGCATTTTAATACAAAGAGCGGAGGAAGGAATGAAGAATGATTTATTTCCTCAATTAGAAAAAAAAAAAAAATCTGCCTCCTTGAAATCTGATAGATTCCTACTAGAATTTAAATAAGCAACAGCTCCTCTAGTCAAAGACAACTGCATTTTCTTCCCTGATTTACATGTCATTCTCATGGCAGCGATGTTCAAATGACTGTACAGGGATATTCCAACTACAAAGGAAAACCCTGCAAAAAGGCCAAAGTTTTCTGCAATTCACACTGTTCAGTTTTTCCTAATTGCTGTGATAATTTCCAACTGATGTAACGTTATAGATCTCATCACAAACAGAAAGCACAACCAAACCTTGGGCTCCAACCTTGCCAGAAATGATCCAAAGCTGTGAAAAAAAAAGAGAAATACTTACAAGGCACCTCTGAGATTCTCTGAATTTGATTGAGAAAGTTCCTTTATCTTTGTTTTTAGTGTCACACAGAGAAATCTATGTGTAATGAATGCTGCCACACAGATAATTCTATCTATATATCTATATCTATCTATAATTCTATCTAGATAATTCTATGCAGGATAATTCTATCTAATTCTAAGCCTGTTTTTTAACATCAGCTGTGCCTCTGGAGGCAAAGACAACATCGGGAATGCAGGTGAGGATGAGACAACCTCAAAAAGGCTCTCACAAATCCCCTTCTAGTTAAGACGTATCTTGGGCCAAAGTAAAAAAATCCAAAGGTAAAAACCCGTCTCTTAGACAACTCAAGTCTTTGTTCACTTTTACAACAGAGTGGAGAATAAAAGGGCAAGATTTAATGTTTCTGAGCCACCTGAGTATCCTCTTCCCAAGTGTTCTCACTGAAGCACTTCTCTTTTTCCTTGGAAAACCGCAATGGAGGAAATGGAGAACTAAGTCCTGGCTCTGCTCCGCATCCCTCAGCCTCCCCCAATGAGCCGTTAGTTTTCCGACAGAATTGAGATAGATTTCGAATTTTGTCCAAAAGTAACCAAAAAAAAAATTAATTTCAAAATTAAATATTCAATTTCCCTTAGCCTGGTGGCCAGCAAAAAAACCCAAGAGCCTAGAGAAAAGCCAAGTGGAAACGCCTCAATGTCGGAGCCTTAACATCTCATAGGGAAGGCGGCGGCGGCGCGCGGAGAACATCGATCCTTAGAGATGGACCAAAATGTCCAGTTTTTGGTAAAAAATAATCCCTGCATGATAAGTAATTCTAATGCTGATTAGTAAAGATGATTTGCTAGACAATCTTTAAACAACAAATCTTTAAATACTGCCAGGGCAGGCCTTTTTAATAGAGACTGTTTGGAAAATGCAGCACGCCATCCTTACAAAAATATATCGGGGTTAAAAAAAAACCCAAAAAAAAAAGGCAATAAGATGGGGTTTGGGTTTTTTGTTGGTTTTTTTTTGAACTGAAAACTCATAAAGATCATTTTCCATGCTGACAGTGCGCATTTCATCCAGAAGTTTGAAGAGTCAAATGCTACCCCAGCTGGGGGTTATTCTGCCAAATGGCTTCCAACAGTGACCAGAGAGATGGAGGATGGGAGGGGTGCGAATGTGCAGAGGGAAATAAACGTGATGGGAAGCGACCCCAAACCCACAGCGCCTTATCAAACACCCCACAAACGTAGCCAAAGACACAATGCACATCTAGAATACCAAACTGAAACAAAAATGAACACGAACAAAAGGAAATAAAGCCATTTGTGAGTTACCTGCAGAGATTTAAAACAAAAACAAACCCAAAAAATTAAATAAATAAAAGCATGCGAATGAAGCAGATATAATTCATCTGGATTTGCCCAGGAAGGAGAAAAGGAGGGGTGAGTGAGAGGGCTGAGGGGGGAGAAGAACAGATACCTTTTTTTTCTCTTAAACAAATCCATCATGAAAGAAAATGAGACAAGATTATAAATAGGCCGAGTTATAGCGCACCATGGGATTTTTAATCTGGCTACCTGTGGTTTTTGCAGTTAAAGCCCTATTCAGCAGTGGGAAAGGAGGGGGGAAAAGCGGGGG
>VZTY01033864.1:6154-23689 GCA_013400935.1 Turnix velox
TGGGAGGTGTCCCTGCCCATGGCAGGGGGTTGGAACTAGATGATCTTCAAGGTCCCTTCCAACCCAAACCATTCTATGAGTCTATGATTCCTTCTCTTCTGGTTCCTGCTGTTCCCCCTCCAGCCCCTTCTCAAGGGAGCACACTTGCCCCTGCCCCATCCCCAGCTCCTCAGGAAGGAGGGAGACCCTCGAGTGCTCCCTACCTGGAGGTTGTTCAGGGGATCCATCTTCATGACAGAGCCAACAGTGTTCAGAGGAAGGGAGATCTCCACGGACTGGTTGGGGGCAAGAGGTGCATGGACCTGCAGAGGAGCTGCTGGGGCCAGGCCAAAGCTGGGGGGACAACCAAGGAGAGCAGGGAGTCAGGGTGTGGGACAGCAGATGATGGCAGAAGGTACTGCCCATCCAATCCAGGCCACCTTGGGACTTCCTGTCTTCCTCCACCTTGACCCCAGGAACCTCCCCCATCTCACCCAGCTACCCCTGCACAGCTCAGGACCAGGCTGGCTCCTACTCTGGGGTGGTAACAGAGAGGTCCAAAAATCTCACAGTTCCTCCTACACAGATTCACACCCCTGTTTAGTGCTCTTGCACCATTCCCTAGGGGCCATCTGTTGTTTCCCTTTGAGGGATAAGAAAGCACTGGTTCAGGAGGACAAATGACAGGGTCAGATCCCAGAGGAACAGCCTCTTCAGTCAACTTCTTAGAGGCTTTGGTTTGATGATCATCACCACCACAGCCATCAGAGAGAGAAGAGTCATCACATGAGGCTGCTCCCAGCCCTTGCAGCCTTGTGGCTCCTTCCTCCCACCCTTTCCCACATGCCACCACTCCAGGGCTGAGCTAGGAGATGTCACACAGCATCTCCAGTGGTCACAGCTGAGGTGGCCCAGATTAATGTCAGCCCGTTGCGGTTGAACTGGATGGCAAAGTCAGACATGACCTGCAGAGCCTTGTTTGTGAGCACAAGATCCATGGAGATGGAGCCCACCTGCCGGCTGAAGGTGCCAGAGATCTCCAGCCCCTTGGCCTTCATCGCAGGGAGCCAGACCTGGGGTGAAGGAGACAAGAAATCCTTAGAGTTTCACCCAAAGCTAACCCATAGGTGCTCCCCAGCCTGGAAGAGCAGCTCAGGGGGGTTTATAAACCACAAACCACAAGAACAGTGTTACCCTCAACCCAGCCAGGAGTGCTGGATGCTGCTTCTGATTCCTCCAAACCTCACCCCACACACTGGGAAACAGCACAGCCCCAAAATCAAAGGCAGATCTCTGCTGTCCCATCAGCTGAGTGGCTGTGTGTCACCCAAGAGAACGTGGTCCTCTGTCCCTCATCCCCATCTGCAGGCCACCACCCTCACCCAGCTTGCTGCCACGAGAGGAAGAGGCAGCCTGGCTTCCACCACTCTCTGAGGAGACAGTGGAGTGAGCACAGGGGGGTCCCTGCCCCCCCATTAATGTCAGCCCTGAGCTTCTGCCAGCAGCTGGTGTCCCACTCACCGTTTTGGGTGCCACATAGGATCCTGATAGAGTCCCAACCCCACCAGTGAGGTCAAAGAGGTCTCCCAGGCCAATGCCCATAGGTGCTCCCAGGTTGGCAGGCACCGTGGTGCTGGGAGCTGGGGTGAAGCTGCCACCACCACCACCACCCATCTGTGAGGGACAAAGGAGTGGGTTACAAGGGGTACTGTGGGGTGAAGGAAAAGAGGAGGAGGAGAAGGAGGATGCAGAGGGTGAGAGAGGGGTAGGGGTGTGAGGGCACACTCACAGCAGGGCTGCCACCAACATCGCTTCGCAGCTGCAAGAGAAGAAAGGGGCATCAGCGGGGGACAGCACCCCAAGGGGACAGGGGACAGCACCCCAAGGGGACAGGGGACAGCACCCCAAGGGGACAGGGGACCCATGAAAAGCACCACTGAGGGCACTCTAAACATCAGAGTGGACCAGTGAGGGCCCAGAGTCCATAGGGATGCTCCAGTGGCCCCAGAGCTAGAGGGGGGCTGGCTGTCCCCAGGGAAAAGCAAGGAGTCAGTGGGGCACCAGAGAGCAGGGGCAGGCAGGGGTGGGCAGGGCACTGGGGACTAGAGGGCTAAGAAAAGGGCTGATCCATACCCCTTCTGACTCGTCCCCCATCTCCAAGCAGAAGCAGGCAAGGTGGAGAGAGGAGCCAGCCACATGCAGAGAGAAGCCAGGCCAGAAGAGACAAAAAACAGAGACAAGAGAAGGGGGGGGGGAGGGAAGAGAGGTTAGTGCTGCTGTCCCATCCTTCTGCTTGTGGCTGTCCCAGAGCCACAGAGTGTGACAGGCATCTCTCAACCCCAAACTCACTGCCAGCCCCTTCCCAAACCCTGCATCAAAAAGGCAGGGCAGCACTTGGGTTACAGACCAGGAGAGGCAGCAGGAAAAGACTCGGGGAAGTTTCTGGGTATCTGCTGGATTTTTAGAGAAAAATTCTGACTTTTCCTTCTGGGGAGCCCAGACCAACACCAGGCAGACCTAAACAGGGAGGTTTCCATCCCTCCTCTCTGTGCAGCCAAACCACTTCCCACTGTGCACTCCCAGGAGGACAAGGTGTCACCTCCACATCTCCTAGGGCTGGAGACACTGGTTAAAGCACCCCAGGGGCTGGGAGCTGGTGTGTCTCAACCCAGCATCAACAAAGATCTCATGTCCCTAGAGAAAAGGCACTCAGGACAACTAACTGTCCCCTCCAGTAACTCGATGATGACAAATTAGGGTGCAGTGCCCTTTCATCACCACCAGTAGAAGGAAAGGACCAGCCCAGGTGTCTCCAGATACAAGTCCATCTCATCCACAGGAGCTCCAGAGAGGAGCCAGTACCAAACCCAGCATAATGCTGACAAGAAAGCCAAGGCTTTAGGGAAGGAATGAGCATAACTGTGACGTACCAGGGTGTCCAAACCACCTCCCAGGAGGTCCACAGCACCCATCTGCACAGAGGGGGCGATGGGAGGCCCGCTGACTGGTGGTCCCAGGTCCAGGTTGAGCAAGTCACCCAACAGATCACCCTGAGTGGGGATGACAGCTGGCTGCTCTGCTGCTTGCACCCCAGAGGGGGCCATGTCAGGGCTCTCAGCACTCTCACTCCTGAAGGGAATGGCAAGAGAAAGATGCGAGATCCCAAGGAACTTCAGCCAAGACAACAAGTCTCACCAGAGACAAAAGTTCACTCAGCTGGGCTTTGCAGCAAGCAAAGAGACAACACCCCATCCCAGCATGGATCCCAAACCACATTGAGATCCCCCTCCTCTTAAGTCTGAGATCACTCCTTCAGCTTCGTGAGGGCAGTACTGAATCCATACAGCCCTGCTCCCATGTGAGTCTCCATCAGATCACAGCAAACACCACCACCTCCACACAGCACTGTGCATACCCATGGCAGCCCCACCATCTCTTGCTCCAGCATCCCACCCATCCATGACAGGGATCCAGTCCTGGAAGACCCTGTGTGGGGTGGGGAGATACTCACGAGCCTGTTCGTGGGGGCAAACTCTTGTGCACAACCCCTCTGCTCCCCTCCACGAAGGCGCTGGGGGGTTTGTGATAGACAGAGGCCAGGGTCCCAATGTAGCAGATGAGCTCATCCAGCAGTGTGGGCTCAATCAGATCTGTCTCCTCTGAGATGAGGGGTTTCTCTGCCAGCACCACCTCCTTGGCAGCCACGGGGTCAGTGGAGAGGAGACGCCAGTAGATGTAGCCACGGTCCCGCAGGTCAGGGTTGTCCGAGTCCTTCAGGAGGGACAGATTAGTGGCAAAGCCACAGGGCAAGGGGAAACTACAGCCACTACAGAGAAACTCAAAACATCTCAGCCCCATCTAAGCCTTGCTGCAATATAAGAGGGGTCACAGGAACAAAAGTTCATGCTGTTAATGTCACACCTCTGCTGCAGGAGGCCACATCAGGAATGACCCAAGATGCACAACAGGAGGCACAATTCTCCAAGACTAACCATCAGTTTTTCCAGAATTAAGCTCCAATTATCTGCCTCCTGTGATGGATGCTGCATTCTCAAATCATTCCCACTACCACGGGGTGGGGTGGAAGGGTGGCAAAGCTCTTTGTTGGAGCAGGAGCTGTGACCTACCTGCGTGGCCAGGCTCAGCACCTGCTGCACCAGCTCCTGTGTCTCTGTGGGCTTCTTCAGGAACAGCTTCACAATGGCTGTCAGCAGCTGCAGCTGAACCTTTGGGCAGACAGACAGGATTAGGGTGAGACAGACAGACAGACCAACACTACCATTCCTGGCTAGGAACACATGAATTTTCCCCATACATGCTGCCAGGACATAAGCTTGTCCTGCTTTTTAAGGGGAAAATTAAAAATTAAAAAAAACAAACCGCCCAGGGACTGTTTAAGTGGCAGTGACAAGAGTCACCTAGACATTTGCATGACTTTCTAGATGGAAACATCTCCCAAAATTCCCACAAGCACAACCAATGGCCTCAGCTGCCCCAGCAGAAGGAACAGGCAAGTCCCTGCCTGACTTCATTCCCTGGCTCCAAAGGATTGATCCTACCTCAGCACCAGGCTAGCAAGCAGCCCCAACCAACTGTTAAAGAGGGAAGGTACTTAAGACACCACTATGGGGGCATTTTATGGGGTACACTGTCACCCAAAGCCACTGTGAGACATCACTGCCCCAAACGCCTGCAAGGAAAAGACCTTCACAACCCTGATAGAGCAAAGTGCTTCATTACACTCTGACTGGCACAAGCTTTGTTACAGCATCACCCTCCAACCTGCTGGTTGCCATTGCCCCTCCATCACAAGGAGGGGACACACACCTGAGTGCTCTCATCATGGAATCCCTCCAGGAAGCTCTCCAGCAGCTCGTCAGCATTGTCAATGCGCTCAGCATACTCTCCCACAATCCAGATCATGGCAGCCCGGGCCTCTGGCTCATCCAGGGAGTCAAGGTTCTCACAGAGGGTGGCAATCACACTCTCATACCTTCACCAGGAGAGGACACACATTCACCAAAAGAAAGAAATCCAAGTTCCAGCTCCAAACCATGTCCCATCCACCCTCAGCACAACCAGGACATCACCAAGAGCTCCTGCCACCTTCTTTAGGGCTGGGGCACAGCATGACACCACACACAGAGATGTCCCAGCCAGCCCTGCTCCTGAATGACCTCCTCAGCCCTGCTCATCTGACCTCCTTCCTCTCTGCAGCAGCCCTGAATCACTGGCTATTTGTGCAGATCTCATCTTCATTTATTAATTCAGCTCATTAGTATTAGCACCAGGACTTCCTGACCATGCAGCTACCTACTCATCCTGGCTCAGCTGGAACACTCCACCAGGGAATTGAGAAACAGAGGTGGTTTATGCTGACTTGAGAGACCTCAAAGTCTGACAGCTCTGTCTATTTGAGTGTTCATCCCCTAGCATGGGGCAGGGGATGACTTTCCTACCCTCAGCTTAACTCCTGGGGCAGCACTGACTAGTGATCACAACTCCATGTGGCAAAAAACCCTAAAGCCACCTTCAACCTAGGTGGCTTCAGCACCCACCATTCCATCCCTTGACCATATCTGTGCCTTTGTTGGCCACACCTCCCAGCACAGAGGGGTAGAAAGAGCCTATCTAGGATCAGAACATCCACCCAAAGCTCCAGGGCTAGTGGGCAACACCACGCACTTGTTGGGGTACTTGCGGAAGATGTCCTTGATGACAACAATGGCCTCCTGCACCACATAGTTGACTTTGGTCTGGATGAGGTCAAGCAGGGTGCTGACACAGCGCTCAGCTGATTGCTGTTGGAGAGAACTCAGTCAGTCAGCCCACCCAAATATTCTCCTGCCCTTCCCAACCCCCTCTCCCCTGCCCCAAACCCAACCCAGACCAGAATGAGGACTGCAGACACAACTGCAGCTTATCCCCAGGCACCACAAAGGCTCCAGTGCATGGGGCAGGGCCTTCTCCTGGGGTGAGACAACCTTCAGCTCATNAGACCAGAATGAGGAGGAACACACAATTGCAGCTTATCCCCAGGCACCACAAAGGCTCCAGTGCATGGGGCAGTGCCTTCTCCTGGGGTGAGATAACCTTCAGCTCATCCACCAGCAGCTGGAGAGCAATGCTCTGCACAGCCAGTTGCCACCAGGACCCAAAGGAGCCCAGCTCTCACCTCCACCTTGATGGCACAGCGGCCAATGGCTCGAACTGCCTTCCTTACAAAGTCCACATCCACCTCTGTGGCATATTCCTTCAGCTCTGCCAGCACCTGCAGAGGGGACATGACAGTAAGAATCATAGATTAGATTAGTTTGGGTTGGAAGGGCCCTTCAAGATCATCTAGTTCCAACTCCCCTGCCATGGGCAGGGACACCTCCCACTACACCAGGCTGCTTAATGCCTCATCCAGCCTGGCCTTAAACACCTCCAGGGAGGGGGCATCCACAGCCTCTCTGGGCAACCTCTTCCAGTGTCTCACCACCCTCACCATAAAGAACTTCTTAGTTGTATCTAGCCTAAATCTCCCCTCTTCCCATTTGCATCCATTACTCCTAGTCCTGCCATCCTGGACCCTATTCAAGAATATTCTTTTGTTCAAATAAAATTAACTCTTTTTCAGGACCCCTCTGCCTCCTTTGTGAACACACCAACCTCAGGTAACAGCAACTTTCCAAACCAACTCTAAAAAAAAGCCACCCAAAATGGTAGGCAGTGCCCCAGCAGAAGCAGACTGGGTGGTACAGCTGCTCCCACCAGCATCCTGCAAAGCTGGGCTGAGGATTTCTTGAACAAACCACTCCCTGCCCCCCTGTATACATCCCTTTTGGTGCCCAACCACCCAGTGGCATGGTGGGGCAGAGCCTGACCTGAGCAATATTGGCCTGGGAAGCCAGGCGAATCATGATGTCCAGTTTCTCCAGTTTGACATAGATGGGGTCATTGTACTTCACAAAGAAGACTTTCATCTCATGCTTCAGGATCTCAGGTCTGGAAGACAATGAGAGGCAGAGATTAAGGGAGACACAAGCTTTGAAGGCACTTTGACAGGAAGAAAGACATCTACCAAAACAAAGGTGGTCTCCAGAAAGCTCTGATACTGTTATCAGATGATTTCACTAGTGGCAGAAGCAAGATCCAAGCCCTGTTCCCACCTCTGAGCCAGCAGTGCAGAAAGGGAGTTGTCTTCCCCAAAAAGCTGCATGCTGGCCAGGAGATTGATGGGGCTCTGACCCTGCAGCCAGCTATTGATCAAGTCCATGAAAATTCATCATTCCATTAGCCAGCTACAAGCATGAATCCCCAACTGGGGCCAGAGCTGCACTGGAGAGGGCTTGAGAACACCAAGGACATAAGCTGGGGAAGCCTAAAGTGGAGAGCAAGCAACTCTAGCACAAGAGGATGAGGCTTCTTGGCCACAAGCACAAGTTTTTAGAGGGCCTGTTCAATGTCAATAAATCCAGGATGTCACAATTATCCCCCCAGGACTTTGTCCCTTGGCTCCCCTTCGCTGGCAAGCAGGGGACAGGGCACAATCTTGCTGCAAACAAGGAGCAGATGCAAGACATTGGGGGACTTTTGTCCTGCCAAGGCTGGAGGGGAAGTCTCAGGGAAAGCAGGGACACAAACCCAGAGCACAAAGCTAGGCTGGATCTCTCTCACCAGATCATCCTCTCTTTAAACTGGGGAAGGGACAGGCCACAGCTCCAAGGAGCCAACTTATTCCTGCTCCCAGGGACATTAATTGCTTTCCACTTCTCCCAGAAGTTGCTGCTATTTTTAATAGCAAACTGTGGAGATAACTGGTGGGACAATACATCATCTGATTGTGGCTGTCACTGTGGAGCAGGGCTCTCCAGCTGGCCAGCTCTGCCCAGGGCACACGTGTAGGGTCTCTGACACCTCCTGTCCACAAGCAGTTTTAGGTCAGCAAAGGGACAAAAGGACTCTCAGCACTTATTCAAAGAGGGTGGCTACATGGAAACAAGCTGACCTCATTAAAGTTTTTTACTAGATGTTTAATGACTAAAGTCTCAGCTTTTTGCTTTCCCATCTTTTGCTCCCTAAACTTAACAATAAATTAAAATGAACACCTCCTGGAGATCCCAGCTTAGCTCCCTGCCCAACTTTGAGCTCAGCCCTTAGATTTGGGGGACCTCAGAGTAGCTTATCAATACATGAAAGGGACCTACAGAAAGGCTGGAGTAGGACTTTTTAATAGGATATGTGATGGAAGGACTAGGAATAATGGATGTAAATTGGTAGAGGGGAGATTCAGGCTAGATATAAGAAAGTTTTGACTGTCAGGGTGGTGAGACACTGGATAGGTTGCCCAGAGATGTTGTGGATGCCCCCTCCCTGGAGGTGTTTAAGGCCAGGCTGGACAAGGCACTGAGCAACCTGATCTAGTGGGAGGTGTCCCTGCCTATGACAAAGGGGTTGGAACTAGATGATCTTTAAGGTCCCACCCAACCCAAACTATTCTATGATTTTAAATACTAGAGAAGAAAAAAATCCATAGGTTGAGTTGTGTCAGCAAAGCCACAACATCACTGCAGTCAGAGCAGTAGGAAGGAAATTCTGGAGAGAAGAGTGAAAGCTGTAACTTCTGCCATGTTGGGACACTCACCTCTTCTGCACAATGAGGTTGATGTTGCGGAGAGCCACGTACTGCAGCTCGGGCTCTGCAGAGAGCAGGGTGACCAGTGGTGGGGCCAGCTTCTTCAGCAGTGTGCCATAATAATCCAGGTCCTTTGACAGCATCTCCATGAACTTCATCAGCACCTTCACTGCTGAGAGCACCACAGCCGAGTTGGCGTGGGACAGGCGAGGTGTCACCCGCTCACAGATGCTGGAGGTGTTGAGGGGGTGAGGAGGGAAAGAGAAGAGTAAGAAAATTATCACAGTTGATCTTCCCTAAATACTGCTGCAAGTACTCCTAGAGGACAAGGCTCTGGCAGAGCTTCCAGCAGGACACCTTAAGCCCTTAACACGCTGTTACAGGTTGCCCAGAGAGGTGGTGGAGGCCTCATCACTGGAGACATTCAAGACCAGGCTTAATAAAGCTCTGAGCAACCTGATCTACTGCAGGGGATTGGACTAGATAGTCTTTGAAGGTCCCTTCCAACCTTGTGGTTCAAAGACCTTCCCAAGAGATGCTGGACTGGCTCTTAAATACCCAAATGATGGTTATTTCCCAGGCCTTACAAAACCCTATCCCAATCACCTCCTTTCCAAGCTCCCAGGCATCTGTTTTGCCCTGCTGCACAGCAACACCCTATTTTGAGGCTCAAGAAACACAATCTCCGTGGTAGCAAGAGGACAGGGCTCACTACAGGACTACAGGAGTGCCCAGATGGCAGCGGCCAGCAGATACCCAAGGCACAGCCAGCATATGCCCACTGTCCCACCTCTCACGGTGGGACTCCAAGGGTTGGGTGGATGAAGATATTTTGAGATCAGTGTGAATACCTGTCTGTCTCCCTCCATAGCTCCACTCCATGGTGGCTCGAAGCCATTGCTGCCTTAGCAGTACACAGTTTCCCTCACCTCTGGGCTTCCCGATCATCCTTGGGCATGTAGTTTGCCAGACAGTCCAGGATGAAGATCTGGCCCCACTCAGTGCATTCATTCAAGGCCGTGAGCAGCTTGTTGATGGACTGAGGGTTGAGATCCAGGAGGTTACTGCTGGGGTGAGACTCTGCTATTTCAGAGAGAGCTGCTACAGCATTGGCCACTACCTGCCAGAGGGGACAGGACATGAGTTAAGTGACAGCAAGCATTAGGTGACACCAAACATGCTTCAACAGCTGGTGCAAGCAGATCAGCTTCATCCCAGTGACATCTGGGTACCAGCTTCTCCTCCCCACCAACTGATCCTCAGGAGATGAGCAATCAGCACCAGCCCAGTGCCACCACCCACACCACATCTCCAATGCTCCACAAATGTTCAGTGGGAGTCATCCTTGGCCCTGTGCCTGGTACAGGGCAACCCACTCTCACTCCTCCTTATCAGGGCAGCTCAGAGGAGCCCCACCACTTTCTGCAGCAGCTCCTGGACTTGCCGTTACGCCTGGGGCAAGATCTGAAGAGCAGCAAAGGCTGGGGGAAGAGAAACTTAGGGGAAAACAAGCTTTAAAGTTTCTTATCCCTGATAAAATGCAGAGAGCCAAAGCCCAGCTGCTATGAAATCCTCACCAGAGCCAAAAGCCACCAGCTATGCTACCTCTCCCCTGCTACCATCCCTTGGCTCTGAACTGGATAGAGCAGTGGGAGCACTAATAACATGCCATCAAGGATTTGGAAATACCTTCCATCCAGGATGCAGGGCTACAGGACAAAGAACACAGCCTGCAACCCTCACAAAAATGCTCTGTTAAGCACCAGAAAGAGTGAAAGGAAACCGGGCAGGAAAGAAGACTAGATGTGAAGATGAAGGGAGAGCATCTACTGCTATTTGGATGAAGAGAAGAAAGGATGGAGAACGCAAAATAATCACCATGGGGTTGGAGTCTGAGATGAGGTCCTTAAGGGTGTCCAGGAAGCCCTGGTCCTCCACCAGCTGGGCATTGATGTCGTGGAGCTTTGCCACACACACAGCTGCTGTCTTGCGCACGTAAGGGTCCTCGTCCTTCAGGCACTTGCGCAGGGGCTCACAGAGATACTCTGTTATCTTGTCCACACGGATACAGCCCATGGTCCTCACTGCCAGAGCCCGGATCAGAGGGTTTGGGTCCTCACAGTCCTGCAGGGATGAAAGGGAGGGGGTTAAATTCTCCCTGAGTCACAGACATCAACAGTCGGGAAGCTCCATTGTCATGCAAATAGATGAAGTCTAGAGGTTGTAACACTCAGCTCTGAAGAACCAGTCACCCAAGAGAGAGCTTTGATTTCTTGCTCTGCAATGTGGCACCCACAGAGCTTTCACACCATCACTCCAAACACACCCCCAGGAACGTGATGTCTTGTCACTTAGAGCAGCAGAACACCCTCCTGACCTGGGAAACGCAGCTATTGTGTGCGTGTGTGTACTGTGTGGGGTTTCTTTTCCTCCTAAAAAGCCAAAACTCCCTCTAATGCCCACCAAGTGCTTTCACCAAGTGATTTGGCAACATCTTGGCTCCTAACAAACATCCTCTTCAGTCCCCAACACCAACTCAAAGATCACGAGGGCTGCAGAGACTTCAAAGCATAAGCTCACATGATGGTTGCTCCATCACAAGAGCTGCCCACGACCAGAGCTGCCACTGACACAGCAAGTACCACAGGATGGCTGCCAAGAAAATGGCTTTTTTCTTCTGCACTACTGGACATATTTGCTCAGTTACCCAGAGCTAGGGGACACCCTGCCCCTGAAGGGAGAGGTTTTGGAAACCTGCCCACACTGCCTTCCTTGGAGTAGGGAACATCAGAGCTCAGTGTGCTGGGTTCAGGGATGCAGGTGATGGGATGAACTGACCCACAGTGTGGAGCTCTGAGGCACACAGCTCTCTCTTCTCACCTTCACAAAGGTGTTGACTGCCATGATAGCCATGTCTGGCTGGCTCTTGGCATAGTTCATCAGGTAGAGGTAGACCAGCTTCTTCAGCTCCAGGTTGTCTGTCTGCATGCAGTTCACCACGTCAGGGAAGAGAGCACTGAAACACAAAGACCTGCTGAGCCAGGGGAAGAGGGCTTTTAAACCAGAGCAGAGCAGGTTTAGATCAAGAAGAGGAAAAGCAAGCTGATCTTTGGGACTGGAGTGGCTGCAAAAGGCTGATTGAGACCAAGGCAGAGACACCAACTCCTTGCCATAAGGGCTCAGAGAAGGTTTCTGCTTGTTTCTAGTAAGACCTGATGAAGAGGCAATAATCCCCACAAACTCATCCGGCAGCCAGACCAATCCTCTTTCAACCAGATTATCACCACAGTCAAGCCCCAGCCTGACAGACAGCCACAACCACACAGACATTGCAGCAGGAGGCAGAGCTGTGGCCAGGAGCTCCTTCAGTCCTTGCCCAAGACAAAAAACCAGCATGAAAACCCCTGAGAGGCAACAGGGGAAAATGGGAGCCCAAAAGCACCCCAGGCACAGTTCAGTCCCTGGTACAGCACCAATACATACCTGACATCTTTGCCAACAGTCATGGATGCTATCACCTTCTTCACAGCCTCCTTCTTCTTCTCCTTCTTGTCACTGTTGAGCTCAGCTTTCAGCTCAAATATCTCCCCTAGAAGAAGAGGAAAATGTTGATTTCCATTTTGCCACTCACTAATGGTTTAGAAAAGAGCAGGAATAATTCAACAAACCTCCCTTCACCCTCACCCTTACCTTTCTTGGTTGTGGTAAAGTACTTTGCATCTGCCATGGTGGTCTCCAGCTACTGGCACGTCCCTGGGGGAGAGAGGTTGAAGGTGGATAATGCCCTTACTCCAGGAAGGAAACACCAGAGGGAAAGGGCTTGGGATTTTATGGGAAGCACCAAAAGGAGACAAAGCACCTGGAGAACCCTTTGGCCCCTCTTTCCCAGGCTCTGCTAAAGAGCAGAGAATCAGCTGGTTCACTATCACTGATGTGAAGGAGGAGGAGGAGGAGGAGGAGAGCAGTCACTCAAAACACCAGCTCACCCCTGCTCAGGCTCCAGCCCTGACTTGTTTCTCCTTTACCAGCAGCAGACCCTTTGCTTCTCCCATCCCATATGGAGCTGGTGAGGCCTTGTGCCTGCCACAAGGGCTCAGTGACTTCCCCCGAGTTCACATCCACTCACCCAAAACCCACTTTTCTCAGGGAAAATTGACCCTCACACCTACACAGGGAAGAGCTCTTGGTTAGGAATAGGAACTCAACAAAACCTAAGGCTTAAATCAATGTGGGGGGGGCATGAGGCTGACAGCACCAGACCAATCATCAAAAGGAGCCTCTTGCAGAAACCATTCCTGCTCTAGCAGTGTGGCTTTAAATTCAATGAGTATGAGGTTTCCACCCAGCACTTGGGGCTGTATTACACAATTCAGGCATTTTAAGCTGGGGAAGCCAAGCAGACAACAGCCCTTCTTCAAGGTCAGTGTGGATTTGTCTTTTAAAGGCTGTTTCACCCATCTTTCCTCCAACAGCAAAGGCACCAGAACATTGTCCTTGAAACCCTGCAGTGGCCTTGCTCTTTCAGAGGGGCAGGAGTATAGAAAGCAAAGCCAAGTGGAAAAGGAAAAAAAAAAACAAAACAACAAAACCAAAAAAAGCTTGCAAATGGTTTTAAAATGTAAATGTGCATCTTGAAAAAGCCAACGCAGCAAACCCTGGGAGAGTGCAGGAGATGCAGCCAGACAAGCTATGTCTTCTGTTCCCTTTCCAAGCTGAATAGAGATCTCACAGAGGGATAAAAGGAAAATCTGGATAAAATCTGGGGGCAGAGCCCACAGGGCAAAGCACACATAAAGAACTGGCTTGAAAAAGTGTTTGCTTTGGGTTGGGGCTCACTTTGGGTGTTGGCAGCAGGGTCCCAATGCTGTCAGAGGGGACAGGACTGCCAGGGTGCCACCTCAATCCTGCCAAGGGGGAGCAAACCACCCTCGGGCAGCCTGGTGTGAGACAGGGCAGTCCTCTCCCTGCTGAGGTTACCTGGGATTTATTCAGAGCCTTTTTTGTCCCCCCCTGGATGGATGTCTCTCCAGTGAACAGCAGGAGCTCCCCGGCTGCGCCACAGCAGCTCTCTGCGCCTGACTGCGGATCCCGGCCTGTGAGACAGAGAGGGAGGGAGGGAGGAAGGGAAGGAGGATTTACTGCAGTCCCTCTGATGCCACCAACCTGGCTCCCAGTCAGCCCCAGCTCTGCAGAAGTGCCTGGAAAGCAAACTTGAAGCTGAGCAGAGAATTTCTGCAGCCGCCTGGGTGACATGAATCACTCCTGCCGCTGTTTCCCAGAGCCCCCAGGCACTGCAGCCATCCAAAATCCCAGCTCATTTTGGAGACAGAGGTGGACACCCTTCTCCCTGCTCCTTCCAGCCCTGCAGACCCCACACCAGCCCCCAAATAACAAACTGCTTTTCACAGAACAAGCAAACATGACTCCTCCAGCCTGAGATGGAGAATGAAGGCACAACCCTTGCTCCCCACACCATCACCACCTCCCTGGTGGAACAACCAGGCTTGAAGCCACCCAGTGCCTTGAGGTGAGTGACAAGAGGCTGAGCCAAGCTCCAAAACTGGGTGCTCAGCACCCTGTGCCATGTGTGCCCACCCCCCAAGGCTGGCCAAGGGCAAGAAGGCAGGGCTGGCTGCCAGCCCACAGACAGGACCAGCCCTGTTGAAGGTGAATTCCCCCCAGCTCAGCCCTTGGGCAGGGTCCAACACTGCTACCTGGCTCCTGTTCTAAGAAAGGCAAAGACAAACATGCAAGGACTGCAGAGCAGCTCTAGCAATACCCACATTTTTTTCTACATGAATCTTTGTGTGGCTTGAACCAACCCAAGGGACAGACAGGGCAGCTTTTAGCAGCCCACTGTCTGAGAAGGGTGCAGGGAAAGCACTCCTGCAGCCACTCTTCCAGAGCAATGAGCCATCAAAGCACCACCCAGGCTTTTTTAAACAGTGCCCAAGATCCCTGGTGAGGACAGCAGGAGGGCTCACTGCAGCTCAGCTGATCTCTCTAGGCTCAGTGACAGCCCAGAACAGGAGTTTTCTGGTTGACAGCAAGTTCTGATCTACCCAGCTTGATACATGATGGTCTGAGAAGGGAAGGAAGGAAGCAAATGCAGGGAGACACGTCCACTCCAGCCCTACATCCCCTCAGCATGGGGGTGGTACGTTGGCACCTAAAGCAGAGGGAGAGGCAAAGAGGAGGAACTCAAAGGGCAAGCTTCTAGGAAACAGCTCATCTAGAAACCAGAGGGTCAGCTGAAGGTCAGCAGGGAAAGAGAAGTCTGAGTAAGCAAAGCACCCGCTGACAGCTGCAGATAAAGCACTTGAGGGCAGGAGATGGGGCAATGAAACCCAGGAAATCAGCATAAATAAAGAAACTCAAGGCAGACTAGGAAATCTTAAATATTAAGAGGGATAGCTAAAGCTGCAAGGACTTCACTAAACCTTTTCCAACTTCAAGCCAAGGCAAAAAGCCATGCAGGCACAAGATGGTGACAGTCCCCACCTCTCAGCACGTCCGCTGACTCCAGACATAAACCCCTGGCACAGACACCAAAGGGAGATAAAAACTCTAGCATGGAAGAGATCATAGAGTTGGGAAGAGACCTTCAAAAGCCATCTAGTCCAACCCCTGCAGTGAGCAGGGACACTCTGCACTAGATCAGGTTGCTCAGAGCCTCATCAAGCCTGGTCTTGAATGTCTGCAGGGATGGGGCCTCCAATACCTTTGTGGGTAGCCTGTTTCAGTGTCTCACCACCCTCATGGTGAAAGGAAGAAGCCACTGAGGATATGAGAGCCAGAAGCTAGACACCTGCCTGCTGAATTCTATTTTTTTTCTCCTCTTTCCCAGCAGTGGTTACATGGAGTACCCCATCCTGCAGCCAGTGGACACCCATGGTCACAGCTCCCATTCCTCTGCCCCACAGCTCTCCTACAGCCAGCACAAAGCTCACACCAGCCCCAGATGCACTCCCTGAGAGGTTATTTTTCCTAAGGATGAGCCTAGCTTGAGCCAGTGTTAGTGTTAGCCCTGCAGCAATGAGCCTGCTGTTCAGTCCTTCACACCTCCACAAAGGGACCAGGAACGTCCCAGTCACCAACCAGGCAGCACCTGACCATCAAACACCCCCACTGTGCTGCCACAGGCACCCTGCCCCATGTCACCAAACCACAAGGGCTGGCAAGACCTTGTGGCTCCCACCCCAAGCTGCAAATGCTCTCCTTGGTGTCCTTCCCAAAGCCAGTGAGTGCCAAGAATCATCCTGCACCTTCTAGAAGATAAGCCACTGATGAACAGTGCAGAGACTGGGCAGTAAATGCAGTGGGCTGGCAGCCAGCATGTCCCCAGGCAAACCCGTTACTGAGTGACCCACACACCTCTCATGGGTCCATCTCCCACTAACCAACTGTTTAAAGTGCCCCAGTTTAATAATTAAAGGGTAAAAGCTCTGCTGAACCTACTAAGGTGTAAACAAGGTGCCCAGAATCGTGTCAGATCAATTCATTTGCTGCCAAAGCCATCAGAAACCCCAAAGTGCCAGCATCTGGCCCTTAATTAACCCAGATGGGCCACCAGAGATGCCAAAGGCACATCAAATGAGTCACAAACATCATGTCCCATTAACCAGACACCAGGGAATAAAAACCTACAAAAAGGCAAAGGACAAACCCAAAGTGCCTCCTGCATCACATTTCTCTGGGTAAAGCACCACACGTGGATCCCAGCAGTGTGGGGCACAAAGCACCACCCTCTCCAGAGAGCCAGAGGGACTATAAAGAGCATAAATCCAGAGGGAATATCACCCATGGTCTCCCTTCCAAAAGACCAGCTGAGTCTCCTCAGAGATGCTGGAGATGTCAAGAGGTGTGGGGACACACAGATGAGCTCTGTCACATGGCACCACGGCATTGGAAGGGACCATCTCCTCCAACCACCCCATGCAGTGACAGGGGTATCCTGCACTAGATCAGGTTGCTCAGAGCCTCATCAAGCCTGGCCTTGAATGTTTCCAGTGATGGGGCCTCCACCAGCTCTTTGGGCAACCTGTTCCAGTGTCCCACCACCCTCATGGAGAAGAAGTTTTTCCCAAGCAGCCCATGGCTCCCACAGCCAGAGGTGGGGACAGCAGAGCAGGCTGGAAGGGTGCCCTGAACATCCCACACCCCCAGGGCATGGCATTCCTGACCAGCCATAACTCCAGCAAATACCAAACAACACAAAGCACCTACAGAGATGAAGAACCCATAATAACCTTCACCTCAAAGGGCAGCAGGTGCTCACACACTCCTTTTTATCAAGTTTGGGGGTTTCCCCCCCCAAAAAAACCTCTCTAGAGAAGCCAAGGAGGAGGATGGACATCAGGCAGGTGTCTCCTTTACCCACATCTCCTTCCCAGCCCATTCCACAGCCCAGCAGGCCCTGTACCGACCTCTCACCGGTGCTTTGTCGGTCCCCTGAGGCCCTGTCAGCACGGGGGTGCACCCCAGAAACCAGCCACCGACTGTCCCCGAAGCCACCTCAGCGGGGAAACAGCAGTACCGGAGGATTTTGCTCAGAGGGAGAGGAAAGCCGCGTGGGCTGTACGGATCGGGAAGGGAGAGATGCACGGATCGGGAAGCGAGGGCCGGGACACGGAGCTACGGGAGGGCCCGGCANAGCTACGGGAGGGCCCGGCGGGAGGCGGTGCTCAGGAGGGGAATAGAAAGAACCCGGCGGCGGACCCGGCCCACGGAGAGCCCACGGCTGGTGAGGACCGTGCAGCGGAATAGCTCGGTGGAAGAGGAGAAGCAGACCCCACCGATCACGGGCCCACCAACCTCAACCCGACCCGTACCTGCTGCTGCCACCGCCGCCCGCTGCCACCGGCCCAGCGGAAGTGAGCGGCGAGCGGGGGAGCGCTTCCGGGGCGGGGTCACGGCGGCGGGGGCGGGGCTAAGCC
>VZTY01033866.1:0-11711 GCA_013400935.1 Turnix velox
CTTCACCTATTGGCAACACAGAACCATAGGATGTTGGAAGTTACTTTTTAAGGTTCATCTAGTCAAATCCCCCTGCAGTAAGCAGGGACATCTTCAACTAGATCAGGTTACTCAGAGCCCTGTACAACCNTTAGGAGAGCCAGGATGTCTACAGACTATCACTTTATTGCCAGGAAGACTACAGACTATCGCTTTACCTCTAATTTCTTGGACTCTGTTGGAAGGTATTTGGTTGATCACTTTATAGCTTTGAGCTGAATTAACTATTGCTTTTCAAGATTCAAACACAAATCCAAACACACCTTCAAAAAAACGAGCATTCTGGCATTGTACCATACACCCATCATCTTAGAATGACAACAGTTGGAGTTTTTTTTGAACACATAAAACGTGTCCAAGAACAGTTAGCTTCCCAATCACTTGGCAAAAAATTTTCCACAGAAGTACACAAAAGTCCAGTTCTCTTCAAGTAGAATTAAAACTCTTTGATGAGCTGGATGTGATCAAGCATGAAGCTTGTAACAGGCAAAAGGCATAAGAAATGTATTTTGAAAAACAGGTGAAACCACGTTACTGCTCAGTTTTGAACCCAGCATTGATCTTGTCACTCTGTATACCTGAAGACTATTTGTATTAGCTTTTGTGCTGAAATATTCCACAAATGGTTACTTTAATTGATATCTCTTGTCATCCCCATTCCTCCCAATGAAAGAAACACAACTTGTACCCTATCTTGATGTACAGCAAGCAGCATCCTTCACCTATTGGCAACACAGAATCATAGGATGTTGGAAGTGACTTTTAAGGTTCATCTAGTCCAATCCCCCTGCAGTAAGCAGGGACATCTTCAACTAGANAGGTCATCTAGGCCAATCCCCCTGCAGTAAGCAGGGACATCTTCAACTAGATCATGTTACTCAGAGCCCTGTACATCCTGACCTGGAATATTTCCATAGACTGGGCATCTCCCACTCTCTGGGTGATCGGGACCAAGTTTCTCACCACAATAATCTCTTTATACTTTCTATTCTAGTCTCCCCTAGTTTTAAATTATTACTTTTTATCTCATTACTACAGTCCTTCAAAAATGTTAGTACCCATCTTAAAAGCCACTTTTTAGTGAGGATGTACAGTATCAAAGCAAGTAAAAGCTTCCCAGATTGATTCGAACTGCAATGGTACTGCAAGGGATCTGCAAAGAGTCAAATTTCAAGGAGCTCAAACTGGACTTGTACAGGTGATTTTGAGTAGGAGAAAAAAAGACCATTCATCATCAGGCAGCAAATGTCCTTACAGTCATGTCAGAAAAACAGCAATGATGATAAATGTAACTTTTCTAAAGTAAAACTGCATTTTTAAATATTTCCAGGGGAAAACTATACCTTATGCTCCAGCAAAAGGATTAATCACTTCCTCTTGATCTGGGGGCTGTCATAAAATAGGAACCAGCTTGTAGTGTTCAGGTATTGGTGAAAGCTCCCAGGCTCTACCCTGGGTTGTATTTATCTCTCTATTTATTGAAAATGTTCCAACAGCAGCTGTTCAATATTATTATTTATCCCATAAGGAAATAGGGATGCTCAAAGCATTTCTGATCAATGGATTCAATCTTGAAAAGCCTTCAGGTGTGGCTGACTGTGATTTCTGCAGAGCAAAATCTCTACATTTCACTCCACTCTCCAATCATTTGCAACTCAAGAAAATGTCTTCTGAAAGGATATGTGAATTTTTATTTTATTTGTCAGTACTATGGGTACAGTTTCAGTCATCAGACAGTGAAAGACCAGAATATGATACATAAGCAATCTTGTAACTGCTGTTGCCTAATGTAATGGTAATATCTTCAAGGTTACCAGTCCTATTTCAGTGTTTTATTTGAAGCTGTTTCTAGTAATTACACAGTAGAGCACCTGTGCTGGACGAGCATCAAGGACATTAGGGGCAGAAATTTCTCAAACAAAAAGAACGCTTATTTTTGTTTTAAATTGATTTTTTTTCCCCTTCAATCAAACAATCCAGCAGAACAGTCAACACACAAAATTTTGAGAATGTTAAGGCATGAGAAGCAGAAAATTGAAAGGTGACTGTACCCCAGTGGCTGTAATTAGAATTATTAAAGCTGGTGATATCCAGATAGGGAGCAGAAAAATGAAAAACTGGAGCTTGGTTCTAAAGAGCCCTTTTCAAAGGGGTTTCAGATTCTACTAGTAACACAGAAAAGGACTATTGTAACTACTTACACTGCAATTGAGGTGGACAGAGAAGTGTGTCATATGTCAAACCATACGTCTTACAATACAGCATGCAAACAACATGATTATTTGCTAAACAGATTATGATTCCTAGTCTTAGGAAACAGAGCTGCTGCTTCTTGTAATTGATCTACTAAGTTCATCATAATTTTGTTTCCAACCACGGAACTAATTTCTTCTATACCCCACACAATAACACGCCCACAAATGTAGCCCAGTTTCTGTGTATGCTCATCACAGCTACCTTGTGGTGCGTTCTGATGTCTCAAGATCCCCACTACAGCATTGATTTGCTCCTAAAAGCTTTAATCTACAGCCTAAATCAGTAGTCATGTCAAGCCTAATGATGTATGGAATATGCACACTGTTGATTTCAAATGAAGTATCTGAAATACACCATTTTAAAATAAACAGAGTAATCAGATATTGTCTTCATGCTTTGAACAGATTGAGAGTGCAGCTTAAGAAATATTTATGATTGTAAATGAGAGATTCCTGTCAGAAATTCAACTTCCATTGAACACAAGTTGATGTTTTTCTGTCCTAATTTAGGCAATACAGATTTTGCTTAGTGGGAACTGCATTAATTGCCTACAATAATGTATATTACAGAGATGAGTTTACCTACAGCTCCCTTCCCCCTCCCTGTCCCCATTTCTACACAATTGTTTCTTTTAAGAATAGCAATTTTCCACCTGATAATTTGTTCTTTAGAACCAAGGGTAGCTAATTAGAGATGAGGAGGGATGCAAGAGACCCCAGGAGATGATTTAACCCACATCTTTATCCCAGTAAAGATGCATTTTCAGAAGTTTCCTACCTCAAAGCCCTCAAGCACCCTTCTCTACTACAAATCCAAACAGTTTATACAAGCACTTTGTTTTCCCAACCTGTCCAAGCTTTCTGCTGCTTCTTGCCTTGAATATGAATACAGTGAAGAAAATATCTATTTGTTTTTCTAACAGCCTACCATGAATCTGAAACTCAGCAAGTTCCTTCCACATTAATCATCTCAAGCACTTCTACCTTTCTTTTAAGTCTTACTCTCAAACCACTCTCTGTGCATCCTTGCTTCTCCTCTGAGTTCTATGTCCAGCTGGTCCACAACTTGCTTGAAATGTCCCAGGATGAACATTCCCTAAGGCTGTAGCAATACTAAGCAGAGCAGGAGGATTATTTCTCATTTTGCAGGCTGTACTTCTATTCACACTGCAAAATGTGAAAATTTGTCCTTTGTACAACAACACTCATCTTCACCTGTGGTGTTTTATAACCCCCTACTAGGGAGACTGGACACAGAGTTCCTTCTATAAAATGAGTCATGATTTCCCAAATGAGCTTAAGTCTTGCCCAGCATGTAAAAATCTGTGCCCTCCAGTGATCAAAGCACTCAATGATTACACAGACTTCTGAGAGCAAGTCATACTCTAAATCAAAAACATTTAAAAGTATATCAGAAAACCACAGGAGAAATTATATGCACACCTATGGTATTAGGTACCTAATTATCTCCCACAGTTGGATGCTAACCCTCCTAAGGAAATTCCTCTTCCTTTTTTTCTGGCTCTTCATCTTCCCTCAACATCTTTAGAATTCAGTTGGTCTCATTCGTCAGACACTAAATCACATAATTTCTCTTGAAGCTTATGTACCTTGGTGTGTGGACATAATACAAAAGTTCTCTGATCATCCTGTGTACTACCTAACTACACAGACTCACAGACCTTCTAAGTTAGGTTGGAAGGGACCTCTCTGGATGACTAACTGAATCCTTGCTCAAAAGCAACTCCAACTGGAGTTAAAACTCACCATGGGAGTTTGAAATGGATTTTTTTGTGGAGATATATTCCATTTTGCCAAGGAAAAAATTTCATCCCTTCCTCCTGCTACATACAGCTCAAACTGATTTCTCAGACATTTTCCCTCTTCTTCATATAGGAAGATTCATTTTTAAAAAATCAGTGACATTTCAAAATGGCTGTGGCTAACATCAAATAAAATGTCCTTCATGTTCCATCAGTCTCTGTAACATTTATCCCTTTATTCAGCAATCTGGTAAGTCAAATCTGGTAATTTCACCTTGGGCTTCTTCTCTTTAAATCCATAAATCTTTACTTCATTATCAGATACAAAATCCCTAACAACATTTCCAGTGTAGATTTTATACCAAATTGATGGAAGTAACAATCAGCAGTAAAGACAGCATGGAAATGCAAGAGTTAAAGCATCTTTATCAGAAACTAAAAGTCATATTTTCTATTATTTCATTTTTGTTAAGTTTTTTTGGAAGAAATAAGTCTTATCATGCTTAATGGGTTTTAGTCATTCTTAACAACTACCTAATGAGCTCTCCAATTATGTAAAGAGTAATTCAATTCATACATTACCGTATCTTCTCCTAGAAACACAGCTCTCCCCCTTCAGAAATTACTCATTCAAGGTCATGCAATAAACCAGAGGCAGTAACAGGACTAGAGCTCAGGTGTTTCTGGCTACTGACTTTATAACTAATATTTTACGTGATGTTCTTGATATGCTCTAATTTAAATACTGTTAATATCTGATGTGCATTAATCAGCTACAAATAAAAACTGTATCGATGTTTATAGCCCCCCAAGTGCTCTTCAGTATCAACAACAAAGCAAAACCACAAGGCTTGCAAGAAAAACAACCAGAACACTCCAAAAATAAAAGACAGAAAAAAGTGTGATAAAAAAATACAGAGAAGCTTTCTGACTCCTGCACATGTCCATGAAACTCAGCTTGGTACATCTCTTATGAAGGCACACCCATAGGTGAAAGAGCCTACAAAGGCTCATGATGTCACAAAATGGAAACTGTAAATATTTCCCTCAAGGGAAGGCAGAAACATAATCTAGTAATTCTGAAGAAATTTTTAAAGGGAGTGGTAAATAATTAATGTCTAAAGTACATCTACTTTGTTTTACTAGACATCTAATTTAACATGATATAAGCCCTCTTTTGCATATCATGACATTAAACATTCCAAAAGAGAAGAAAGAACATACACATTGCTTACCAGCAAGACTGTTTTCTAGGTAGATAATTCATCCAAGAATCTGCCTCCACAGCATCCATATATGATCACCAGGGTCCTACAAATTGATAAATGACAAAATATACCAATTCTTTGAAATTCAAGTACAGTATTAGTAAGAAATATTGAATGTTAGCAAATTTTTATATCATAGAAGAGTGTAGCTATTATTGTAAAGCATGTTAACTAAGTTAGCTATTGGGGCAAATTACATTTGAAAATAACACAGGAAATTGAGTAGGGTTGATTAGTCTACATTATTATTGAAAACATATCAGTGATATGAAGCAGACAGAAACTGTGTCATGTCCATCTTTTTGATTGCAGAGATTTTCCTGGTGTTGCTTGAAAACCCACTCTCACTGGAAAACTCAAATTTATTTGAAAAAAAAGAGGATTCTTTTGGCTAGTCTGCTTTACTTCCTTAAAGTTTTGTCTAAGCTCATTATTAGACTCTCCTCTAAAGCTGGTAGACAAAGAGAAACATCTCTGAGAGCAAATCATGACACTTGTGGGGATGCTCCTCTCCTTGGGACTAGGCTGCCAAGATAGACAATTTCCATACAAAAAGTGTGGAGGAAACAAGAACAAATACTAATTAATTTGCCCATTTTTATTTCAGCTCCATTCACCTGTCTCCCATGACTGCAATCTGCAACACGATAGTCTCCTCCATGGCTGTGAAGTTCTGCCTTCAGATGAGAAGTCAGGCTTTAATATAATTAACTCTCCCTGAAGAGTACAACTTTAGGTTCAGAAAACTACAACAGATAAGACTTCAGATACCCTTATCAGGGTCTCCATTGAGAAGACAATGGACAGATCTGAAGGCTCCTTTTTCAGAGCAATGGAAGGGATGTTCAAGGACCATCTAGTCCAGCCCCCCAGCAGTGAGTAAGGACATCTTTAACTAGATCAGGTTGCCCAGAGCCTCATCAAGCCTGGCCTTGAATGTCTCCAGAGATGATGGGGCCTCCACCACCAGCCTGGGCAACCTGTTTCAGTGCCTCACCACCTTCACAGTGAAGAGCTTCCACCTAGTTTTGTACAATTATCTCTTCAAGATACACTTTTGGATACACTTTTCATATCTTAAGCACTCTTAGGACAAATGAAACTCAATGTTTACACAGAAACTGCATTATACTCAGGGTACAATGTAAATCTTTTACAGGTGTGCACAATCTGATAAAAAAGATTTTCTTTCACTTCTCTAAAAGGATTCTTCTTACTGATAATAACCCTAGCACATGGAACTATTTTATGTGAAAGGAGTAATCTTGCCAAAAACAAGATGGCTACTGAGAAATGTTCCTGTCTGCCCAATGAAGAACAAATACTGCATTTCAATCTGCTTTCAGTGAATCCAGAAGCACCCACAGCCGAAATGCTCTTTAAGAATATTCTCCCTCTTAACTCTCACCAATTAGAAGCAGGAAAAGCAGATGGTCAAAATAAATTAGAGATAGCATACCAGCCCGGCCTCAGATCACCACCATTGGCAGATCTTAGGAGCAGCCTCATCCAGTCAATAGTAAGAAAAAGAAGCATATGTATTTTTTTCCTCTGTCCTTTTCCGGAACAAAATTGGAGAAGCATTGCAGCTGCTGGAGTACTCATTTTGCAGAGCTATAAAAGCAGAGTTCTGGCCAAGGATACATAAAATCCAAAAATACTTGCAAATAGTATTTTATTTCCTTGATACTACAAGCAATAAAAACACTTCAAACTTCTGGTGAGGAGAAGGGCTTTCAATCCCTACACTAATTTCAGTTGCATACAGAGGCATTACAAGTATGTTTCCTCCATTGCTGAAAATACCCAGCCATCACCAGGCACTTAGAAAACCTAAAGCTGAGAGGTTTCTGAGGTCAGATAAAGGCAATTAGATAATTTTTGTGCAGTCACTTGACAGAAATTGGTGCAATGGCTTGCAGGAAACCAGAAACAAAGGGACACCAAAGATATCTGCTACACAGCACCATATTGCCACAGGATGTTCATACCTTGTATTTGCTCATCTGTAATGCCTTGTGCTAGGTAGACTGTGAACCTAGCTTTCAGTATTTGACTTGATGCCCACCATGACATCTTTACTGGTCATCAGAATGAATCCTAGTGATGGTAATTTTGGTTAGGTTTTTTGGTTGTTTGGTTTTTTGTGGTGATAACTCCAGGTCCTCTGTGATGTTGGCATTAGTGTACATTAATTCTAAACTGAGATTATGGAAGTTGAATTTCCAACTCCACATATTCTGCCTGGGCCATGGACTCAGGCAGAGGAGTTAGGTGAGTAACAGGAGATGGGTGAAATTGAACAGGAACAAAAAACTTAAATACTAAAATCACACTCAGTTCCATTAGATCCTCTACAGAGAATTTCACTAGAATGAGAGAGACTGCTTGGAGAAAACTGGAACAAGAAGAGCAAACTGGTATTTGAAGTCACATCCAAAAGAGTAGTTGAGAACATAGAGAGTGATAAGACACCAGAACAGATTGCCCAGAGATGTGGTGGAGGCACCAACCCTTGAGGTATTCAAGGCCAGGCTGGGTGAGGCTCTGAGCAACCTGATCTAGTGCAGGATGTCCCTGCTCACTACAGGGAAGTTGGACTAGATGCCCTTGAAGGTCCCTTCCAATTCTATAATTCTATGATTTGAACCCAGGAGATGAGTGGTATTCAGGTCTTGCTCATGACTGAGTTCAAATGAATGAAGAGATGGATATAATATTTCAAAAATCCTATTGAACCAACTTCTTGAACTGAGTAGAGAGTAAGAAAATAGAAAAGGTTATATAAAGTAAATTTTAAGTACTAAAAAATTTGAGGATTTCCTTTCAGATTAAAAGAAAAAAAAACCCTTCTACACTGGTTGAAAAGAGCAAAATATTTCACAAACCTGGCATAAAATAAGTGTGCCTCACTTCAGCCATTAGAAGCATATATACAGATGGGAAAGTGGAAGACGGGAAAGTGGAAGACAAATAAGTGACAAAGAAGGGAAGAGTTACAACCACAAGTTATGGAGCAGACTCTCTGTCTGGTTTAGATGGAGGAGAAGAAAGGAAGATAAAAAGAAAACAAAGCAGGAAAGACTTCTAATGCATGATAAAAACTTATTTCTCTTTCCTCTTTGAGACTGTGGGTTAAGACATGCTTGAAGCTCAGACCCAAAGGAATAAGACACAGTAAGACTTTTTTAGATTGTGCAGTCTGTCACAGACATAATGCAATAAAATGGGACCCTGGGAATATATCTCATACTGTACATTAGAATACCTCTAACTGAGCTAACTGACCTGCCTCAGTCTTTCAAGAATTTAATCATAAGAAGCACAAACTTCAGCAACTGAAAACTACTTATTAAAAGCTTCTATTTTACTAGTGAGAGAGTTAGAGTTTGAACAAAAATCTGAATGTACAGTTTCATTTCCAGACCAAAATAACAGATCCACTTCTACCAACCTCCACATGTTATGGTTTGGGTTATGCATTCAAAAATGAGCTAAACAAGCTATGAATAGTAATAAATCATCTGAACACTGAGGGACAGAAGAGAGTGATCTCTGCCACTGAACAACCATTAAAGATGCAAGTATGGTGGTAAGGTTTTGTTGGTTTTGTGTTTGTTTTCGATTCTGCCTTTGAAATTGAAGACAAATTGCAAGCTGCAGCTGTATGAAAGTTTCCCATCAACTAGTTTCCATTTCCATCCAATTCTTTTTATTGCAGTTGGATTTTTTTTTCCCCCAGTTGTACTAGCAAAAAGTGCAAATACTCTATCTTGCATCTAATTGACACAGGCACATTTCAAATTTTAAAAGTCAGGCACTTTGCAGTTCAGAATTAAGTATCTAACATGTCATGAGCATTACAAAATACCATTTGTTTACAACCTGAATTGCATAATTGGGTAGCCGGCACAACTAGCGGCTATTGTGTTTTGACATGTCATCTCAAATGTTTTTTATTTATGACAAACAAGTCTTGTTAGTGTTTCCACTGTTCCTGGAGGGTTTTCTACCTCTTTATATTCTACTTGTCTTGCCATTCTAGAAGCTTTGTTCAAGAGTATTATCTTCCACATATATTATTTTTATCCCCTTAGACCTTGCATCGGTGACAATTTTATAGTTGGGCCAGTCTTCAAGTAGATAGGTTTAACTTGGAGTAAAGATAAGTCAAAAACATGCTTTGGGAAATCCACATATGTGGGAAGCTGTGTCACATATTGTAAAAGAATAGTTTCATGCAATCCAAGCATTCCCAGATATCCGAATTGGATAGAAATAACTTTCTATAGCATTTCAGCTTTTTCAGGCTTGCTCAAATCTGGGAACTAGAGAACTGTGGAAATATCATATCACTGCATATAGAACCATTTGAATTAGAGTCCTGCTGTGTTAGGCATTGCACACAAATTACAACCAGATTGCCCTTTAGCCCTAATTGCTCTCAGTTTTTATTTATAAGTTTAAAGGAGGAGACGATCAGCCGTACCAAATTCTAGTCTTCCTTAATAATTACTTACAGATATATCCTGCTGAGAACAAAACCAGCTGCCATTTTCCATCGTCTATGACAAACGTTCATGAAAGAATAGAAAGCCCCCCTCCTAAAATAGTACCACTGACCTTCAGAGAAAGTGGAGATTTGCACCAACAGCTTAAAATGAAAACTAATGTAGCCAACTCAAATACAAGAAGTTAAAATGAGTTTTGAGACACAATTAAGCAATAAAATAATAACTTTTGCTACTAACTTTAACAGTTAACAGCAGCCTGACTACAATAAACCTTAAGATCTGCTATATAGAATGTGTTCATTGACTGTTTTGCACTGAATTCCGAAGACTTACAGATGGTGCTTTACAGAATAGATCTTATTTTGCCATGTGAACAAGCATAGAAGTTAGAGCAGGGTTGGGAAGATGGATAGATAACTGCATCATAATATTGTTGCTGAGTGTTTCCCATGGAAATGTGACTTTGGCTTTAACTCAGTTAGGAGCTGATCTACACACATCAAACTTTCAATTTTAAATTAAAGATGTAGCTTAAACCAAAAGAAACCATTTCCACATAGGTGGGTTTAACAATCTCAGGCACCAAGAACACTTAGGATTTACAGGGACTTTTTTAACATATAGCATTTTTAAATATTCACAGTAGCTAATTAGAGAGGTGCAATTGGAAATGAGAGAAATATTGTGAGCAGAACAGAGCAAGACAAAATGTGTGGTTAGTTCCCCTCAGTAAAATGGAGAGATTTCTTCTATGACAAAAACCAAGCTCATGTAGCTTTGAGCAACCGGAGACACAGCTGATACCTGATAAATCAGGCCTGCTTGCAGGTGTCAGTTCTCATCCTCCTTCCTGTAACCTTTAAATAAAAATAAGTGACATTTTGACTATAACCAGAATGTGTAATGAAACTGGGAAGCTGTTGAAATAATTACCTGACAAATCAACATGCATGTATATATAAATATATATATATAGATCATTCTCCTGCACCTTCTCACTTAGGAACTTCATTTCTCCTATCCATTTTTGTTATTAATTCACATAGATGGAAGTAATTAAAGAAAAAAAAAGAAGATAGACTAGAAGCACAGCATGAAAGATGTTAGAGCTTAAAAGCAGAAATGAAATGAAAATATGGCCATCAATTCTCTTCATCCACACCATTGTCTATTGCCATCCAAGATACTCTAGGGATTGGGTTACCTGCACTTTGATTCAGATTTTGACAGATTTTTGGGCTGACAAAGGAACTACTAGAACTCTACGTACTTCAAAATTAATCTATGCTTGTGTAATACATTAAGTGTGACACATATTACTTTGATATATCTCACAGAGGGATATTCAGAAAGGCTGACTTTAAGTCTTGGGCCGCTAATTTCCCCAGGCTTTCACAACAGTTCAGGGAAGGGATCCTCTAGAGAGAAATTCAGATTGGGAGACTAACTTTTGTTAGTTTTTCTGACTGTCCCCCAAAGAGTATAATTTTATGGCTAATTGACATCCTCAGTCAATTCTCTTGCAAACAAACACCTACCTCAGACATGCAGACCGCATAAAATTGGTCTCTTGCTGACACTCTCAGTGCTCCTTCACAGTAGCATCCATTTCTTTCAAGTTATTACAATTATATTGCAAAATACCACTTTAACAGCAGGGCTGCTGTATTAAGGAGCACTCAGGACTTGAACCATCACTGCATCAATTTTTTCAACATCACTGCATTGAAACATCAAACCACACTCCACCCACTTATCTGGGTGGCCCACACTTAGATATCTCTCTGAATGATCAAAGGCCAGGTTAAAAATTATGCTTCCTAACCTAACAGTACATCGAAGAAAAGACCTTAAGAAATCATAGAATCATAG
>VZTY01033870.1:6683-53083 GCA_013400935.1 Turnix velox
TGCCCCCCTCCTGCCGCTCTGCCCCGCCGCCGGACAGATGAAGGTGTTAAGACCGAAGGACCGGCTTTTGCCAGCTTTCCTTTAGGTAAAGATTTTTTTTTTTCTTTTTTAACGTGAAATTTTCTTGTCCTCAACTTGGACTGCGTGGCAGCCACCTTCCGGCCTAAGCCAGCGGAGGATGTTTACCGAGTTGGCTTCAATTTCCAAAGTTCAACCACCCCCCAACCCCGATTTTTAACTTCTTTTTTTTTTTTAAATAAAATACAGTCTTAGTAGGGTTTTATTAATGGTCTAAAGGAAACGGTTTTCTTAATGATCCCCGGGATGTTTATTTACATTGTCTTTGTTCTTGTAAGGCTCAATCAGTGTTTCCTTATTTGCATATTTGATTAGCTTCTATTGAGGTAATGGCTGATCAGACAGTGTAAAAACAGGGCTTTAGGAGGGCTCTCATACAGAGAACTGTATGTACCAATAAAGGCTGGTCTGATTCATATGGCTTGGAAAATTCTACTTATGTATAGTATTAATTTGCAAAATACCATGATTAAGGCTGTCCAATAAATCAGTTGTTACTTTGTGGCCAATTATGATTGTACAGTGCTATTATCTGAAAATTGAGTTACAAACGTAGCTGCTGAGCTCTCTAAATTCAAGCCTGGAGTCTGGAGTGTGTGACTCCTGAGTCACTGGGCACTGTGCTAACTTTGGGATTCCTAAGCAAGACCAGGTCTGGGACTGCAGGAGGAAGTTGAAAGATTTTAAAGGATTTTCTTAACTGCTACCACCTTCTGTTTTTTAGATAAATGTATAAGAAAGTGGCTTCCATGATAACAGATTATTAAGGAAGTTCACTTCCTTCTTTTTCAGTTCATAGAGATTTTATCTTTTATATAGTAAATTTGCCAAAAGAAAATTAGCAGTATTTCTATTGAAATGCTTTTCTGTTAAGAGTCAATTTAACAATAATATTTTATATATAATTTTACAGGTAATTTTTCAGGCAATATTCTTATCTATAAATGAAAACCCTTGTTTATAACGAATTTACTCTTGTATCTATAGAAGTTGAAATTTGTATAACTCCAGAGCATTCCTATTTCCCTTCTGGCATGGTCAGAGAGAGACATGGTTAATGCAGTCATTAAAAGTGGCTGAAACTCCCCCATACTGCTCTGAACGGGCTGAGAACTGTGCTCAAGAGTCCCAGTTTACAAACAATAATGTTTACTTTAGGCTTGTTTGGTTTTTCTTAACATGATTTGTGTAGTACGATATAGTAAACACAGAGTATAGACTCGTGCATGAATTGCTCAAGCAATTAATGTTTTAAAGCAAAGTATCATTTAAGACCCTGTCCTGCAGGAGGTAATCCATATCTTCATGCTTATGTATATTAAATGATTAATTACTTTTTCGCCAGTAAAATAAGAATATTGCCAATATTTTCCTTCCCTTCCTTAAGCAATGAGTACCGTTTCATTTGTGGCTACTGTGGTAATGAATAGTTAGGAGTAAGTTGCAAAGATATTAACTAATTGTCCAGTTTGCAACCCTGAAATCTGGGTACTTTAAAGGACAGAAACTTCGCAAGACATTGTTATAGACACAGACAGTATTTTGTTATTTTACTTTAACTGGAAGAAGTTCTACTTCAAGTAACAGATATTCAGTACCACAGTCAGAATCTATGACTGCAAAGGACATCCTGGTGCAAGTCCCACATGGGATAAAAGCAGCACTATGCATAAGCAGAATTTTAACTAGCCATGCTTACTGTTAATTAATGCTTTTTTATATCCACTAGTGAAATCAGTATTTTTATTTAATCTTTAAATATATAAAATACACTGTACATAGCACCTTTTGATATTAGCAAACTTCCACTTCTGTCTAATGTTACAATTAGGACTTTGTAAACTGTGTCATTTTACTTGATCTTTGTGGAAACAAAAATAAACCAAATTTTTCGGGCAGACGGAGGGAACATAAAATGTGATGAAACTTCACTACCCTTTGTGCTGTGCCCTCTGTCACACTAATAACTCCACTAACATTGCTTTCACTTAATTTAATGCTGGTTGCCTTTAACATTTACTAAACAGTTTTGAAAATTGCTGTAGCTTAGCCTGAGACGTTTGTGATTAGCTGCACCAATTTGAAATGGCCAGTTTGGATGATGACAGAACGTCCTCTGCGCATGCTTTTTTAAAGTTTGGTAAGTGTGCAGTTGTGTTTTGTTTTTATGTTTAACTCAAGAAACATTAATTATGTGTTTTGTGTCTCATGCAGTGTTTTGTGTCTCATGCAGTGTTTTGTGCCAGCAATTTTTTATCACTGTACAGTAGAACATAAAAAATTTGAGCTCTTCCATTGAAAAATTTTTTAAAGTTGGAAACCACTTATGTGAAAACGTACTGTTCAGCTCTTCCAATTTTGTTTGTACTTTGTGTTCTTGCAAGAAACTCTCAGTTTAACTATCTCTGAACTGAAATTTCTCTTTTAAGATGATGTTCATGTAAAAGATGTGTTGGGACTTGTCTTTAGATCTAACTCCTGAAAAAAACCCTCAAAAAAGAGTAAAACTTCCATTAAGCCATTGTTTCATTGATTTTTGGAAATTAAGGGGAAGCAAAATAAAGCCCCCTGGTACAACTTCTGTTTAGAAACTACATTACATGAAGTTGTTGAGGCCATTAGAGTTTGAACTTGATATATTTTGGAAAGACAGTGGAATGAATGTGTCCATGGGGAGAGCTATTTGGGACTCTGGTCTGGTCTGTAGTGAAACACAGAAGAGGTGGAAGTGCTGGTGATAGTGGTGAGGGGATTTCAACTGGCTCTTGCCACCACTCACTTGAATGACCCTGCTTTGCCTGTGGAATTTCTGTTTTGTCTTTCAGTGTCAAAGGGTATGCAAAGTTTTGATATTGTAATAAAAAAATTTACTCTTTCCTAATGATTATATCAATTCTTGATGGGTTTGAACTTAAAAGCAGATGTGTTTCATGGCAGGTGACTTTTAGAATAAAGGGTACCGCCCAACAGTGCTGGATTAGTGAAGTGCTGTATTAAGCCTGAGTTCAGGAGAGATAACAGAAGAAGTTTTAAGGAAAAGGAAATGTGATATTGAGAGGATATGATTTGTTCATGTGGCATCATTTATTACACTTTGCTACATGAAGAAATAAAATCCTTCTTGATCTCAATGGCTGCTGTGACATGAAGGTGTTATTGCTCACACTAATATTGGTAATGAAAGTTGCTGTGATCCAAATGTGTTCATGTCTCAGGTGCTGGATTACATCCAGAACTCATGTCACATTAAAGGACTGTTTTTATTCTGGCAAAATCTGGAAGGAAATTTGGCATTCACAGCTTTTGTTTGTTTGATCTGTGCTAATTTAATGATGCAAATAAACATTTCCTCTTGTTCTTCTCACATGTGAAATGTTGCAAGTAAAATTCTTACTGCATTGCTTCCATTTGTTTGTGATGAAACTTTGTGATGAAACTTGATGTGTGTTTGGTTATTTGTTCTTTTTTTCACATTCTGTACTTCAAGAAATTTGAGTAATGGATTGTTGCTGAGAAATGCAAATATTCATCCACAACCTGGGTCTGGTATTCCATGCTGTTGCCTATTTTTCTTTAATATATGCAATTGCTACAACCTTAAAGGGTGTATTAGTATTCAGAGATTCTGTGTATACAAATTTGAGAGCAGCATTTCGAAGTCTTGGCCACAGCTTTAAATCTAAACATTTAGAGAGTTTGTTGCTCTTCCTCAGAGAGGAATTAATGCTAATCTCATGTAAAACTGGAGTAAAAATGAAGTGGATGGTAAAGTATTTCAATACCACAGTAAAACAAAGTTCTCAGCCTCTAGAAGTTTTATATACATAGTACTTACACTTCTAATAGCTTACCTCTGAGAAATTCCCTTAATTTCCTTCAGTTTTGTATTCAGCTTGGAAGAGAGAATTAAATTGTTTTTCTGGAATCGCACATTTGAGTTTCATCTGCTGGATAATGTTTTCTTTTAGTTTCCATATCTTGACTAAGCCAGAAATAGTTTCTCTGTTTATTACTGTAGTTCTACACTAGTAAATGATATCTGAGTTATCAGTGATTGGGCTGTTTCAGATTTCTTTCCTGTTCTCTTATACTTTGAAAGGAAATGGCTATTCTTCTTAGTAATTCTTCAGCTTGAAGAGTAGTGATTTTTAATACTCAGGAACCTGTAAATAGTAGAAGATAAAAGAGGATTTATTTTTAACTCAAAATATGGGTATATTGTGTTTAATCAGTGCAATATCTGAAGAGAAGTAGGGATTTCATTTGACCTAAGGATTTTAAATATTCTCTTATCAGATGTTAAATATATTGATGTAGGAAGCAACACTTTGGTTTCCTATCTATTTTTTAGTAGTTTTGGAACAGTTACAGACTTGTAGCAATCCACTTCTGCTTCAAGCAGCTAATGGGCCCACTACAGTGGCTGTGGAACAAATTCTGAACTGTGTAACCTGTTAAAATCTAGTGTTGGGTTGTTACACTGGTATACAGCTGAACAAATACTAAATCAACAAAATACTTTAAAAATACTCCTTCCCAGCATATGTACTTATTTACCCAGAATAAAACTCACGCTGTATGATTACAAAGAAATGAGATACTTATGAAAAATACTGTTTGGAGGTAATGTCCACATTCTGTTTGCTCTGAATGCTCACCTACAAACTGAGAACTCAGCGGCTCTTTCCACATGCTATTCTTCTATGTTAAAGTGTACAGAGTCTTCCAGCTGTTGTTTCTTCAGTTTTAAGCCCTATTTTAAATATGCAGTGGAAAATACCTCTTATGGCAGGTTTTTATCTAGCTGAGGAGGACTGTCAAATAGATTTTGGATAAGAGTTTAGCTGGGCTTTTTTTAGCGATCCTAAAAATAACTTCCACTGCATTATGGCCTCTCTACAAAACCACAGGGAAGGAGCAGCCAGTTTCGTGTCTGTCCCATCTGTTTCTTGCACTTGATTAGACTGTGGTACTAAAACATAATTTACCACAGGGTTTGTCCAGTGAATGCCATAGAAACCCAACCAAAACATAAACTATGTAGGTGCTAATAAGGAATTAATGAAGAGTAAATGCAAAACATAGGGTTTGAGTGTTCTTTGAAGGTTTCCTCCTTGTAGCACTACTTTTAAGGAACACTTTCAATAAAAAAAACTTTACTTTTTGTCACTTTTCTTGGAATTTTGAATTAATCTCAACTTTTCTTTTCACCAAGTCTACCCTGGCTTCTTGAATTGATTTCTCCTAGTAAAGTTTCGAACATCTAAAAGCATATAATATGTAGGAAGTGGTGCTTTCATGCTCTTTATTCTGTTCAATCATCTTTGTGCACAAAGTTGAATGCTTTGAATATTCTGAAATAGAAGAGTATGCTTTTTGTTTATGATAACTTTGTTTTGTTTCTCTGTTGGCCACAGAGGGTAACAAATTGTCTGGTAAGTGTGTAATTAGAATGATTTTACTTTAGAAACTTCTGACTTCTGTGTGTGTGTGCGCCTGTGAAGACACAACTTGTTTGGTGGTGCAATGCTGTCCTATTTTGATTGGATCACCTTATAAAATTGCAACTCACTGTATTGTATGATTTTGCAAGATGAGTGAATTAATAGTAGAACTGTAAATTGAGACAGGAAATGTAAACTGTAAATGGACAGGAATTCCTAGGCAAAAAAGAAGTGGAAAAAATAAAATTGTTTTGAAAATTTTATTTTAAATGTGCACAAAATGTTGATTTTTGAACAGAAAATAAAGTAAATGTGGTGTATTACAAGCTTTTGTTTTCCATTACAGAATGGCCTTGTCTTTTTTGGCAACTAAAATAAATTGGGATCTCTGTTTCCCTCCCTTTCCTTGCTTGCACTTGTTGTTTGTTGCTTATCCTCTTTCAAGGAAGAGATGGGAGGCTATGGCCTCAGAGATGCCATAAAATGTTCCAAATTAATCCCTTTGCATCAGATTGACTGGAGAGAGCTGAAGAGGGGTGAACTGTGTTTTTTTGAGTACAACAACTGCAAAGAAAAATAATGCTAATTCAGGGCAAATTTTGTGGGATAAGCAACATTTATTTTCCAGGTTTCCTACTACGGATCCCAAACCACTGTCACCACACATGCATTCTGTTTTGGTGAGAGTTATGTGTATGGACAATCTCCTCTCTAATTCCTGAGTATGTGCAGGGAGTTTTAAAGAGGCAACTCGCACAGGCACACTCTGCTGCACCCTGCCAGAGCTGCTTGGCTGGGTCCCCTGGCACTTCATCTCTGCAGGCTTTTCAGAAGGACTTTGTGCAGTCTGGAAAGGGGAAATTCTCATTTTTCCTCATACCAAAGGGCTCTATGGGTGATACTGCCATCCGGAACACTGAATAAAGCCAAAATTATTTCTGGAAGGAAAGCAATATGTTACTCTTAAATTACAAATTGGAAATAGCTTACCTATCCCTGCAATTTCTAGATATCTTACTTTTCTGATAGGTAGATCATTTCAGCTATCAGGAGAACAGGCCTTTCACATGCAAATAGAGAAGCAGTCAGTGTGTGTGACTGAGAAGGAAAGATGTGAATTTGGTAGCATTGCATGTCTCTGGAATATATGTAATTTGAGGGCTTAATCTGTTGGATATGTTGTTTCAGCTTTGGTAGGAGAAAAAGGCAAGTCTTTTTTTTTATTCTTGACATGAAATCAGCTAGGATTATTGTGGTGGTGCCTAGGATGGCAAAAACAGTAATAGTCTTGATGTGTTCACCATTTGAGAAGGCTGGTAGGAAAGAGTTAAATCTGGGCTATTTTTGTCTTTCTGCCTTCTAGGTTTCTACATATCCTGTCTGTAGTATGCTTTTCTTAGAAAATATTCCCAGAAAACCCTTAACATTTAATAGACAGTGTTCAGTAAGTAAACCATACATGCATGTTGCACTGACTGTAGGCATTGGAGATCCAGATGGAGGAACTGTTTGTGTAGACAAGTGCCACGGAAAAAAAGTATAAATTTACTCTCTGAGACCATTGAAATTCCAACTCTGTTTGAATTGAAATTTGATATGTTGTGCCTTTTTAAAAATCATACTGCAGTAATTTTTAGCAATAGTACAGTTAGGAATCTAATTCTGATCTTGTTGGTTTTCCTCTTTTTTTTTTTTTTTAGGTTCAATTTATGAGCCACTTAAAAGTATTAACCTTCTGAAACCAGAGGGAGAAAGTCTGTGGGAAAAATTAGATCATTATTACAGAATTGGTAAGTTAATAATTCTTCCTGCCAGGAAAGATTTTACAAGTAACGTACTAAAATATTTTGTTTTGTTTATGACATAGATTGGCGTTGCCATGAAATATCCACAGTCTCTATAAGGATTTTAATTTTCTGAGAGGTGAAGGGGTCGGTCAGTACAATTGCTCCAAGTTTCCTTGTATTTGGATATTTCATACTTTGCTTGAAAAACCATGACATATAAGTAGTGTTCAAAATTGTCACTTACATCTGTCAAACCTGAGAGCCACCAGGCAGCCTCTCTCTCACTTCTTCCCTCCACAGAATACTAGGGAGAAGGGGAAGAAAAAGAGAGGAAAGGGGGAAAAAACACTTGTGGGTTGAAATAATGACAGTTTTGTAGAATAATAACAGAAAAGGAAAATAAGAACAACTGCAATAATAATAATTAAGGTAAAAGAACATACAAGACACAAGTCATTCTCATGGCCCAGTGAATTGATTGCCCTGGCTCATCTGGCAGAGACTGCAGCTCCCTTCCCTCCAGACAGCCCCTATTTAGATACTGAGCATGATATCTGTGGTACAGAATAGGCTGTTGAGCACTCTGTTGTTCTGTCTATGCTCCTTCTCAGTCCTTTCGTGGAGCTGAAAAGAATCCTTGATTTGTATAAGCATCACTCATCCACAACCAAAATAATATGTATTATTGACATTCCTTTCATCCAAATCTGAAACACAACAATCACTAGGGAAAAAATAACGCTGTCTCGGCTGAAACCAGCATGAGTGGTTGATTTTTGTCATCAAGGATGCCATTATGTGTTTTTCTGCCGAAGTTGTATCTGGTTGGTAAGTTATTTCAGGTCAGTTTTCATGTGTTTTTTTTTTTCATCATGAGATGATTTTAAGCCAAAACCTTACACATCAAGGAATTTTGATTGCTTTGGGCATTGGAGGGTTTGTCTTATCAAGTTCTGCCTGTATTCTAAAATCAGAGTATTTTTAATGTCTGTACAAGTGACTCCTTAAGTTTTAGTCAGGCAAGGGTATAGAATAGTGAACAATTTTTCTGTAATTTAAAAAAAATCACTTTTTAAAGTGAAGTCTGTGGGTTTTGCCTGGTCTATCCATAGATGTTTTGCTCTTTGTATATGCACTGCTTTTATCTTTCTTACATGGAGATGACTGTTCAATTTACTTTTAAGGCTTGACAGCAGCAAATCTGATGGTGCTTGCTATTTATCTGCCAGGCACTTACGTTGCAATCAGTCTGCTGCCTCAGTAAAAATTTACAGTTGAATTTATTCTTCATTTTAGAATAATCTATATTGACTTTTCCAGGTAGTACTTCGTCAAAATTCATGTTGTAAGGTATTAAGTCACTGAAGAATATCTTGCAAAAAGCTACATTTAATTTAAAATATTTGATTTCTAATATATAGACAATAAAGAGGATTTAAAAAAATTATGCTTGATAACACTCTGGAAAAAAATACCCATTTTCTTGTCTTAGAATGGGCCAGGGATTGTTAGAAGGATTATGTTCAAGGACATTAAGCCCAGTTTCAATTCTGTAGCATGCTGGTTGTAAAATGTTAGGAAAACATTTCACAAAAATGTAAATATTACAGTACAAAAAGAATAAAAGTAGTATTTAGTATTTTTTCTGTTTCAATTTTGACCACTTGAAAATTGCTTTCTTGTTCAATTTTTGTGTCCAGATGCTGAGCTAAATAATTACAGCTCTCCTTTCTCCTTGTTTAGCTACTCCTTTTTAAAAATATATTGATGCAGTCATCTATCCAAAGTTAAAAACCTGGTTATAAAGGGAGTCCTGCAGAGTTTAACTGTTTAAATTATTTGGTGAGGGATACAATAACTGACATACACTAGCTCCCCTCCCTATTATTTTTTTTTTTGTTATGAAAAGGAACTTACTGGGTTGCATTGTAGAGATTCTGTACAAAGTGAGCTGCACTAGAACAGAGCTGTATAGTTTTGAATGCTCAATTTTTATAAAAAGATGTCATTTGACTGAAAAAAAAAGTGTGAAAACTTTTTTCCTGTGTATCTTCCTCCATGCCTTTCTATGTTGTGCATGCTCTAACAGGTTCTCCCCCTCTATTTATTTATTGCTGCAAATTTATGTAGAAACTGGAAGAAAGAAAAGTTGTCAGTAATGTTTATTTTTTCCTTTTTCCAGTTAAGACAACTCTGCTGCTTCATCAAAGCCCAACCACAGGTCTGTTTCCTACAAAGACATATGGGGAAAACAGAAAGGCAAAAGTACATGACAGTCTGTACTGTGCTGCCTGTGCCTGGGCACTGGCCCTTGCTTACAGGTGAGTCACTTGGAAGCCCATGGCTCTGGCATGGTATGTGCTTTCTGTTACGTAATTGCCCAGGAATGTTTTAAAAGATGTTTTTCAAAACTAGCTTTGAAAACACAAGGAGATGGTGCATGTTTCCATAAAAAATATTTACGTAGCTACTGGCTTAAAAAAATGTCATTATACTTTTGGTTTGTAAATGTATTTTCATGGATATCAATTCATACCAGAGTTCTGAAATGGAGAAATTAATGTATGCTGTTAAAAGTAAATGGTTTGTTTTTTTAAAGAAGTATGGGTAGGGCTACAAATAGGTTGACATGAGGATGGGCACCTCTATACAACATCTATAGTTAAATGCTTCATATTCCCAAACACTAATGTGTCCTGCTTTCTTTTTTTTTTTCCCTAATACTTTTCCAATTTGTTTTATGAGTTATCTCTCTCACTCAGGCGCATTGATGATGACAAGGGAAGAACTCATGAACTGGAGCATTCTGCTATAAAGTGCATGAGAGGAATTCTCTACTGCTACATGCGTCAGGCCGATAAGGTAAAACACAAGCCAGGACACGAGCACTCAATTCTAAGGGATTAATTAAACCATGAAAACTAACTTCTGAATATAGATAAAATTCAAAGAGAAATGCAGTATTATTGTGTCTGGCCCAGCTAAGAGCAACTGCTTCATTGTCAGTATTGTTTCAGGAGGTAGAAGACAAGAGCATTTTGCAAACTAAACAGTAGCGTATACTCAATGGTTCTTTGTGTTCCTTTTGCAGTTATTTATCCCACTTAAACATTAGACCATTAGTAACTGGTATCTTTTGAATGGTGTTTTAGTGCTTAAATGGAAAGATGTAGAAATTTTTTTCAACTAAGACTGGAGAGTTTTCATTGAGCTGTTAATTTGGTTGTAGTTTTTGTTCTTCTTACCTAGGTGATGCTTTTCATTATTTTGCTGTTTATCAGCACTTTCCAGTATTCTTTGACCAACCAGTGTTCAGAAGGGCAGCAACCCAAAATGAATAAGAGAATGGAGTAACTTACCTATGTTATAAAAAGGTTGATTTATTCAGCCTGCAACCCTCTAGTGAGTGAATATCCTCTATTATTGAATATTCAGGGCTTTTCCTTAACAAAACTTAGAAGAAGTGGATTAATTTTGCATAGTGGTTAGCAATAATTTGTAGGAAGTTGAGTATCTATATTCCATGTCACTATTTTAAGTTTCATGTCACTGACTTGTAACTGTAGTATTAAAAAGGATTCTCATGTTGCCAATAGCTTCCATCACTTCTAAGCACACAAACTGAATTGTAAAGTCTGTAGGCGTGTGATATCAGTAATAATAGCAGGGAGATGAGGTTCATTCCCTGCTGTATATGTGCTGACACAATATTTTTTCCTCACTTTTCTTAGTCTGTTACTTTGTTGTTTCGTATCTTTAATCTTGACCTAAATTAATTTTGTTACATTTGAGCTGTTTTTCTCTGACATGCAATGGTTTGTTCTGAGGCTGATGAGTGTGGGTATGAATAATGAGCATTAAATTAAAGCAGGTGTCACACTGCTGACAAGCTGATTCTCAGTTTTTGCCTTGATTACTCTAAATGCTTCTCTCTTCCAGACTGTAGTAATAAACAGTCTGTGGTAGCTAACAGGCATAAGTCAAAGTGGGCTCTGGAATGTGCTGCCTCATGTAGAAGGATGTTATTTTTAAATTTTAAAAAATATAAATTACAAATGCCCTAGGCATTACTTAAATAGATCGTAATAGATTGTGCTGCTTGTGACAAAAACTGCAGTTATTACACTCTGCTGCTGATGAACTTGTGAATTATGACCTAGAATGTGTTGGATGTGCTCATGGACTAGATATGGTAACTCTACAGAACAGTATTTATCTTCCTCTCTCTCTTGCTGTGTATATTTAAGCTTTCAGCTTCATTTTATAGTACCTGTAAACATTTCACTGCACACCTGAATATCCCAAACTGTGCTCACCAAAATAAGTCATTTGTTTTCTCATGTGTTCTTGTGTATACTAGAACTTGCTACCTCTCGCAGCTTTTAATTTGTTAAATTCTGAACACTTCTGTAGATCTATAATCCCAAAGGCTTAAAATTCTTGCTAAGAACATTAATGATTTCTTTTTTGTTTTAAAACCTGTGTCACATTATCAGATGGAACAACAATAATTATTAAATTCAACAGATCCTGAGTCATAAAATTGTTTTAAACTATTGTTCCCACTATTGTTTGCACTCCAGGAAGAGCTTTAACTTGGAAAGGTGGGGAAGAACAATTAACAAACAGTCAGGAGAGGAAGTAGTGGATGGGGCAGTCAAGGAATGGGTCTGGGGTGATGCAAACAGAAGGCACAAAGCATTAGCGAAGTGGAATTGTCCCAAGTGTGCCCATGGAAATACAGAAGTAGCTGTGGGACAGCATTGTGGAGAGGAAAGCTCTCATACCCATTCTGGGAAATGAGTTTGCTTGGGTGCCTTTCAGGAGTGCCATGCCCTAATGCACCCAGCATGGGGAGTGAAGAGAAGGAATTAGTACTTGTACAAGTCCAGGGCTTTGGTCTCCTGGGATCACAGAGGTGTAGTAGAGTAGCTCAAGTGACTGGAGGACTGTGAGGGATGGATACAGGCACTTTAGGACAGGCCAGGAAGACGAGGAGGCAAGTTGCCCTGTGTGTGAGAGAGTAGCCGGAATTCATAGTGCCCTGCTAGGGAAAGGTGGTGAACCAACTGAGAGCTTATGGGTCATGGTTCTGTGTGAATTAAGGTAGGCATGAGATGTTTCAACATGCTTTCTGCTAAGATTTTAGTCGCAGAAAAATGAGAAGAGAGTGACTAAGCATCTGTAGCTACCTATTACAGAATTTTTTCCTATCCAACACAAAAAGATTAGATAGCTGGGTTGAATATTTGTATTGTCCAAGTATATATTTACATGTATATTTACATGTACACTTGACATCCATATGAAATAGCTTTTGCTAGGTTTCAGGAACTGCTTTTAATAAGTTCTTCCTAATGGTCATATCAAGTAATTTTGAAATACCTGAGATTACTGACTTTGGTTTTATGTTTTGCCTTTAATTCACCTTTAGGTTCAGCAATTTAAGCAAGACCCCAAACCATCGGCATGTCTTCATTCTGTTTTCAGTGCACAAACTGGAGATGAGGTCTTGTCCCATGAGGAATATGGTCACCTTCAGGTAAAATAATGCATGTGCATGCAAGTGAAAATTTGGATGATTTTAAATAACATTATTCTTGTCTCCTTTCTTTCATTATGCAGCTATCTCAGTTTGTTTAGATTTATCTTGGATGTTATGGACTTGATAAATTAAGATCCCTTCTGCAGCTTTTGGTAAAAAAAAAACAGGTGAAGCACTGGAACAGGTTGCCCAGGGAGGTTGTGGATGCCCCCTCTCCGGAGGTGTTCAAGACCAGGCTGGACAGGGCACTGGGCAGCCTGGTCTAGTGGGAGGTGTCCCTGCCTATGGCAGGGGGGTTGGAACTCGATGATCTTTAAGGGCCCTTCCAACCCAAACTATTCTATGATTCTATGATTATCCAGTGATGTGTTTTGGTCAGAAATAACTGGGATTTGTGGATTCAGGTGGTTGTTTGATGAAGGTAATAATAACAGATGCTATGTACAGCTATAAAGGAAAACATTTTTTCCCAAATATATTGAAAATATGAATATTTTAATTATACTTATGTGAATTAATAATACTGAAATTCCAGTTAAGAATAATTTGCTTTTTAGATGTTCTGTGCATGATTGAATAGGCTGCTTCCCCTTGTGATGCATTCTTTGCTTAATTAAATGGTGTATATGTAAACTTGTGAAAAAGCTTGAGACTAAAGTGATTTGTTAAGGGTCAGAACACTCTACCTAAGAAAAAAAATCTTTATATCATAGTTTTAAATAATTTAAAGCATTATACTGCAGCAGTAGTCACAGGACTATTCTTGGTCTTGACATTTCTTCATATTGATTGTTTCCACGTTGTTACATCTAGGATACTGCTACGTTAAGATAATATTTTTGAAGCTCAAAAACTGTCTTATAATGAAGCATCTTTGTTAGTAATATCACATTTAGCTTGTTTGTTTACATGACTCAAATCTACATGAAATTAATTATAGTTCCTACCTTTCATTACTTCAGATAAATGCTGTGTCGTTATTTCTCCTCTATTTGGTTGAGATGATCTCTTCAGGGCTGCAGATTATCTACAACACAGATGAGGTACAAATGGATTTCTGATAGTAAAACACATGATTTATTAAGTGGAATTCTTTTTTTTTTCCTTGATTTTTTGTTTAATTACCAATGGTAAAATAATTGTTCTGGAAATACACTGCAGGTAATCTCCACTTTTAGTGGAAATCATGAGGGATAAATGAAATGAATGGAAGGGGAAAGAAGTTAATAGCTAATAAAGTATTAGATGTGCAAAGAATGAATATAACATGACATTGAAAATTTGTGTCATTCCTTGCTGTATCTGAAAGGTACAACGTCAAGAATGAAAAGATGTGTTAGGACAGTTAACTTCTACTTATGTTATTCCCATTTTTCACCTTCTTTAAAACAGTCAGTGCATTCTGTCCAGTGGAATTTCAATATAATAGGGTTAATTTTCTGGAAAGCTGAAGGACTTTTTTCAAATTCATATAAACCTATGGATATTAAGAGGTTTTGCTGTATCCTTAATTGAAAATCAAACAATTGGTATTGGTAGGATTGTTAGCTGTTCTGTAAATAAGATGATAATAGCTACCATGGCCTTCACTCAGGGAAAAGTCACATCAGGACAACCTGCTGTGTTGCTCGAAAATGAGGTTATGCTTCAAGACATGTTCTTAATCTGGATTTGTTTACATTTACTTGGGCCTGTTTAATAGTTGCTGCTGTATCACCTTTAAAAGTTTAAATGCTCTTACAGTACTACTTTTTTGTTAAAAGTGAGATTTTTCCAGTACGATTGCATTTGCATTATATTTCTAAAATGTATGCCTTAATTAATGTTCTTTCTTTAGATAATGGGAAAGCTAAGTGATGCAGCTTGACTCCTTTCTCACTTAGTTAGATCATAGGTCTGTATGATCTCTCTCTGAATTGCCTTTATGTCTGTAAGACAGCAAATTTAAACAATTGTGCACTTAAATATCTTGACTTATAATTTATGTCATGTTTGAATTTATTCACACAATCTGCAGAAAATGTGTGTAGATCTCCAATCAGTGAATGTTCTCCACTTCCACATCAGGATGTATTTTTCACTGTAAGAGTATGCTAGAAATATGTGGACTATGGAGATTTAAACTTAAGATAATTTAACCACAGACCTGTACATTCTGTTGGTCTCTGTATAGCTTCAACAGTTGCATATATTTTTCCATCTTATTAGCACAATATAATTTTGGCATTTCCATGTTTTCCTGCATGCCTAGCTAATGCTCAGCATAGTGGCATTTGTAGCACTGTCTTGTGGCATTCTGCTCCCCAGACATCAAGTTGGGGATTTCTTTCCAATGATATCACTGCAGGATGTATTTAGTCTCTTCCCTTTCACAGGCAGAGGGTTTGACCCAGCACAGAGGAAGGTGCTGGCAGACGGGTGGCATTTGGTGAGCTGTCTGCATGAATTTATTCACACACAGAGCTCTTGGCTTTGGAGGTGATGATTGTATACTGGGCTGTTCGATGTCAGGCATGGCAATTGTCAATGAGATACCCTCTACTTGCATCTGTTTGCACTTGAAAAATTAGTTTAATTGCATTTCTGTATCTATAACTAGAAGAACAGTATGCAGTTGGGGAAGTGACTGAATTTGACAGCAGTTGCTTACACACAGACTCAGGGAACTCTGGTTCCTATGCAGCCATCCATGCTGCATGAGTATTCCTTTTTACACCTTGCTCTCCACGTGCCTGACTTCTGGATAAATTGGCTTTAACACACACACTCCATAATTTCTGTAAGTGCTTTATCATTTACTTGGTTGTAGCATTTACGTGCCCATCATATGAATGATCACTCTATGAAGATTTTGGTTTGCAACCAGTTATCAGTTGCCATTTAGCTATTAATCTGCTATTTGGAAGCCCTTAGTAAATACAAAATACCTGCAACTGAACCATCTTTTTTTTTTTCTATTCTGAACATCATCACTAAGGCTATATATTTTTCTGTAGTGTTCTTTGCTGCTTCATTCAGCTGATGCATTTAAATTTCAGTTGATGATACAGATAGGAGAAGCTGTAATCTTAATCACTGCCTGTTTGAGCTTTATTCAGAGGAACTTCATTTTAATACAACCAAATTAAATTAAAGGAATAAATAATGCTGAGGTATCTAAATAGTGGGACACTGTTTCCTTGAAAGTACAAGCTTTGAAAGGATTTAGTGGACAGATAATTGTAAATGAGCACCTCACAGTGAAATTTTGTCAGAGATATATAAGCAGTTAAGTACAGCTTTATATTTATCTCTGGCAGATTGGTATTAAAGAGTATATATCTAAAGTAGTGACTTGCTAACATCTAAAGAAAGATGGGGAGAAGAAGACAAAACAGAGGTATGCAGCTAAATTAGAATGGAAGCAAATAAATACCTTTTAACAGATGATTCATTTTTTTTCTTGTAGCTCATTAAAAAAAAATCATTTGACTAGTAATGTGAGTCCTCCTCTTTAGTTCCCCTGTATGGTTCTCTTGCCACAGAAACACACAGAATAACTGGGATGTGAGGGGATGTAAGCCCTGCTTTGGTGGATGAACCAGTGTAAATCTTGTGTTTGTGATTAAAATTCCTGTAACTTCTAATCTGTGGATTCTTTGAAGTGAATTATAGAATTTATCATCCATTTAACGTTTTTATAGTTAAACCACTCCAAATATCTCTTCCAACAGTGTGAGGAAAAAGTATCTGCTTAAATAAGTCCCAGTTGTACACCTTAAATACCTGAAAGCACCTTTTAATGCCTTAGTATTCAATAGAAACATGTTGATTAAAGAGAGAATTTTAATTATTATACATTTTTTCAGGGCATTATTTGTATTTATAAAGGGATATATTTGAATGTACATAGGTATGTAGTATCTGGAGCTAATATAATTAAACTTTAGCATATCAGTTCTCTTAAAATGAATTAAAAAACAGCACCATGATTTCTGTCCCTTAAACTTGTGCTGTCATGTTTTTACGACGAATCTTTTTTAAATGAACAAAATTCCACTTTTTTAGCTCTTCCAATATGTGCTTCGAATGTGAAATAATTTTTATCTCCATTGTTATAGGAACTCTTGCATAAATCACATCAGTGCTTAATTTGAGACATCTATTAATATTTTGTGTGTGGAAACTTGTTTTAAGGAGATTATTTGAACTTGGTAAAATCATTCTTGAGGAGAGGGGAAAGATCAAGGCACAGTTTTGATGGCTGAGAAAAAACAACATTTTCTTTTTTTAAAACGTGCTTTCATTTCTCTTCAGTCACTTTTTGTTCTTTCTTTCCTACAGGTGTCCTTCATTCAGAATCTTGTGTTTTGTGTGGAAAGAGCCTATCGTGTGCCAGACTTTGGTGTCTGGGAAAGAGGAAGCAAATACAACAATGGCTGCCCAGAGCTGCATTCAAGGTAGGTGACTGAATAGAGCTTTTTCAGTCAAAGCTAGTAAATGTGATATGAACAAAAAGAAATCACGGTGTAACTGAAAATTAATCATGCATTAAAATACTGTTTGAACTAAATCAAGGTACTCTAAAGACCGAGGGATGTATTTTGGGAAAATGTGAAGCATTATTTCATCATCATATGCATGCTGAAATAACCACATAGATGCTTAGCTATTTGAGTATTCAAATTCCAATAATTATGTGCAGCTGCATGCATATTATTCTGAAAATTGTGTTTAGAGTAGTTCAGACTCTTGAGGCCTGTGCAGCAGATTGAATTCACTAATATGTTTAAGAAGGTGTTGAGTCAGGAGTCTAGGTTTTCTCATCTTTACCTTGCTGGGATGAAGATGCTGGATGACAACCTTGTGCACAGGTTCTTTTACAGTTTCTTCAGATGCTACAAGTAACTGAATGTTCTGATCCTTGTCCCATGAGACAAATAGGAATGTTTTTAACAATTTAGTGTTAGAGCAATTCAGTTCACTCCAGTGAACCTGTTACCTGACAACTTACTTTTTATTCTGTTGTTATTGTTTTCTTTGCTTTTTCACCCCTAAGGTTTTATTAATCATAAAAATGACTATTGCGTGGACACTTCAGCATTTAAGAAATACTGTTGATCGTCATAATTATAATGAGCTTGGAAATTATACATGTCCCTTTCAGTCTTTGATGTTGCCAAATGACTCTGTTGTTTCAGAATGAAATATAGACATGTGTTTTAAGCTATAGGTATGATTACATGTCATTGCTGCAAAACACTTAATTTAGATATGTTTTTTTCAGGGCTTTTGTAGAGCTTTAGTGCCAGCATGAGCACTAAAAACTCCCAAGATGTTGTTATATAATCTGCTTTGTTAGTTTGAGTTTCTTGTAAAGAATGATATACTTCTACATTTCACCTTGTTCAGATTCACAAATATCCCACTAAAACTCCCACGTCTCCTGTTGTTTGCAGCATTCTGGTTTTTCAGCATGTGACTTTCCTCCAGGGAAAACTGAACACCCTTAAACCAAATGGAAATGGGCACGTTGTCTTGTCTTAAATCTAGACTGATATTTATAGGTTGGTTTTTCTAAGGGTGAAGTTTTATGAGATGGATTGAGCCAATCTAACAGATCATTTTGCTGGCACAAAAGGAAGTACAGAGTTTGGTCCTAATTTAAGAAGTAGACTTTGGCCATCAGAAGCAGGTATTGCCCCTATTTATCTTCTCTTGTGTGCATGTTGATACTTCACAGTAGGAAGCAAGTAGACACTTTTCCTTCTTCTCATAAATTGTAAATAATGTATGAGGAATATGCATCAAAAATGCATTTAGATACTATTGAGGAGAGCAGTGGGGACACTAAAATATTCTCAACACTGTTTTGTTCCACTGGTACTATATCTACCTAAGAGCGCTCTAAAATGAAAAAATATTCAAGAATTAATCTGGGCTAATCACAACAGATGTACATATGTCTTCAGTGATTATGGACTCCAGTAACTGCAGTATTCATTTTGCTATAGTCCTTGGCCTTAAAACTCCCACTGAAAACACTGCATCTAATGTGTTTGATTTCAGAATGAGGCCTTTCATTGAAAGGCGCTTTCTTTTTAAAGAAGATGTTATGTAATGACAAGTCCATGAATAGTAACTGCAAATTATGGCCTGTGATAGAAGATGAAGATATTTTAAGTCTTTTCAGTCTCAGAACTCTGTCTTAGCATGCTTCAAACAAATGATAAATAGCGAAGCACTCTGTGGACCAGGTCTTCATTCATGTATGCAAATTGATGTCTTTTACTGGCTCAAAGGCAAGATTTGTAACAGCTTTTATTGAAGTGTGATCCCCTTTTCATACTGCTGAACTTCTGAAAAATTAATTTGTCCTGTAACCGTTTGATCAAGCTGTTCTCCAGGCATCTGCTCGGTACCTCTGCAGAATGTCTCTGACATCTCCCATATGCACTGCCAGAGTAATGAAGCTGCCGAAATGCAGTCCCTTCCTATTCCAAATCTAAGACTGTAGAGCCTCTTCTCTGTGGTGTAGGTATTGCATTGCTCTAGTGCTCTCCTTCCTTCTTTTATTTTCTTATGTCTGGTTATGACATTATTGTTGTGGGGTTTTTTGTTTGTTTTTAACATCCATTTGATGTCCCAGTGGAAATGCACATCCTTCTTGGATGGAGGCAAGAAAGTGTAAATGGGGTAGGGTTAAAGGTGTGTTTTGGTTATCAAAGATGCAAATATTAGTATTTACCTTAAAGTATTTTACTGAGATGGTTAAAAGTTATTAAAAGTTACTGGGAATTATAAGTGATATTTAAATGGATTTACTAGTGCTTTTTTGGCACTATATTTTTGTTTTGTGTATGCTGGTTTGGTTTTGTTTTTCTCCGAATTAGTAAATTTCTAACTACCCGGTTAAAAAACCTGCATCTAGGGCTGTTAACTGAGGAAAGTGTCATCTACTTCCTCCTATAGGAGAGGCTTTGTGGAAAGTTTAATGGCTTACTTCTTCTTTCCAATGATTTTTATCTTGCCATAGTCTTGATCTATGTCCTCATACTATGTTCTGTCACTTTTGTTTACCTTTGTGGTCTTTTTAAATCTCTGAATCTTTTGTCATGTCAGCTTGATTCATTCTGCTTTTTCCATTCTCCGTCTTTTGCTGTATGTCTTTAGGTTTGTTAACTCTGAAAGATCACTTAGGTGGACATCTCCCATTAGTCTTCTATCTTACTTTTCTGTTGTCTCATTTACTGTCTCTTTTTGACCAGGGATGTTTCAAATTAATTATAATTTACTTGGAAAGCAGAGCTCCTACCTAAGGGAATGGGTAGTTAGGAAGAAAGATAGACTGATTCCTGATTCTGAAGGAGGAGCTCCAAAACCAGGGCAGTCAATTAGGATAGCACATGAGGTGTGCTATATATCTCTTGTATCTCTTTTACTTTATACCCAAGCGGCAAAGGGACAGATAAAGGCACGTTGGTCACAGGCACTGTAGTGCCTTAGAGATAAAACATAATTCAAAATTTTTAATTTTATTAATAAAATTTGAAGAATTATGCTAGACTTTGTTTTACTGGATGCTCTTAATGTCTTTTATCAGTTTTAATCACCTAAGAGACTGTGAAAGGTGTTTTATTATCAGGCTTCTGTAATATTTCCTGTGCCTGTACTAAACCCTGTGTCAGACTCTGGAAACAGTGCAAAGTCCTTTCCCTACTTTGAGTGCATGGCAGAACTGTCAAGAATTGTATATTATGTTCTTAAACTCCAGCACTGTTGGGAACCAACTCATTTAAAATTTTACTTTTTGATGCCTTGTGACCTTAACATTTAGAATTATGAAAGCAGCATGCAAAAATTTACTGGTTTATGTCTATGCCAAAGCTTTAGCTCCTTGTTGTAGTTGAATGGACACCTGTGATGTTGGCTTGTCTATAATAACGTATTCTTTAAAACAGTATTTCAAAATTCTGTCCTCTGCCATGCTTTAAATTTCATATAAACCAGTCAAATGCATGTAGAATTGTATTAGCTAATCTTAAAGTTTTTTTTTCTAAAAAAAAAAAAAAAAAAAGAATAATCAAAAGTGTAATGTGCACTGAAAGGGAATGCTATTTGACTTATTAAATAGTCTCAAGAAAAATCTAAGATTAAATGTTTTTAATTAAATCACCTTGCAGAAGTCTTTGTGTGTATAGTTTTGCTTGTACTGGTAATTTTCATATTTGGAAATAAAACATTTTAGTATATGGTTTATTTTTAAAATAATCATATAATTATATTGATAATAAACATGTATTACTATTAGTAGTTATTTTAGTCTTTAATGTCTTGAACTTGAAAACTTGTTAGTAATATTTCTGGGTCTTCTTTTCTTTGTTCGGATACTAATGGAGTAGATGAAATAAGAGATGTTTCACTATATGATTGACATCAGAGAATCCTCCTTTTCTAAGTCCAGATTGACAAGTTCTTTTACTGCATCGAAAGTTAGTCAGAAGTCAGTCTTTTAAAGTTTAATGCTTGAGAGTTGGGTTGAAAAATTGTGCTGAAGTAAATCTTCTGTTAATAGACTACTAGCAAGACCTTCAAATCCATGCTGCCAGATGTCTAGTAGTAAGGTGAGAGCAGAAATGCTTTCTCCAGATGGTCTCTGACATTTGAAGGCAGATAAAAATGCTGAAAACTACTTTATAACCAAAACAACCCAATAGCAAACAGACCCAGATTTGCTACTTCAACATTTTATTAACCTCCATGCTAATCAAGTAAAGATCATAGCTTTGAAAGGTGTCAAATATGTTAAATTTTGGTCTGGGCTTGAATTAAGAAACCTATTGTTTTGTTTTTTCCTCAGCTCTGTGGGACTGGCAAAAGCAGCTTTAGAAGCCATTAATGGTTTCAATCTCTTTGGAAAACAGGTAATAAGAATGTTTGCTTACTCTGCTTTTTTAGCAGTAAGGATTTTCAATGTGGATCAGAGGATATTTGGGAGAATTGGAAATACCTAGCATGGTTTGTGAAATTCTGGCTTTAAAAAAAGTTACTTTGCAAAATGATTATTCCTGTTTCAGGTACAGAATTCATACGATAAAATCATCAGTGCCCTTACTATCAAGAATGAATTTTTATTATAAAACTAATAATAAAAAATATAAAATTATTGCAGCTTGTCCTGAGCAAGAATGTAGATGCCAAAAAATTTCTTTGAGAATTTTATCTGTTGGTCATAATACATTGTATGTCTACCTACAAGCATTACCTTACTTTTGTCTTTTGCCTTCTTGCAGTACTTTATAAAGACTTTGAACAAGCTAATTGTACATAATCCCACTTTTTTGGCTATTAGTTTCAATTTGTTGCGTAGTGGTAAAATCTTTTCCCATCCTTTCAGGTGGCTTGGATCAATAAAGAAAGCCTTTCCTTAGATTCTTATCCCTGACTTGTATTCCCTCTCTATGTGCATCTTTTGTTTTAGGTGTTATACCTACAGTAGTCTAAAGCTAAAATAAAAGACTACTTTTCCAAATTGACCTAGAAAAATTACAAATGGAGGAGATGCATCATTGTCAAGCTGTTGGTGGTGTTAATGAATGGAAGGGAAGGAGTGCAGCTAAAAGGAAAGCTCTGTAGTGTTCGATGTTTGTAGAAATAGACCCAAAACCTGACACGGATTTTTGTCTGTAAATCGTATGGGAGGGAGGACAGGTTGGTCACCAAGTGGTGAGCTCAAGACACTGGGCAAAGTCCTCCTTACCATTCTGTTTTCTTGGAATTCCCTGCAGTTTGACAGTATATGGTCCTTTTGGATTTTAAGCATTTTCTAATTGCCACCTTGTCTGGAATACTTGTATATTTTTGACTGAATCTTTTGCACATTCTTGCTGGCTTCAAGGTAGCATTTTTATTTTAATTTTCTTCTTCTCTAATACCTGTGCTCTCCTGTTTCTCTTGTAAGTCAGATGGAGCTGACTTTCAGATTGCGGTGTGTGTCTGTTTCTCGTGTTCAACTTCAAGGCACTTGGTTAAATGTAGTCGTTTGCCTCAAGGAAAATAATACAAAGGAGAGAAGATCCAAATGCTAAAATGGTAGATGGTGAATTTGGGATCTCTTAGGTGCTCTTTGTGTGAGCTAGTGAGTAGACACTAGGTAGCTGGCAAAGTGAGACAGGGAGACAGTCCAAATCACGTTCCGAGCTCCTCTCTACTGCTTGTTTTATTAAGACATCCTAAGTATTTTGTGTCTCCATTTTTCTTATGGTAAAATGGAAGATTCAGATCAGAAGAATCGTATAAAATAATTATTACCACGATCAGACAAAAGATTTTTTCACATAAAAAGAACTGTTAAAAGTAAACTTGTTAGAGCTATTCAGTTGCCCGGGATGACAAATATAGGTTACAGTTTGTTTTAAATATTCAACGACTGATGTAGGAGTAGGAGAAACTGCACCACTTACTGTTATTAGACACTTCTTTCTCTTATGGCATAAACCAGGAGATTCTCCTAAACAAGGATTTCTGACTGTGTGCACTCTGACATCTAACCTGATTTTTGTGGATGTCTCTTTGTGGGCAGTTTTTTTGGTGTTTGTTGCATCTCTATTTGTAGCATTTCTGTAGTACAATAGATCTGTTATGTGAGAATCCACTCCTCAGGAATTATTGATGGCTCTTTGCTGATGAGTGGAGAGGTACAAAAGTGCCCTTGATACACACACAAACACAGTCTCTCAGAAAGACTTAGTCAATTGAATTTGCTTCCCATACATTTTAAAAGCTGATGTTATGCCTTAAGAGTTGAGCTCTGGGAAGGACCTTAAATAATGATCAGACATTACACACACATTGTCAATTTTTTAGAAAAAAATTCATTTATCTACAACCTATACCTTCCCAACAGCCTCAGGCACCAGCAAATGTGTCTGCTGTCTTTTTTTCAAGCTAATTTTTTTTTAAACTAAATTCAGAAAGGGATGAATAAATTGCTGAAGCAAAACCAGTTCAAATGCTTAGAGAGTTTATTTCCAAGGTACTTAGCATAAAGAGAAACCATTTTGACCTTCAGTCTGCAGAAGAGTTTGCCTTTGTGCTTATCTCCAGCTGCGTTCTAATGGCTTGGAGAAATCCTGCTGAGCCCCTCAAGAGGAACTCCTTCCCACCTGCAGCCGTGCTCCTGCTGCCTGCATAAATCATTGCTGGGCACAGCAGCCTGCTCAGCCTTTCCATGCAGCTATCTGCTCACACTGTGGATGCCAAAAGAGACTAATAAATACAAATATGTAGGATTGTGGCTGTATACTCACACATGCATTTGTGATACACATCTTTCAAGTGCACTGTGAAAGGGACTTTCCTGTACGTTCATGGGTGCACCCAGAAAATCATAGAATGGTTTGGGTTGGAAAGGACCCCAAAGATCCCTCCCAGAGGAGGATGTAGGTGGGTGTGATATCAAAAACTGGCTTGTATAGAAACTTCCTAAGACAGAATTTTGTATTAAAAAGCAGGCATTCTTTATTACAGTGCTGGGTGTGCAGAGGAGAGTTTCCTCAAACTGTGTAAACCTTCATGTGTGTCTTGCCCTAGTATATATCGGGGCTTGAGCATTAGATATCCATTATTTTTGAAGAATCAGAGACTAGTTTGGGTTGGAGGGGACCTTAAAGACCACCTCGTTCCAACCCCCCTACCATAGGTAGGGTCACCTCCCACTAGATCAGGTTGCTCAGTGCCTTGTCCAGCCTGGCCTTAAACACCTGCATCCACAACCTCTGTGTGCAGAAAGCAAAATAAAGGTCACTTCTTGTTGACATTCACAATAACTTCCTTCCCTCTATCCCCCAAATCTAGAAACCATCAAACAAGAATATGTATCTATAAGAAATCACAATGCTTGTAGTTCTGTAACACTGCTGAACTAATAATTACATAATTTTAATCCATCCTTTGCTATGCTTTCTAGGTGCCAAAAAAGATAAAGAACAGTTATGCATTGAAAAATTATTGTCTTTGCTTGATCTGAATTTGACATGCCTTAATAAATAAAAACATCATTCATGGATCTTAAATGCTGTACATTTTCATCTCCACCATACCAGAAGTATTTAATGAAGAAGCAGGGGTAACCATAAAAATGCAGTCAAGCCATAACCATTGAGAATTTCTAATATAATAGATAAGTTACTTAATTGCTCATTATTTTGCTTTGTATCCCATGCTAAATTTCTTGAATTGACTCCCAGTACATTGTATCTCTTTGAAACAATAGTTACAAATCTTGGTGATGTAGTGACTAATGTGTATGACATCAGCATAAGAATTCTGCTGTGATCCTGTGACTCCTGTGTAGTCAGTTCCTGAAATCACTGCTTCATCCCCAGTTCTCCTTAAGTTTGTGTAGGAGGACTGTAAAAATGAGCTTGAAGGTTTGATTAGTTTGTTTATTTAACTTATTTTCCATTTAGGATGGAATAAATGGTTTCAATTTATGTTTTTATTTAATAGTGGTAACTGTAAAAGTATTAAAAGTACAGTAATTACTGTATCTTTCTGTGGGCTTTATATGGTTAATCCAAAGCTCTGGTTTATTGTATCACAGAGTATAAATAACTTAGAACTTTTACCATTAATAGAAGAACTCTATTTTAGCAACAATACCTTATATAAAAAGTTACATATCAGCAAAAAAACTACATCAGAGGACGTGTTTGCTGGCAGTGTGAGCTAATGAAGCAATTAATTAAGTGCAGGGTGAATTTGTGTATGCACTAAAATAGCCCTGCCAGCAATAGGATGAACACCTTTCAGGTCTGTCCCAGCCATAGCATAATCAATTGTTTGTAAGTGAGCTACATGCACTGTGGCAGTCAGTGGAAACAAAAAAATGTTTAAAAAAAATGAAGACTTTGTGAAGTGTCCTTTCTACAGAACTTTAGAGGCTTTAGAGGATAAAAAATAGTACATTTGTAAAATTAGATGCTTGCACATTGAGTCTGCTTTTCAATCCCCAAAGAATCCTTTGCTGAAGCACAGTGTTTGAAACTGGGTGTTTCCACATGCAGACATATTGTGGTCAGTCTTTCTACATGAATTTAGAAATTAGCGAATAATCAGACTCTGGGTTAAGAAAAAAATATGAGAGTAAGACATCATCAAAGCAAATGTGATTATTTATGTTTATGTGATGTTCAGTATATCTTCCTAACACAATTAAGAGAACAGAGAGATTGTTTTCCATTAGGACAGTGGAAAAAATCTGTTTATCTGAGTGAAGGCAAAGCTGAGCATGTGTATGATAGCTGTATATAATTAGAGTGTGTTTGAAGAGTAAGAACAAACCTCTCTAGTTTGGAATGGCAAATATGGGGATGCTTGTATTGGCACAAACCAGAAGGGTGGTTAGTGCTGTAGAAACTCAGTTGGAAATCAAAGTACTTAATAATTAGAGAGGGTAGGTTATGGAACAGTCTTCCTAAGGGAATAGTATACTAAAGTAACTGAGTGCTTTTTAGTAGAAATTTGTCCAATGTATGAAAGCTGATGTTATGGTATTGATGCCAGTAATGGAATGATTTTGGTGTTGTATGTGTCCTGCAGTGGGATAGTTATTATCAGTGGCAACACATATACACATTCATTAACAGATTTCACTGAGTTCCTAAGAATTGCCAACTCATAATAGTTTTAAATGCTGTCAGGTCTCTTTAAACAGTATCTCAGATATAGGAACTCTTCTGAGTGTTTCAGGAAATATCAAAAAGCTGACAGAGAGGCACAGTGTAAAATTACTGAATTTTTATTAGGAAACAGGTGTTTCTATGGAGTAGATGTTGATAACATTGATGTTAGAATAGCTGAAAAGCTGTTGTGAAAAGAAGCCATTTCTATTGGCCATGGAAGTCCTTTTCCAAAGGAGAATCTCAGGTCAATATCAAATTATTTGTGTTCTAACTGAGTTTCAATGAAATTTCACCATCACTACAGGGAATGCTTACTGCCATCACAGAGAGGGCCAAGTACTTTTTTGTTTGTGTCTAATACAGCAATTGTTTTTCAAGAATTAATGGAAGGATGTATAGCTTGAATGGTCACTACTAATTAAAAGCATCTAATTTTGGCTTTAAGTAAATTTGAAAAAAATTCAAAGTGTTTTCAGATTAAAATTCCCAGCTACCAGACTATTACATCATAACCTAAATAAAACAAAGAAGCCATTATTCTGAGCAGGATATGCTAGATTTTCTTCCCTTCCCCTTAAATAAATGTCATATTCTGTTTCCAGGGCTGCTCTTGGTCTGTGATATTTGTGGATTTTGATGCCCATAACCGTAACAGACAGACTCTCTGTTCATTGCTGCCCCGAGAGTCAAGGTCTCATGTAAGTAATTAAGTGAACTTCACTTCAACAGAGTGTGGAGAAAATAAATGAAGATGAACATAATTCTTAGTTCTATGATGGCCCTTAGGTTCTGCTTAATGAAGATAGGAAATTGCTGGTAAGATATTAAATTTTTGCTTCTTAAATGTCACTGTGATGTAGCTGTTCTTCTGAACTGTGGAATTATGATAGTATTCTTTCTTCTGAATTTAGGTTTGTAGCTTTCTAAATAATTTTAAACTAAAGTTTAAAGTCCTAATGAACTGCAGTAACTTAAGCCGGGTTTGCATCTCGATGGTTGTCTTCCTTTTGGTCTAGTTACTACTACACACTCAGTGCCTGCATTTTGGAAACAATTTATTTCAGCTTTAATTCATAGACTCATTGAATGGTTGGGGTTATAAGGAGCCTTAAAGATCATCTAGTTCCAACCCCCCTGCCATAGGCAGGGACACCTCCCACTAGACCAGGCTGCTCAATGCCTCATCCAGCCTGGCTTTGAACACTTCCAGGGAGGGGCCACCCATAATTCATTGTTTTACCTAGAAAAATAAGCCTTAAAGGTTTGGCTTTTCATAAATTCCTGTATATGGAGGATTTTTTGTTATTATAAGCAGCTGTTACAAATAAGTATTTCCTTGGTGAATAAATCTAAGTGACATTAAGTATAGATTAACTAAAAAACTCTATTTCTGTATTAGCATCAAAGCAAAACTTTGGGTTTGAAAATGAGTAATTCAAAATGAGTGATAAAAGAGTTTTTTGTTTGTTTTGGGATATAATAGCATTTGTGTTCATGAAACAAACTATTAATCTTCGACATTAATAGTTTACTCATTCTGCAGAAAAATTATAGCACAGCTGTAATGCTGGATAATTAAAAGGCACTGTCAGCTAGTTCTTTATATCTAATTGTCCTTTAGGACTCTATTGCTGTTTACTGTTTGGTGGAGATTTGAAATATTCCAGCAGAATTTGGTTTCATGAGTTAGGTATGCTGTAGAAGTAGTCGTTGTGGCCTTTTCTGGGTGCACAGCAGTGAATGATACTGGTGAAAATGGGCTATTTTATGTTTTGTTCCTTCCTATTATTCATCAGAAAGGAATAAGAAAGTAGTGTATGACATTAGAATGAGAACTTAAAGCTGCTATTTTGACTTTCTGTTAGCTCACCTGTAGTGGGGATGCTCGAGTGATCTTTCTTGTCTTTTTGATTCATTAGAGTTACATGTAATTTTTGAGAAATGCTACTCCTATTTTTTGCCTAAAAGTGTTCCCTTATCACCTTAATTACACATCAGACAGTCCTTTTTGTTACCTGAGGAACACTCCTGGAAAAACTCCTCCGAATGATGGCTTTATCATAGTTACTTCTCAGTGTGGCACTTCATAAAATATTTGTGATTCTTCTAGATATCAGGATACCCTAATGTTTGTGTTTCCTCCAGGAACAACCTGAGGAGTTTATTTGTTTCTAAAGCCACAAAATTCTAGAATGTATTTACAGCTGATAATCTGCAGTGATAAGTGAAGTAGGTCACATTTTGAATCAAAGGATTTGTCTGTTAAATTATATATATCTGAATACAGGGTTTGTAGTTTATCCTTTTGAAATCTTATTCTTCCTATCTGTAGAAGTCATTCTTTGCTTACTATTTTGATAAACTAGTACTATGATTTTGATAAAGATTATGTTCCAAAAAGGTCTTTTACCTAGCAAGTTCAACAGTTTTTGCTTGTGCATCCAGTTATTGTCAGAGATCTAATAAAATTTGTAACGTGCTATTTCTCCTACTCCTACAGAATACTGATGCAGCTCTTTTGCCGTGTCTCAGTTACCCTGCATTTGCTTTGGATGATGAAGTTTTGTTCAGTCAAACACTAGATAAGATCGTTAGAAAATTGAAAGGAAAATATGGATTCAAGAGATTTCTGAGAGATGGCTACAGAACAGCGCTGGAGGACAAAACACGACGTTATTATAAGCCAGCAGAAATTAAGGTAAAGGAATTACTGTACAAGGAAAAGCTTCAGTTTTCTGAAATGGTTAAGCAAGACTTAAAAAACCAAAACAAAACAGCCCCAAACTCAGACGGAAAACAAAAATTTCCCCTGCCAAGTTTTAAAAGAACTTGCAGTTTGAATTGCCCAGTGATTCTTAATTGCTTCAAGTGAGAGAGATGCATTTTGTGATTTGGTGTGTGCCTTGTGAGAGACTGCAAAGTCAGCAAGTCAGTCATTGATTTGTTTTGTAATGAGTCTACTGCCATTTGCATATAGGGTACAGCTGATTTCACATTACAAATAAGAAGGTTATTTATCATTTTATTTAATTTCACAGCTGACTACAGTCTGAGAGTATGGAAAACAGTTTTGCTTTTGACCTCGGTGTTTTATCAGCAAAGGTTATCTAAATGAAAATTTACTTTTTTTTTTTTCTCTGTAATGATTTCTCTTTGGAAAACAAACCAGATTAATTATATAAATATTCTGCTTGAGAATGAGACACAGACCATGGAAAAGTACCCTTGAAGTGCCACAGAATTTAGGATCTGTGTGCTAAATGAAAAACTGCTCTACTAAAATTATTGTTCCATTCATGCTTCTCTCTTGTGGTTTTGTAATGATTCAGTATGATATTCAAATACATTTCCTTAAAATTATTAAATGTCTGGTTAATTTTTCTTCTTTGCAGCTTTTTGATGGCATCGAGTGTGAATTCCCTCTGTTTTTTATTTTCATGATAATTGATGGTAAGTCCAGCTTTGAATCTCTGTACTTTAAGAGTATTGGAGAGGTGAGCCCTCAGAGGAAAGATGCACCATGATTTTACTCTCCTACTAAAACAAACCAGAGTGCAGTGATGCTAAATACCTCATGGAGACTTTTGCCTTGTGGGTTAAAAACTCCAAGCACCCAACCCCCCACATTTCAGCCTTTGTAATGTAAACTTCTTTTAGAATATAACTCAGGACAGGGGGTTTTTAGAGCTTAAATCTGTGACACTGGGTCCTGCATTGACTTTTAAGCCTTAGAAAGTTTCAGTCTATCAACATTTCATTGCAGCACAAGAGAAAAGGAAGTAGAAGAGAGGACACACCGACAAACTGGATGCTGCAGCAGGTCTTTGTAAATTGGATATTCTGTGGTAATTGAAGCAGAATTGAGAAGAGAACTAGAAAAGGTTTAATTTCTCTTTGAAATTCCTGTGCTTCCTGGACATGTTTTTCCACGTAACTAGCTAGTTGCCAAACCAAAAACATAAAAAAACCCAACTCAATAAAAAAATGCCACTATCTAGACCTTGTCTTGAAGATGAGAGATTTTCTTAATGGATGGTTTTAGCCAGGCAGCTAAAACCCACATAAACACAAGTCTGAGTAAGAAAGAGTAAGATCTGTAAATGGATGAAAATCCATCCTTTTTTCCTCCCTTTAGTATGAGGAATAGTTTAATAGCTTTAAAATAAAGATGGTGAGGTGCATAGGAATCTGCTATCTGCTTGGACTCCTCTGTGGCCACCCACAGATTAAAATACTTTGAAGCTGAGTATGGTTTTGCAATCGATTTTTCTCAAGGAATGCTTGATGTTTTTCAAAGAGCTATGCCCAAAATTGAGGAGAAAGGCACTGACATTTAATGCTGCAGTTTCAGAAGGAACAGGAACTATAATAATCCTCAACTGAAGTCAGGAGAAGAATAAAGAAAGCATTCTAATCTTGTATTACAAAGTGAAAGGTACTTATTTTGCATGTACTGTCCTTGCCTTTTCCCAAGTATTTCATCAGGTAGAAAATTTTATTAACAGATTATGTACATGTAGCTCAAAATCCACAAGCATCTTTACTGCACAATTTGAAGCATGTGTTTCACATCAGCAAAATGTCTTACATTGTTTCCTACTAGAAAGATTAGTAGATTTGGATTTTTCTCCAGAGGAAATAGTTGCTATTTTTTTGGATAAGATAAATTTGAATAGCATTATTGAATGCTTTTTCATATTTCTGTTTGAATGTGTGGAATTACGGTAATTTTCTAGGATAAGGTAAGGTAGGAAACATTATTTTTCATATTATAGAAGAATATGGTAATTGAAAAGGGAAATCAGGGACAGGAATGAGTGAAAGATGCACAGTGATGCTTTCATCCCATTTGTTCCCCTTAAAATGTTAAAAAATGCTCTATTTTAAAAAGACAGTGGGACTTGTCAAACTCATCTACATTTTCCTTGATGAAGATAAATGCTTTTGGTGTTTTTGAGATGTCACTTTATGTGAGAACTTCTGATGAACTGAACACTGGTCATGTTAGTATTCATCAGATTTGTTTTGGGATGACTAATGCTGGAAAAGCATTGAAGGTTTGGGTACTCCCAGATTACTAATATCTCCCCAAAACCAGCATCATCAGGTGTTGACCCTTCTGTAAGGTGTGTTGGCAGGTCTGAACCTCTGTAACAGGAAGATACAATACCCATGTAGCTCATCAATGTTAACATTCCATCTAAAAATCTTAGAAGGGGAAATTTTCAATTTACTAATTGAAATTCCTTTTGTATTTATCCATTGGGGTAACTCCTCAATTAGCTTGCAGCTCCTTCCTGAAGGTTGAGAACCTGCTTTTATTGCCTGTAGGCCAGCACACAACCTCTCCTTTCTGCTCTAATTTGAGATGCTATTTCCATCTGGCTGGGATGGTTGTCTCTCCAGTCCCTGAGCATCTCTAAGTTCACAGCTTCACTATCCTGTGCATCAGTTTCAGTTTAACCTTTACAGGTCAGTGGGTGCAAGCTGGAACACAGGAGGTTCCACAGAAATAGAAGGAAAAGCTTTTTCACGGTGAGGGGGACAGAACATGACACAGGCTGCCCAGAGAGGGTGTGGAGTCTCCTCTGGAGACATTCAAACCCTGCCTGGACACCTTCCTGTGTGACCTGGTCTGAGTTCCTATTCCAGCAGAGGGATGAGACTAGATGTTCTCTCCAGGTCCTTTCTAGTCCGCAACATTCTGTGATTCATGATCCCTGAGAGGTTTAGTTGTAGCACTAAGTGAGTGTTAATTTTCACGAACTATTTGGTGTGTAGGCATTACCCCACTGAGAAATAAATTGTGTAATTTTTTTCTTCTTCTTTTTTGAACATTTAGCTCCCGGAGAAGTTATTTCTTCCATTAAATCAGTTACTGTTTGGTTATTTTTAGGAGTTTTTCGAGGAAACCTTGCACAAGTAAAGGAATATCAGGATCTCCTGGATCCTTTGCTTCAACATACATCTGAAGGTATTACCTTATAACATTGTAGCATTTTATTGATCTGAATTTATTAAAATACTGATGTTCCTACAAATCGATATTGCAGTCAGAGCAAAGGAAAAGTAATAATATTGCTAGGTTTCCTGATGGCAAAATATATTGCTAAAATAATCTCTTGCATGTAGATACATTGTGTTATAAAATGTGATAATAAAAGTAGTGTAAGCTGGAAAAATGCTAATTGTACCAATGTAATGTTTACACTGTACCCAGTCATTCCTCCCCTCCTTTGCTTGTTGTTACTTATGAAGTTCACTGTGACTTTGCAGGAAGATGTTAATTATCAAAGTTCAGATTGTTTCAGTGTTCCACCTGGATACAGTTGAGAATTACCTGAGTCACTCACTGTCATTTAACTTCACAAGGTTAAAAAATTAATTTTGTCTGTACGTATGAAATTGCTTTTAGCTTAGAGCAGTGAAAGTGGCGACACCTTAATTTTAATATAAATGTTCTCTAACTGAAATTGTTAACTCCAGAATTTTGGTGGAACAGCAGACAAGGCTTTTGATGGCCTACAGGTACATCCATCCCAAATTCATTTAAAAGAAAAAGACCATAAGTTTGAGTGGGAGGAAAAAAAAGGCCTGAATACAGAACAAGTTTCAATCTATTACAATCCAATTTTAAAATGCAGCATCTTTAGTCACCTGTTCGTGGCATCTGCAGTACAGCTGCACAAGGGGATGAAGAATATTTCAGTCTGGCCTTTTTTGGAAACTTAAAATACTCGTTGAAGTGAACTCGTTTCTGTAAGAAATACAGGTTGCAAATTTTCAGTATGTATCAAATATTGTGACTTTGTGATCATTGCTTTTTTTCTGAGTATTAATGACTATGTGTAGTTCTGTGGGCACTAAATGAATTTGGTGATTCCTCTTGCTGAATGTTATCATGAATGTCTCATCTTAAAATTTATGTTTCTTTAGTTGAGAGTGGAATAACTCTCACTTTGCAATTTTTCTCTTCTTCTGACACTGCAGCTTTATTCGGTCATCACCTGTTCTGTATCCAAATGAATTCAAAGTTAGAGCAGTATTAAGGTGAAATTTAATTTTGCAGAAAGCATACTGATAGGCTTTTGAATTAATTATAATTAGGTCAGTCATTTGCAATGATGTTTCTAAATTCCTGACCATCGGTCACTTAAAAAGTGTTGAAATGAAGATTATTAATCTGCAGTGATCAGTAATAACCATAGCATGTTAAAATCAAATAAGGGCAGTGGAATTTCTTCACTTACTGTACTCATTTTAAAACTCCTTAGGGTGTCCTGTTGTTCCCAAGTATTACTATGTGCCAGCTGATTTTGTTGACCTGGAAAAGAAGAGCCCGGGGAGTCAGAAACGCTTTCCCAGTAACAGTGGACGCGACGGGAAGTTTTTCCTTTGGGGACAGGCAATTTACATCATTGCAAAACTCCTGGGTGAGAGCCTGTGGAAAACCCATCAGGTTTTGACTTGTCCAAAGTGAAGGATTTTGCTTTATTAATGTTTTTCATTAATATGAGAGCATATTTGCTTAAGTTTTGGCCAAACTATGGGTTGTACCTGTGTCCTCTGATTTGGTACAAATGTGATAGGCAAAAATGGCTTTTTATTTTATATGCTAAAATTTTGTGCTGCATGCAGTATACTATCAAGTTTAGTGGAATGTTTTATAGAATACTAAAAATCTTCTAAAACTTGTATCTTTTCTTACTGCTTCTTTTTCTACCTTTCCTTCCTAATTCCTCTTCTTCATGACAAAATGAATGTGATACTTTCTGGCTCAGCTGCACCCGTACAGTGCTGTTTGCAAGTGATCTGTAGCATTTAATTCAATTTACTTGCTGCTTTGAGCTAAACAGGTTTAGACTTTGAATAGTTGCAGTTGCAGATAAAGTTCATATTTTTCTTTTAAATAATTTTTTTAAGTAAGAAATTTTAAATGAGAAGACACCAGATGCACACTTTGAAAGTGCCTTAAAAAGCTGGGCCATTGAAGGTTGTTATGATGAATCTTGATCACAAAGGAAATTTTGGTCTTGCTTGAGCTGATTGAAAGGCTAATGCAGAGACAGTTGTTAAGCCAGAAAAGTCTTCACATTTAAGCTTTTTTTAAAAGGCATTTCTTTTCAGAGAAAGATATATTACTTTATTTTTAACATGCTCAGCACGTAACCTAGCAGTCAGAAAGTTGAGTTCTGTGAACACTGCAAAGGCAAACAGGCTGTTGGGAGTAAGAATGAGAAACATTGAAGGGGAGTTTAGAAATTCAAGGCTTGGGAAGAGCAGTGGGTGTATCTTTAGGTAGAGAAGAGCAGATCCAATCTGGTGCTCCACCTGCTTGGCTTCACTGGCAGCCTTCCATAATTCCTTTTTCAGCCAACACTAAAATGTAAATGCAGTGAAGAAACACAGGGAAAGTAATGAAAAAAGAATTAATTTTACCTCTTGGCATGAGCTATGTGACCCTCGGGTGTGTGTGCAAGGAAGACTGTGCTCATGCTGCTTGTGGTGTGTATGATTCTGCACCCAGAGAACGGTGATTACAGACATTGACTCTATTGTTTGCTAAATGCTGTTTGAGTAATGGAACTTCATTTTGTTTTGCTTCCAGTTCTCTCCTTTGCTGAACATTCTTACGTGCTATTTCTTTTAATAATGTGCTAAATCTTTTTGTAATGCTATCATTAGGAACTGTTTCCTTAAATGTTTTCAAAATTTCACTCCCCCTGCATTCACTACTTTTCATTCCTCACTGCCTTGGTTCAAAATATTTTTTTTTCCTTTTTTCTCATAGTTCTTGCAAATAGGGTCTAGAAATTTAATCACAAAACTAAACCTGTTCACCAGTGGTTGTTGTATCAGGAACTCTATTTAGTCATCATAATTTATAATTAGTGTGTTTAATGCATTTAATTTTGCTCTGTTCTGGATGAGAACCTACCTGAATACCAATCTTGTCCTTGTGAAAGTCTTTGTGTGAGTTTCTTTGCTTGGAAGTAGTTGCTAATGCTATAGAAGCCTGACTCATAATGGTTTGGATTGGAAGGGACCTTAAACATCACCTGGGCAAGGCCACCTCCCACTGGACCAGCAGTATAATTAGCTATAGCAGGAACAGTGCTTGAGTCATTAAAGATAATATAGTTGCAGAATTATGGCAACAGAACTGACCCCATAAAACAGACTTGCATCCCTCCTTCACAAAAGCTGCAGAAAGCATTCAAATTCTCTATTTTTATTATCCTTTACTTTCAGCTGACAAATTAGTAAGTCCTAAAGATATCGACCCTGTTGGACGTTATGTACCTCCAGAAGATCAGCGGAATGTTAGCATGAGATTTTCAAATCAGGTAAGCTAAAACTTAGTCTTGAAATATTTTTAATGAAAAATTGGCTTCTATGTGTTATATACAGTCTCTAGTATTACAGTTAAAGTGCTAGGAAAATAAAATATGTATGTACATGTCCTTAGTTTTGGGGTCATGGTGCACATTTGCTTTCAAATTCAGTGGTTCAATGATAATAATACATGAAATCTAAGTTTAAATAGCTGCTGATATGCAGAAGTGTTTCTTTGAGTTATAAGGTATGTCAGGAAGGTAAGAATGAGCCTGTGGTATTTTAGTCCTTCAAATTAATTACTACTCCAGTGTATTAATATATTTTATTTAAAACTCCCAAGAGATACAAGGAAGAGGTTCTTTATCGGTTTTCCATGCGCTTCTGTATTTGGCTTAAACTCCAGAAGAAATGAGAGCCCAGGAATGGGGAATGCTTGCAACATTATCATTCAGATGTGCAGCAGACAGGATAACAAGACAGAAACTCGGTCTACACATGGGGGACTTCTTTTATTAAAGAGCAAAGAACTGTATGTATAGCCAAGAGATGTTTTTCAGCATTTTTTTTTCTTGGTATAAGGAATATATATTTGGAAAGCTCCTTGTTCAGCACTGTGAATTTGATACTGAAGCATAAAATACAAAGAGCTTGAGATTTTTCCAAGATCAGCAGTGAATAAGGTTTGTCTTGTTCTATTCAAATGGCATTTGAAATCTCATTTTCTTACTGTTTTCTGTAACTGAGGTGATCCAAGCACCTGGGGGCCCTCTCACTCATCATGAGACTTCTGTTGTTCCTGGTGCAGCACTTCTGTCCTGTTTGTGGGAGATAAGGAAAGCTCAGGGACTTCACTTCTTCCTGGTTCCTTTCTTTTGTTCTTACATCATGGGATTATGAATACTACAGAAGCTGTGAGATGCTGAGCACACAGGCCCTGTTAGGAGTGCCATTAGATGAAGCCTGTATTGAGCCAGCCTTGCCTGCAGCCCATGTGAATTCTTTTTAGTTTGATTCTTGAAGCCAATAACTTTAAATATGCCACAGATGAACACTTTGAAGAAGATGATGGTTTCATCTAAAGACACTGTGTGACTCATCAGGAAATGTTCTAGTACAAAAGCAATTTACTGGGTTTTTTTGAGGTTGCTATTACATGATAGGAAGTTTCCAGATCATCAGAGAGAAATAGCCTCTACGCTGAGAGTTTCCCAAAAGAGAGAATAAATAATGCAACAATAGTTTATTTTCTTGTAACTTGCTCTCTAGTGGTCACTTTTCAAGTCAGTGAAGAACTCAGTAAAATGCAGTTCCCAATAAAAATCAACACTGTAAAAGGAACTCTAGAAGATCAGCAAGAATGGAAAAGAATTCAAACAGCTGGGTTTTGATGTTTTATTTCATCTGCAAACAATGAAAAAAAATAAAAGCTTTGTGACTGTTAAAGGGAGATCAGACTAGATGTTTGTCATTCTCAAGGGCTTAAACATGTTATTTCATCACTCAGCAGTGGTCTGGCCAAGAATTACTTGAAAGACCAGTTGTGCTCTCCTTGGACAATTTGATGGAGCTGATGCTCATTGATCTTTCCCTTCAAAGACTGTCTTTAGCTGCTTAAATGTGCTAAAACATTGGCAGAAATTTTCCATTTTGGGGGTCGGTAGTATTCAGAGAGATGTATTGCATTGGATGATTTGTCTTGTAGTGATAAACATTCTTTCTTTACTTGTTTGAAGGCAATTGTCCCAACAGTTAACATGATTCTGAAATTATGAAATGTTAGAGTAGAATTTAAGGCACATTTGTATCCACACTGTATTTAATTTTAAAAATTAGTGGTGTTAGTAGTATTGACCACACACTGCTTGGCAGATGCTTTAGGAGCAGATGTGCTCTGTAATAATCCAGTTGTAGCTTGTTTGGTTTATGCACAATTTCTGCTGTTGCATCCAACTTTTCCTCATCTCGCTCCATTTGCTTGGAAAGCCCAGTAAGTACCATTTTTGTTGGTAGTCTCAGATATTCTTCCCAGTTTCTCAGAATGAATGGATTTTTTTCAGGGTTCTGAGATTTCCTGGGAATGTGTATGGCACAGGCACACGGTGACAGCATCTGTGCAGTGAGAATGCAGTGAAAGACTGAGCAGCTTTCTCTGCTTGTGCCAGGAATGGAGTCAGGTTTTTTTCCCTTTATCTTGCCTGCAACAATTTAGAACCTTGTTAGAGACTTTTTTTTTTTAATCCACATATCTGGAGAGGAAGAATGACTAATCTGATCTGTCTTTTATCTTGGTCTTCTGAAATCACTGGGGGATATTTGTGATTTGCAAAGTGTGCAGAATGGAGCTGAAACAGATCCTTTTGCCCACTGTTTAATGTGAGATCGTGAGGCAGAAGGGTGAGGAGCGGTGGGGGTCTGGGCAGTGTCTGATGTTGTGTGAACAGCATCTTAGCTTGTGTTACTAGACAAATGTGAAATTCAGCACTTTAAATGGTACTTCTAACAGTATATTAGTGGAATATTTAGAAGTTTAATGCTTTTCCATTTTTCTTTTTTTTATAAAATAATTAGCAGTTACATGATGTTTACTGAAATGAGGAACATACTTTTTCATAAGTAGCATAGCTGTTACTTTGTTCTGCTTTTCTAGAGCACTATTTATGCTCCTTCAGGCCTTGACAAGAATACCTGCACTCAACAAACCAAACCAAGCAGGGAAAATGATTACCAGAAGCCTATTCATTATTAATTCTCCAGAATGTATCTTGCAAAGTACCATTGACAGAACAGATTTCCCAAAGTTTCCATATTTACAGGTTTTTGTGCTGTGCTGGTTTTTCAATTTGTTCACCCAGTAAGAGGAAGCACCACAGAGACATGGCTGTCCTTCTTGAGAAATGTTTCAATATATATTGTCCCTATTTGTGCCACATCTAACAGAGTACTATTTATTAAATGCTAATGAATGTTTTTTCATTATTTTGTAGGGTCCTCTAGAAAATGATTTGGTAGTACACGTGGCCCTCATCGCAGAAAGTCAGCGGTATGTGTTTACTTTCAATAAGAATCTATACATTAGGGAAGTGATGAACAACAGACATTTTAAATTTTCCAAAGCTGTCAAAAGAAATGTAGAATATAATACTCCTTGTGCATCTGCTGCCAAGGTAAATTGCTAAAACTCAGACTATTCTGTAATTTGTCATTAAATTTGTGATTATTTCATTTGTAGCCTACAGGTTTTTCTGAACACATATGGAATCCAAACTCAGACCCCCCAGCAGGTGGAACCAATTCAGATATGGGCTCAAAAAGAACTTGTCAAAGTAAGGAGGTTTGCACTGAAAATTATTTATCTACTTATACATTTCCTTTTTAACTGCAAGAATTTGTATGAAGTTATTAGACATACATCCTATGGCTGTTATCTGCTGCCTTCTGTTTCTCTAATGCAGCAGCAAGACTTGCTGACACCAGTCAGTTATAGGTGACTTGTTAGAGCTTTCCATGAAACGCTGATGCCCATATATTCTATATTATCTGCTTAGGCTCAACCTGTGCCAATTAAACTTGGACTTTAAACCATAAATTTACCAAATCTTTCATTTGATTAATCATTGTTACATAGATGTATGTTTTTAAAGGAAAAATAAAACCCAGTAGAAATAATGACCACATTATGAATCTGCCTTCTAATTAAAGCAGAATGCACACAGCTTTCCATGCCCCAGGAGGAGCAAAAGACACACTTTCATCCAGGTTTGCCTCAGTTTTCACGATTCTTTCCCACAGGCTTACTTCCATTTGGGAGTCAATGACAAACTGGGATTATCTGGAAGACCGGACAGGCCTATAGGATGCCTTGGAACATCAAAGGTCATTGCAAAAAAACTAAAAAAAACTTTATTTATTTATATTTCAGATAAATGTTGACTTAGTCTCTGATTTACTTTAAATAGAATTAAGATACAATTTTATCATTTATCTCATCATATATCTTAGGTTTTGTTTTAATTTTTTTTAATGTAACTTTTCTACTTTGATAATTGCTTTGATAGTTTCAAAGTACCTTTTTCTCCCTTTCAGCTGCTTCTGTGCTTCAAGTATTTTAAAGAAAAGATTAATGAAAGCTTTTTCTCTCAACAGATTTATCGAATCCTAGGGAAGACTGTAGTTTGCTACTCGATCATTTTTGATCTAAGTGATTTCTACATGTCTCAGGATGTTATGATGTTGATTGATGACATTAAGGTATTTATCTGTATCTTTTCTTTTGAGAAACTGGCAAAAGAAAGTCTATAGAAAAATGAACTGTGAAGTTTGATAAAATAGGAGATTGAAAGGGGAACACTTTATAGTTGTATTCTTCTTGCAGTATATGCTCAAGAGTATATTAAGATGAATCTCTTGTCAGCCTAGGGAGGAGTTCTAGTGATGGTCTCTGACAAAAAAAACTCTCTAGTGACTGGGAAGACTGGAATGCAGCAAGCAAATTGTCATGTTTCTTGGGGAAAACAAGTGTTGACTGAAAAGAGGAATTAGACTGGTCTGTATAAGGAAAATATGAAAGCTTTATCTGGAGAAAATAGCATTTGACTTTGCACAAATATTAAGAATTGCCTCCCTGGGGTAAGGACAGCAGTTCTTAGCACTTGGGCAAAGTTGAGTACCTGCTGCACAAAGTTCAAAGCTCACCTGGCAAGTTCTGGGGGCTTCAGCAGCTACCTGCTGTGGATGGAAGGTAGTGGTAGATGTTTGACTGAAACCCTGGATCCCCTGCATAGTCACAAGGGGGTCACTGGAGTGCAGTGCACTGCACTCATTCTGGTGGTTTAGTCTGTGACCAACACATATGCTAGGAGTATTTCCAGCAAACCTGTGAAACAGCACGGTTTGAAAGCAGCTTGTATCTGTTGAAGCTTGTGTCTGTTGAAACTCTTAGTGGTTTATTAGCCAATATCTTTTTAATCTGATATTTTTTTCAGAGCTGTTATTTTAGGACACTTCTTTTATTACCTTGCACTGTGTATTCTGTATTATTTTGCTGGTGACTAACAGATTGTTCTTTCTTTCCTAGAATGCACTGCAGTTCATTAAGCAGTACTGGAAAATGCATGGTCGTCCACTCTTTGTTGTACTTATCCGTGAAGACAATATAAGGTAGAGAGAGATAAAAGCATCATTTGTGGTGCGTTTTTACCTAATTGCAATATTAATGGAGCTCTGTTTCAAATTCCAGAGGAAGCAGATTCAATCCAATACTGGATATGTTGGCAGCTTTTAGAAAGGGAGTTGTTGGAGGAGTGAAAGTTCACGTTGACAGAGTACAGGTATGATGTTTTTCCCTGTTGTTATGTTCTTATTTCTTAGAATTGGTTCACGTTTATTTTTTTTAAATGTGAATTTTAAGTATTTCATTTAGTATCAAAAAACTAAGGAGTCAAGACCTAAGATTCTCAGTAGTTTTTGTTTTAACTCAGAAGAAACAAGGGCTTATTTTAATTCCTTTTGATGAGTCTTTTGAAAGTGCTAATCTTCATAGAAGATTTTCTGAAGGGAGACGTCTTTTCTTATGCTTGGCAATCTTGTGATTTTACTACCACAGGATAAATCTATGATGTCAAGAGTTGAGGGATTTCTTTTGATTAGATAATCAAGGAGAGAAGGGGAGAAAAAAAAGAAGGTGATTCACATATATTAAAATTCTTGCAAGAAATAAGATCCAATTTTAATATCTTTGTTGTTTGAATTAATATTAAAGCAGGAACATTGCTTCATTAAAATGTGAAAATAACTGAGTCAGGTGCTGCTTTTAGAACCTTTTGTGGAGTACTTAATCATAGTTTACACTTAGTCAAAAATTCTTGTTGTGAGACAGAAGACCAAAGAGAAAGTTGTGATTTCTTGTTGCCTAGAAAATCACTAGAAAAGCTGAGTAATTTGTAAGTGAAATACTCAGAGGTATAACAATTCAACATATCATTGTAATTTTTCAAGTATTTATGTGTTTCTACAGGTGGTATGCTGTAGTCTGTTTCCACTGACATTATGCACATCAAATGCCATGACTGTTCATGGAAAACACTTATTTGTTGACAGAGTAGGGATTTTTTTTAAGTTTACCTGCAATGACTTTTGCTTTGTAGATAAAGAAACTTTATCAGTGCAAACCACCAGCAACACATTGAGACCAAAAGACTTCTTACATATATAGTAGTGTGACATCTTATATGTATAGTTGTGTATGTTTCTACACCTTTTTAAATTTATTTTTCATTTCAGACATTAATATCTGGAGCAGTTGTTGAACAGCTTGACTTCCTAAGAATCACAGAAACAGAAGAGTAAGACAATGTTTAAACAGTAGTAATGAAGTATTTGAGAATTAAAATATTTTTTGAAAGCATGAAATTTTTTTTTCAGGGCTCCAGAATTTAAGAGTTTGGAGGAGCTTGATCTTCCAAAGCATTCAAAAGTCAAGAGACAGTCTAGTACTCCAAATGCTTCTGAATTTGAGCAGCAACCAGATGTAAACATAAATGACTGGAAAGACAAGTCAACCTATGAGATCCTGCAGAAACTGAATGTAAGAAAACTTGATAAAAATCCACTGTCATGAAATGAAATGAAACATTATATACTGATCTTTTTAGCAGCACCTCCAGAGATCAGTAGGATTGGTTCCATGTTAATAATCTGGCTGGTAACAAAACGTTACATGCTGTGATCTTAAAGGTTTTTTCCAGTCTAAATGATTCCACATTTCTGTGTTCCTCTTTATACTCGGGGAATTTTTTTCTTGGCAGTCTTTTATATTAACACCATGGAAATTTCTGTCCCTTCATGGTGTAACTGTTGGCTTCTATTTCTTCTGGTAATAGATAACCAGCTAAAAGCATGAATAGGTATTTTGTTGCTTAACTAAAATTCACAAGACTTTGACAGTTGGTGTTCACTTTGGCAGATTGGTAACTTCTTAATGATACCAAGAGAAACTTCCAATCTGGCATTTTTCCTGCATCTAGAAGAAAACTAGCAGTTACTGTTCCTAGATCAATAGAAATCACAAAGCAATCTGCTTCTTTCCCTGTGTCATTACAAGCATTTTTGCTGCCAGTGATAGTACTGGAGAAGAGAAAATTATGAATTATTTCTGAAGCCAAGTTATTACAGTGCAATTTGAACCATAGAGAAGCCTCTGCAAGCAGAGATGGAAGGATACAGCATACATAGGCTACAAAAATAGTTGTGAAGTCCCTTTAAAAAGAAAATTACTCAATCTATTTTTTTATTTTTAATTTTAATTTCAGTCATTTGGTTTCACTTAAGATTTGCTTTTCTGGATTTGCTTCATGGAAATCCAAAGGATGTTTGTGGTTATGTTATTGCTTGTTTTCTGGTTTGTTTTTTTTTCCCAAAGGATTGCAATTGCCTTGCAAGTCAAGCATTGCTCGCAGGTATCTTGCTTAAAAGAGAAGGACCGAATTTTATCACCAAGGAAGGTATGAGCTTCTTTCATTTGACTATTCAGAGTATTTCAGGAAGCAGCTGTACATTTGAGTTATAATGAACATGAATAATAGCCATTCATGCAAGCGCTCATGTAGCTATTTTCTTTTCCATTTAAAGTAATTTCTGCATTAAATGGGACATGCAAATTCATAGCGTGGCAGAGAATGAGCTGCTGAATAGCTGAGCTCTTTTAGATTGTTTGTAGGCAGTGCTCTATCTGGTTGTAATTCTGAACATGCAGATACAAAATGCAGGAAATTTAACCTTATATAGAAAACTTGGACGAGTTTCTGAAGTGTGTACAGCTTTATACTGAATTTTTACTTTACTTCAATGAGTCTGGTTTAATATATATGTGAATCTTCCTCTATAATTTTTTGTTATAGCTTTGTATTAGAGCACAGGATTTAAATTAATGTAAAGTAATTCAGAAGAGGCTACTTGTGGCTCTTGTGCTGCAGAGTTTGGAGGGGGGGGATTTCCCCAGAAAGATTGCTTATTAGCTGCCTTTGTATATATGAATACTCCTCAGGAGAGGAGGAGCATTAAGACCACATAATACTTTCATAGTTATTTATCCAGCAGTGTGACTTACCAGCTCATGTTATAAAGCAAGGCCCTGCAAGTTTCATGTAGAACAGCTCCTTCTTGTGATGAAGAGTTGTCATTTTGGCATAAATATATCAGTACTGCTATAGTTAAAATGTCATTGGAATCAGTGTGAAGTGGAATAAAATTAATTGTCTGGCATACAGTGTACTGTTGAATGAAATACTGTGGGAATGAAATGCTGTGGTCAACACCTTAGGCACACGTAGCCCCCGAGGCAGCTTTTACTAGTTTTCCATGTGCTGTTTTTGGGCTTGGAAAGCCTCAGGAGCTTTCCTCACTCCTGTATAGGTTGTGACCTTCCATGTTCTGTAAACAACAGGAGGCAGACTTCCTAAGCCCTGTAAGCATCCAGTATAACCACTTCTGACCATTTGATCATGATGATGAACTTAAAAACTCTCTTAAAACAATTTGGGTGGAAAAAGTACTGTTCAGAGGTAACTTAAATAGACCTTTTGGAGACATCCAGTATGAAGCAGCATATGATAACCTTCTTAACATGCACCTTGCATTGAACAGCCTGAGTCACTGACTATAAGTTCCTGCCCTCCTGCAACTGGATATAAGTGACACTGACATTAAATAATCGCACAATCAATGAAGCATAAATCTAAAAATAAAAGCTGAAAATCTTGGGTGTTTCGGCTGACAGGCGCCAGCTATGATTCTATGAGTCAACTTAAGCTCCTGCTGTTGATACAGATGACCTGACTGTTCACCAGCAAGTGCCTGGCATGAAAAACGCTCATTCATCTGAGAATTTAAAATCTGGAAGCTAAAGAAGTCTAAATAATGGAATGTTTTCCACCACTTTTACTTTTAACATAATGGTCCCTACTTGACCCCTGCAGAGTGGATGCAATGTGATCAACTGCGGGCTGACAGAAGAATGATGGTATCTGTTGTTCTGATTAATGTAATTAATGGACTTCATGCCTTCTCTGAATCCTGGACTGCCTACTTTGCCTTAGAAGCAGTGCTCTTCCCGTTTCCTGCCCTCTTAATTTTAGGTTGTGTCTGTAGAGCAAAATGCACTTCACAACATGTTCTCTTTGGTTTTGGCATGCAAAACTATACTTCTCATCTTGGAGAAGAGGAGTAGTAAATCAGTAATATAATGTCTCACATATCTGTCCAATATCCCCTGCTGTACTTCCTAACAGTGCTAATTAGCCTCACCAGAGTAGTGCAGTGATGCGCCTGACTCCCAAGGCCAGTCAGTGCATGTGGCCACTTGGGTATATTTATGGCTATCTTACTTGGATTGTTCAAGGCAGACCCTCAAAACACTAGAAGAACTTCTCTTTCACAGTCCCAACTCCCTGGAAAATGAATCTCATGTCCCACATGACTAAACAGGTGATGTAATGTTCATATACGCAGTTGAAAACAACCCATGTCTTGGAATCAGGTATTAAAAACTTCCAAACAGAACCACACAGCCAAAAACAATGATACCCTGCTGCTTCCTGCAGGTTTTGCCTCTACACAGAGGGAAGAGTTGAGAAAGCATCTACATAGAATCATAGAACAGTTTGGGTTGGAAGGGACCTTAAAGATCATTGAGTTCCAACCCCATAGGCAGGGACACCTCTCACTAGATCAGGCTGCTCAGTGCCATGTCCAGCCTGGTCTTGAACACCTCCAGAGAGGGGGCATCCACAACCTCTCTGGGCAACCTGTTCCAGTGTTTCACCACCCTCACTGTAAAGAATTTCTTTCTTATGTCAACACTAAATCTACCCTCTTCCGATTTACATCCATTGTTTCTAGTGCTCCCATCCGATATCATATTAAAAAGACCTTCCCCTGCCTTTCTGTAGGACCCCCTCAGGTACTGATAAGTTAATCTGAGGTCCCCCCTGAGCCTTCTCCAGGCTGAACAACCCTAACTCCTTCAGCCTGTCTTCATAGGGATACATCCTGTATCCAAAACAGAATCTGTGGTTTGAGAATGCGCCTTTATAGCCTAAATCTGTACAGAGGTTAATATCCCCTAATATATTGCAAGAATAGGTGATATCATAGTTCTTTTTAGGGTGCAAGCAGTAAATTTAGCTGGAATCTGGTTTGGCTTTGCATAACAACGTGCAGCTAGATGATTGGGGACTTGATTGCATCTGCATTTTACATGTTAAGCACAATAGGCAAGTGTCTCACTGAAGCTGATTCAGAATTAACCCACCTCATCAAATTTATCAGTATTAATGAAAACCTCTGTTGTCTTTTTTGCTTGTGTGTTGTTTGCCTTTTTTTAAAATGCATTTAGGTACTATTGCAGAGCACATTGAAAGAATCTATAGACGAGCTGGCAGCAAAAAGCTCTGGTTTGTATCCATTTATCATGTTCCTCTTCTCCTAATATGTTTATAGAAAGCAAAGCCAGATCCTTACACAATTAAAGGGGGGGGGGGGGGGTAGG
>VZTY01033870.1:53348-72595 GCA_013400935.1 Turnix velox
GGGGGGGGGGAGAAGGACAGATTTCCTGACAAAATTGTGTTGGTTCATTGCAGCTGAAGATTTGGCCTGCAGAGCTGTATTCTTACAGTATTAAGTATTTACTTACTGTTATCTTTTAAAATATAAAAGAATAATAAGCTGGTTTTGCTCTGAGTGCTATTGCCAATGTTCAGTTCTCCTTACATTCAAATAATGAGAAAATGCTAATACTCTTATTTCTTACAGGGCGTAATAGAATCTTACCAATAGCTCTGTAGCAAGGCTGGTGATCAAATATAAAGCAGTTAAGCTGATACACCGCTTATTGCCCTGAAATACTTTGCTTTGAGGCTGACTTTTTCACAATAACTTTAAAAGGTTCAGCAAGTGGGTTGGTATTTACATCGTGTTTATTAATTTCTTTGCCCTGAAGCTCAGTAGAAATTTCACTTCTTTTTATTGAAGAAATGCTTGTCCTGAATTCTGTTCTGTTACAAACAGATGAGACTGTAAATAGAAAAACTGTTTTTCATTTTAGTCCTTTCCTACAGTTAAATGGGCCTTTACCGATAATAACCTAGAACCAAAATACCTTGGAGGTATTTTTTGTAAAGAATAAAAATCAAAGCATTTTTAGAAGCAAGATATGTAAACTGTTTTTCATTTCTCTTCCATGATTGCCATGTGACACACATATAGGTTGGTGTTGCGCTACAGTGCTGCATTTGCACAGAAATTTTCTTCTTCTATTACCCCACACATTACCACTTTACTGGTACATGGGAAACAGGTAAAGTGCCCACAAGTCTCAAACAGAGCTCCGTGAGATTGATTACTTTTTTTTTTTTTTTTGCTTATTTGCTTTTTGATAGTATCAGCTAATGTATTTTTGAAATGCTTTGCTCTTGATCTGAAGATGTGTGTAGCAGTTTCCACAGGAATCGGCATCAACTGTTGGAATTTTTTACTAACACTGTAGAATGTTTTAACTCCTTTGTTATCTCTGCTGATAAAGGATTCTTAGTAACCTCAAAGCCTGTGCTAGAAAAGCTCAAGTATGGGAATATTAGGTTTGTATTTTGTCAGAAAAGTATTATTTAAAGTATTTATATTTAACCATCAACTGGATATGTGCAAAAATGTTTTTCTTAGAAGTTACAGCTAGTTTTCAACCCAGGAGTTTACACAAGTCTCTTCATGCTACATGTGCAAAATGCTGTCAGCGTGGAAAACTCCACACGTAACACCAAGGCTTTGTTTTACTGTCTCTTGCAAAATCTTTGTAACTCCTCCTTGAATCGACTAAAATATTACCAAGGTAATCCTGAAAAATGATGACATTGTCACGGAAGAGAAGCTGATATGTCTTACCTGTCTGATCTCAAGATGATGCTGGGAAAAGAACAAGCTTTTTATGGAGCTGGTAGTTTAATGAGTTCTAACTAAATTTATTTTTGATACATCGACCTATATCTAGACTAAAAAAAATGAAAATCCACAGGCAATTACTACAACCTGATCCAAATTCCACTTTATAAATAAATAATGTATTTACTAAGTTAGTTTTGAGATCTCTGCTGTGGCAGACTTCAAACTTGTATATGAATTCATTAAACTACCTTGTGATATGTAGTGGGATTGCTCTGTTTTCTGCCCTCAGGTCTGTTGTGCGCTTCGCAGCAAGTCTTTTAGGTAAACTAGTGGACAGCCTTGCACCATCTATTACTAATGTTTTAGTTCAGGGCAAGCAGGTAAGTCTTTACTCCTCAGAAATATCTTTAGGAATAATAACAGAGAAACTAAACAAATCAGCTTTTCTAATTTTGAAGGCCTCTGATGCTTATTTTCATAGTACCCAGTAGGTTAAAAAGTCCTTACTGACAATAAAAATTCAGAGGAAACAAAAGGATACATTTAATACTTGCATAGGATAATAAATTTACTTAATGACAAAACAATAACCAAAAACTAGTTCAGTGTCTAGATACAAAGAAAGAAAGAGGCATGATTTTACCTCATTCCTTAGACTTTATATATGTCCTCTTACTTCACAAAAGTAGATGCAAGCAAGTAATAAAGATTCTGTTAACGCCTTAATGAAGATGTAGCCACTCTCCCTGTAACTGAGTACAAGATAACAAATGGGTGGCATCTACCAAAAAGTCTTTCAGGGCTTGAGTTTTCTGTTCCAAAATTTAATCATCAGTATTTCTTCCCTTCCTAAGGAGGACCATTTTTTCTCTCAGTGCTGTAATTTTAATCAAGTTCACAAAGAGCTGTTTCCAAATCATAGTAACTAAATATTCTCTACCTTTGCATTAAAATATGTATATGTGTATTCCTGGCTGCATGCAGTGCTAGTGCAACAGCTTTGTCTTTGTTTTACCCCAGACTGAGGTCTGTCTGGCTGTGTGCTCCTGCTGCTGCATGGCTCTAGAGGATGTGGCCCCTACAGGCAGCATGGGCTCTAATTCCCCATTTTCAACTTTCTCACTTAACCTTCACTGATTTCTTTACAATAATCATATTTTTTTATAGAAGAAAAAGTACTGCTGTCATGTTTTACTAAAAGTGGGATAAAAGCATATCAGAATTTTAACAAAATTTCTGTTTTATTATGAAACAACCCATTACTAGCAATGTACTTTCTTAAAATGAAGGACATAACTTTTAAGATGCTATATGAGCTAAGAAACAAACAATTAATTTAATTCTGAATTTTAAGTAAATTCCACAGCTGAAATGTCAGGAATGACTGTACAGTAGGTTTAAATAGTATTTCATGATTATACAGATAGTGGCCTTGTATTTTTATTTGGATGAAATACATTTCAAGTTTACTGTGGTCTGTAGTTTTGTTGAATTTTGTTGCTTTAATAGCATCCAACTAACAGCATTAACAAGAAAAGAGATATTTGTGAAGTTTCATCTCTGAATTTCTTCTACAGTGCTTTAATTCCTGGCCATACCTCCAGAATTATTTTCACTGTACTGCAGGTGACGCTTGGAGCATTTGGTCAAGAGGAAGAAGTTATTTCTAATCCCTTATCCCCAGCAGTGATTAAGAACATCATCTATGAGAAATGTCATTTACAAGATCAAAGAGAAGCTGTAGTTCAGCAGGAACTTGTCATACATATTGGCTGGATCATCTCAAACTCACCTGAACTTTTCAGTGGCATGCTGAAGATACGCATTGGGTCAGTAAAGAATCTAGTGTAGTTCTTACTACTTGGTATTGCAGGGGAACATACTTCAACAGGCTGCTGCTGCATTGCTAAAATGGTTTGTGAGACAATGCAAACTGGTAGGCTTCAACTTTATATTTCTAGGTAGCCAAAAATGGGTACACAACTAATCTCAACTTTGCCAGTCAGCAGTGTGACAAGGGGGAGAGGCAGTAACAGCCCATTAGAAGCTGTTTTACAGCTCTTACAGTGACCTAAAGCAGTTTTCAGAGCTCAGTCCCAGTGTGTTCTCTGGGAATGGGCTTTGAGGCAGCTTCTACAGAAATGCTTTTCTCCTGCACTCAGTACAAGTGCAGGAGCTCATGCTTAAGGCTGTGAACTGCACAAATGTAATTACTCATAAACATGTGATGTGAGCATAGAATCCTAGAATCATAATGGATCACGCAAAGCCAAATGCTGGTTCTTCCTCTGCAGTGCCCAGATGGTGTGCTGCTGCCTGCCCACCAGTCAGGCAGGTAGAGCAACACAGCCCGAGGACAGGGATGAACTCTGCTGCCAAGGGAGAGAAGAATCAAGAGCTAGAGAGGACAGTAAGAGCTTTCTTTTACTGTCACAGACTTTCAGGACTTGAGGAAGAGGGAGGGGAAGATTAAGTCTGGATTAAGGCTCCTGGATGAGGCCTTTGAATTGCTCACCAATTCATCTAGGTTTGGGGCAAATGGGTGAAGGGTAGAGACTGCTTCAGTGAGATGATCCAGGAAGGATGCAGCATGAATTTGAGTCACTTCTGAAACCACACATTTCTTTTCCAGGTCAACATATGCTTCTAGATGCAATTTCTAGTTTCTAGTAAGCATGCAGCTGATAACACTACCTTTTCTAAATCAGTCTGGCAACCATGAGCAACAAATCCCTTGGAAACAGTGTTTTGAGGCACTTAAACTAGGGGAAGGGGGGTTTCAGAGTATCAGAATAACAATCTCTGTTATTTCAGAGTGGTGTCTGTAATGAACAGCCTTCTGCAATTCAAATGTGTTTACCATTAGAGCTTTTCCTAACATATTTTGAGGCACCAAGGTATGCTGATACTCAGTGAATTGCAACATTTGATACCTGGCACAACAAAGATATCATTCAAGGGCAATTCTCTACACCAAAAATACATAACTGCCCCAAAAAATACATAAAACCCCAAACAATGCCCCACCTCAGTAGTATCCATATGACAGACACAGGCCACTCTTGACAGTTCAGCAGCTACTGGGTGTTTCAATTATATACTTGCTAGATTAGGCTAAGCTGCACCTGGCTTAGGAGCCACAGACCTGAATTAAGTATAAAGGCCCTTCATTTACCTAGTGGATTGTTGTGTCTAGTTCTTTGATAAGGTGACCTCCAAGCACTCTGTGGTACTGCATTCCATGGTGTCTGCATTTATTTTGCTATCTACAGAAATGACTTATTTTTTCACACTTAGGAAGAGACAGATGCATTTGAATAAGCACTTCTTTGAAGAGGCCAGGTGCTTCTGACTGAGATTTACAGAATTAATGAGCCTGCTTTAAAATAAAAAAAACTTAAAGAGCTCCATCTTGCTTATTTTATTTCATATTAAAAATAGAGCGTTTCATTGCTGGTAGTGGATTCCAGCACTTTTTTTTTTCTAGCACACAAGATTTATATTTCACTTCAGCAGTATATTCCAGTCATAAAACCAAAGTTTTCAAATCAATGTATTACATTTAACTGCAAGTACATCTGTCCTTCTGCACTTAAATACCTTTTCTATACCCCCTACAGGTCTGTTTCCTCATTCCTCCCTTTCCTCGTGTTTCTTTCTTTCTTCTATGGTTGAAGCTAGAGATTCAATTTCCTGTATTTCAGTATTATCACCACTCCAGTGAGCAAAATTAAACTTCCACAGAAACATCATTTCAGTTTGATAATGATTTGATTTAGTGTCTTGTTACCAATTTGTTTTCAGGGTTTCATGCTCAAATAGATCCAAGTTCCTGACAGCCCTATTACTGTAAAAACAACCAACGACTACTCACCTCCCATCAGTGGAGAGTTCAATAGGAAGTCCACTCTTGACTTTATGTTTTGGAACCTGCTGCAAAGAGAAAATACCAGTGAATGACTTCCACATAGATAGATTTGAGTCATCAGTAAAAACAAGAACTGATTCCTAAAGCAGTTGTGTTTGTTAATCTTAGTAACAACAGAATAACTCTATTGACCAAATATAATAAATACTAGTCATGTGTTCTGGATACTGTGATATGTCCATGTTGCCTGATGTTCACTTGTATCTTGCACCTTCAATGACTGGTCTCAGAAACCTCCAATTTAAAGCAATGTTGAATCATCTGGCCTAACATATCAACTGCTGAGCTCCATGCCCTAATCTTGTTTCTGTTAACATCTATATGTTTTCTCATCTTTAGTATTCTATTAGAAGCTATAGCAGTATTTTTATATAGTATGCAGAAAAAATATCCAACATTTTCCTTCAATAATTTGCAAAGTTCTACCTCTTTGATACCTGAGGCTGAAAAATCGTTACTGTTGCCATGTTTTTATTTAATTAAATCTTGTCAAAGTGGAGTAGCAAAAGAAATGTGTGATAGACCATAAAAGGAATTTCAAAGGCTAAAACTATAAATGCACCCTGAAGGATTTTTAAATGTAAAACCATTTAATTTTTATGACAATTTTTTTAAACTCATCAGCAAAACACATATACTGTCATACAGCAAAATTTGAGTAGAAATTTTAACATCAAAAGGCTTAAAATGTTTGTCTTAATGCACATGGAATGTAGAGGAATATGTGGTCTAATATATCACAGAATCACAGGGACCTGGAGAGATCATTTAGTCCAATGCCCCTGCCAGAGCAGGAACACCCACATCAGGTCACACAGGAAGGTGTCCAAGGTTTAAATGTCTCCAGAGAAGGAGACTCCTCACCCTCTCTGGGGAGCCTGTGCTACTGTATGTCACCCTCACTGTGAAAAAGGTTTTTTTCTCATATTCTGTGGAACCTCCTGTGTTCCAGCTTGCACCCATTGCCCCTATTGTTGGATATCTTCCCTAGGAAAGTGTTCTTCACTACTTGTTTCTTAACATCCACGCATCATCCCTTTCAGTTTGTATCACACTGCAAACAGACACAGAATATACATAAATTCCACAGCACAGTAAGAGTAGTGTGATATCTGTGTGATGTTTTATGCATGTCCTGACAGCCAAATATAACAAGACCATGTGGAATTCTTGTGAGCTGGTTTATTAGGCTAGTTTTTCATCTTTGGAACTTTTGCATTTAATTAATAAATGTATTCGTCCCTTTCCTTCAGGTGGATTATCCATGCTATGAAGTATGAATTGAAAATCCGTGCTGGAGATATGCCAGCCAAGGACTTATACCAGATGTCCCCTAGCGAAGTGAAACAGCTTCTGCTGGATATTCTTCAGCCACAGCAGCAGGGGAGGTAATGAGATGTGTGGGTTTGTGGCACCTATTTTCATTCAAAAGGCTGTTCAAGTCATTGTTATTTCTGTACTACTTTGTATATGTCCATAATCACCAGGCATCAGTAGTCAGTATTTAAGAGAAGGTAACAAAAATGCACTTTTTTATTATTTCATCTGTGTCCAGGTTCTAAAATGGTTTCTTTTATACTGCATCTTCACTTTTCAGCATTATCTTCATGGAAGTCTTACTTTGTAGAAGTAATCTCTATACTTTGCCAGTAATCTGAAGCATTATATTCTTTGAGGTGGAGAGAGGAGACAAAAATTACTCAGTACCATGTACTTAAGTACCTTGTAAGAACAGTTTGTCTGCTGTTCAGTGCTCTTGTGCTTCTATCTTGATATATGAATCAAGAACAAATTTTTCTACAATTTTCAAGAGTGTTGCTGCCTGAAACTTGTAATTTTTAATCCAAGCTGTAACTAGATGCCAAGAAAAACGTTCACTGTGATACAAACTCTGCAAGGCAAAAGTTAAAATTAAAATATTTACACTTAACTATGTCCATAAGAGTGAAGTCAGAATTCCTCATGTAGATTTTACTTCTGGTTGTGTTAGATTCAACTTTACAGAAATTATCACCAAAATTATATGCTAATCTTGGACTGAATGGATGATCCCTTTTGTCTCAATGAAAAAAATCTAGCATGCATCTTATTCCTTGCCTTCCTGCTTCATTCAAAACACATTTTGATTTTTCCTCCCAATCTATAGTGCCTGAGAAACTGCTCCATATGTTGGTGTCTGCTCTCCCTTATCTAATTTGTGTGATATGCGTCTCAAACATTGTGCTGTAGTTACACTGAAAAATAAAAATTTGCAAATTAAATGCTGGGCTTCATGGTTCTAAGTTTAAAAAAAGAAAAAAAAGGAAGAAGAAAAATATGGGGACAGTGTGCTTCTGAAGGCAAACAAAAGGTATAATTCATGGAGAATGTAACTAATTTTTAAAGCTTTATTTTAACAAAACTATTCTGTTGAATCCAAAATTTACAGGCTGCTTGTTTTTCTACACACTATCATAAAAAAAAGTATTTTCAGCAATCCTGGTACTTAAATTACAATGATAGGTGTTTCTCATCCCACTTCTATTACATTTCATAGATGCAGAATTGCACTGAACTGTATTTACATAATGCATTGTTTTGCCTGCTGTAGTAGGATTTTTCAGTGGGTATAAATTTGTCTGTCTTTGGTGCCACACAGCACCAAAGTTTTGTTTATCTCCTAGCTTATGGTGATGGAAATTGCTTAGACACAGTGAACTCAGCCTACTACTGTTGCTTTGCTGCACTGGATAGACTTCACAGTTAATTCTTTTCATCCAGTTGCATAAATCACAAACACACATTAGAACAACGTTCTAACCCTATGTATGCTGAGCATCTCGCTTTTGTTTGCTTTTGAGTGTAACTTACCAGAAAGCACAACATATACTGAATATGTATCTAGTATGTGTTTGTCACTGCCAACCTTGCTGACTTAGAACACAGAACTCGGTTCCGCATCTGTAACGGGTTTTTTTTAATTCAAGTTCCCAACTTTCTCTGTCCCCAGAAGCTGGCTGAACAGAAGACACAGAGATGGTTCTCTCAATCGAACTCCTGCTGGATTCTATGATCGGGTGTGGCAGATCTTGGAGAGAACACCTAATGGCTTAATAGTGGCAGGGAAATTTTTACCACAGGTAAAAACAGCAAAGATGTGCCATTATTTTTGCCCTGCCTGTCTGTTATTGGTTAATTATTTTATTATTAATATATATTTTGTGACATTATGTATTACTTGGTGTAATTCACTCTTGTTATGTTTTTTATTCAAAAAACAACAGAATGGCAGTCAGTTATTCCTATTACAACACACAAAAAGTTCAAGTCTAGAAGACATGTTTGAAATCATGGACTCTGAAATCTGCCCTGTTTTTGACACCCTGCAATGGTCATATTTCTTAGTTTAGCCTTATTTATATGACAAGCAAACAGGCTCTTCCTGCTTTTGATTTGAGGCAAATGTAAATGTGTAAATGTGTTATTTGTTTTTCAGCAACCAACCTTATCGGATATGACCATGTATGAAATGAACTTCTCCCTTCTAGTTGAAGATATGCTGCAAAATATTGACCAGCCAGAATACAGGCAAATTATTGTAGAGGTCTGTGGTTCACTGTTAATGAAATTTTATAGTGCACATGAATATTTTAAAGTATAAAATAAAAATAACAGAGGCTTAAATATTGAAGAAAGAGCATTTCAAATATAAAGACTTTGGTGGTTTTTCCATAGATTTTGTAGGACTCCTGGTTGCCTGATGGTTCCTTTTAACATGTTCAGAACACACTAAGTTCTTGATGCTTTTCCCCTTTAGTAAACACAGATAAATATTAATCCCTGTGCCAAGACAATTGAGCCAAAGGAAATGAAAACTAACAGGAAGAATAATTCCAAAATGCTTTTCTTTAAAGTATTTAGATTTTTCCTAACAATTTTGTGTCTAGCAAGAAACTGCTCTAAAATGTTTGCCCTGCGACACATTCTTATTTCTCACTTTGCTGAAGCTGTCTAGTAAGTTGCTTTATGCTACTGCCTCAGCTAAATTCCAGTTTCCTTGTGCTTCCGTGCCTAAGAGTAAAGCAAGAAGCTGTTAAATCTCCTTCCCTACTGCTACACACAATGTGCACTTTTTGAACAGATCAAGAGCACCTGTATCTTGGTAACTGACATCTATGCTGTCAGCAGCATTCACCCTGAGTTCCCAAGTGTTTGCCTCTGGTGCTTGTGAGTATTCCTCCATAGGAAAATCAAATCCATCTCTGTTCCAGCTAACAGCTAAGGGTCACGCTGCTTCCTGGAACATTCACAGTATTTGCTAAATGATGACACAATTATCAAAACCCATGATGACCAATATAAGCTCTGCTGCCCACTTGCAGTTTTATGACTGCTCCCTCATCATGATCACTTTGCCATTTTAAAACTTTTAGATGTAAGAAATGTAAATCCTCTTGAACTGAGACTTTTTAGTGGTGTCAATTTGCTGGTTTTTATAAACTTTGTCATAGCACAACTCTACTATATATACAAATATGCCTCAAAAAATCAAATGCAGAGATTCAAGGTTTGCTGCTTTTCATCCTTCCCACTGTCTGAGCACCAGCATTTGTGCAGCCACAGTAAAATGGATAAACTGGGAAGCAACTTTCCTGGCTCCAGCACAGTTAGACACTGCTATCAATGCAGTGCCTTGAGCTAGGCAGTCACCAGAAACTGTAACCTTTCATAAAAACCTGCTTTTACAATTATTCTTTTATCAAAGTCAGAATTCTATTACCCATGTGCTATTGTTAAATGGCTTCCTCCTTGAAAGAGGCATATGCAATTATTAACCCTGCTTGTATGAAAAACGATTTTTTTTTTTAATGGGAAGTCTTACAGTCTTTTTCTGCCTTCTAGTTGTTGATGGTTATATCTGTTATTCTGGAGAGAAATCCTGAGCTGGAGTTCCAGGACAAAGTGGACTTGGACAAAGTGGTACAAGAAGCATTTAATGACTTTCAGAAAGATCACAACAGTTCAAAGGGAGTTGAAAAACAAGTGAGTAAAATATTCCCATCTTACAGAATTTACCATCCTTACTGAAGTTAACATTAATTCTGTGTGGCTTAGAATAAAAAACAGTTGGTAGGAGTTCAGAATGGAAAACAAGTAAGAACTTAATATACCCAGCTGCTGTGGAACTCTGCAAAGAGCCTATAATAGAGATAAAAGATGGGGACTTACTTAATTGCTGAGTTATGAATTCGAACTGGTACAGTAAAGGTAACACCATGTTACATAGCTCTGAAATGAGACTCTGAGTAAAGCTGAAATAATTATAATACTCATTAAAGAGGAAAGACTTAGGGGTGACACCAGAACAGAGAAAAGTTAGGAAAAAAAGAAGAAAAAATTAAAGTTCATCAGGGAAGAATGAACTTAGGATCTTATATACACAGATACCATGAAAAATTTAGTAACCAAAGCACTCAAACTGACAATACTAATGTGAGAACTTAATATGCAAAACTGTTCTTAGCTACTGGTTTTTGTGTTAGAGCTACATCAATGACCTAGCAAGCTTTTAATCTCTAGGGCTTAAAATCCAAGTAGAAGTTCCTTCAAGATAAGTTTAATTTAAGATTTACTTCACCAGGATTTTCAGGTTTATGCTTTAAAGACCTCTAAATATTCTTGCTACAAGTTTTGATGTCTCCAAGCTCTGAAATTCTGTAATAAAGCCAGGTCCACTGAACTGACTGAAGGAGGAAATATGAATAAAGCAGTGGGACAAGTCCCTCTGCAACTGAGGATGATCTTCCTCACTCCGTCTGGCATTTTATTGTGCACAATATATTCAGAGATATCTGTGCTAGCTCTGCATAATCTATTGATTCAGAACATATTAATATGCAAGAGCACTTCCTCTAACTGAATTTAGCTCCTTTAAAAGATGAGAAAGGATGTGCTCCTTAAGAATTTCCAAAGTTTCAAGGTTGTTCACTTTTTTGCTGCTACTTGTTTGTAATAACCTTTGAAAGCAAGCCAGAGCCCAGATATCCAACTGTAGCAACATATCACCTTGCATGATACCTTCATTTTTAGAAGGAAATTATTTTCTTTGATAATTCTTCTGGACTACCCATTTTGGAAGGTGAGGACTCTCTTCAGTGAACTCTTCAATGGCTGCAAACTGACAGGAAAATCCCATACAAAACACTTTTTTTTAAATTGGTGCTGCCCTAGTGGTAAATTTCTTCCAAGCCCAGGTCGACTTAGTAACATGCCTTTTTGTCTCTTTGTAAGAAATACCAGTTTATAGTTATGAGTAGTTACTTTAAGATTTTTGTTGTTGAAAATAACAAATCCTTACAGTAAAATTTTCTGGAACCTGACTCCCATATTCCTGATGGCAGTTGACTGTCATCTGCTTTTGATTATTCTAGTGATATTCTTCAGTCTTCCTAACAAACACTGATAAAGAGCTCCTAATTTGCCTGAATTACACTTACTGATTTTTTTTAATTCCCTGTTAACAGGAAATTTTAATATTTTTCAATTTTGTTAATTCCCTGTTGGCACATAATAAATATCAGAAGTATTTAGTGCAGCATTTTCTAACACATCCTGAAACTATGAAGTCAAATATTCTCAGCATACAATCTATGCCCTTGATTTAATAAAAGTAACAAATTTTCTGAATTAAATCATTGAGCCTTTATTAATCTGTTATGGTTTGGGCCAGACCAACCATTGAAATTAACAACAGATGCTCTCCCAAGGAGCCACCTCTCTCTCCAAGGAGCCAATATATAATTTGAGAATAAGCAGATGTTTTACCATCATTAACTGTGGAAAAACAGGTGTTCGGTGAAGGAAACCTATTTTGTTGATGTGATTAATGAATTAGCTCATGTGCTGCCTGTTGTTTGGTTCTTGAATTAAAAAACAATAGTTTTTATTCAAATTACATCTTTAGTGAGTATCTCTATTGACTAAAAGACCTAAGGACCTGGCTCACAGTTATACTGTGGTAGCACAGTAAGTTGCCACATAATAAACATCTAGCTGCATGTTCTAAGAGAGTAGTTGTTCTGAAACCTATTTCATTTTAAAAAAATATTAAGACGGTAGCAGGACTGTAAAATTCAGTAAAGAAATACTTGCAATGCATTTTGAGATCTTTGAAAATTAACCAGAATTATACAATTGCTTTAGAGTCTAAAAAACATATTTGCATATCAAACATATTTTGTAATGTTCCTCTTGTTGGCCCATGTTTGGCTGCTTTCCATAACCAACAGTAATGGAACCATCTTTTCCCTCTCCTGCAGGATGACATGACTGCATTCTATAACACTCACCCACTTGGAAAAAAGGGAACCTGCAGCTACTTGAGCAAGGCTGTAATCACTTTATTGCTGGAAGGGGAAGTGAAAACAAGCAATGATGATCCTTGTACCATTAGCTAAAGCTTGGAACACAACATTGGAATTGTTGCTTTATTTTAGTGTTTTATGTATTTTTCTTGCATATATCAAAGTAATGTTTTGAGGGTAACCCTGGCTAGTAATACAAATGCATACCACCCTTTGCTGAAATAAGTGCCATTAAAGACATGTAAGTGCTACCTAATTTTTTTCTTTCTCATGCAGCAAGAAATTTGGAGCACATGGAGTTAGTCCTGTGATATTTAAGCTGTATGGGTTTGTATTTGTGATCTCAAATTATTCATTTAGCATAGTCGGTAACTTAAAGAGGAAGGCAGTGTAAAATTTTGTCTTTATACCTCTGTCTATTTATAATAATAAAGACGTTTATTGTAAATTCAGAAAATAACAGAAATAGCACACATACCAATCTGTGTAGAAATTTAAAAATTTGGTAATTTTTTTTGTTATTATTTTACAACCAAGTTGGAGATGAAGGTTAAATAGTTGTTATTTAAAGTCTTTCTGTATTGGTTCAGTTGGCAGCATACACACAGTTTTTTGGTTTTTTTAAAAATTTACTAGTTGCTAACATACAGGTTTCATCCTAATAGAGCAACTTTTTGTCTTTAACAAAAGATATCACTTCAGTTACCCAATTGTTGCTTAAACATCTATAAGTTAACAGGGGAAACATGGTAACAAGATAAAAGTTTGCTTTAAAAAAAAGGGCAAAACAAACCATATTTAAAGTTCACATGAGAAAAAAAAAATCAATGTATTACATAAGCTACAATACATTAACAAATTCAACATATGTTTGACTCCTAAATGTGTGAAAACACTGTATGCTATATGCTTTATTTTGGTGAAAATAATAAAAAGCGAATGCTTGTAAAAAATCCTGTCAAAATACCTTAAGTTACATGCAAAGACTGCTGCTGACTTTAGTAGTAAACTTTAATGTGATACTGGAACCCCTTTGAATTGATCATTAGATTTTTACATAATTTTGATCCACAAAATCTTTGCCAAACATTCTCTTCACCAGAAGTGTGACAGTCTTTTAAACAAATGAACTAAGCTTTACAGGATGGAAGAAAAAAATAAACAAGTAAGAAAAGCAGTCTCTGCTCTGCCATAAACACGAAGAGTAACAATGCTGTGAAACACTGCTGAAACCTGAGAAGAAATCTGCTGGGCTACAAACACTGTTCATACCTACTTCTGCTTCTTTCACACTCAAAAAAGGGAGAGAAGTAGGTTGTCTGTGTGCATACAGGAAGAAGGTAAGAGGCAAACACAGAGATAATACAAAGGACTTTCCCTTGGTGCTTTGGTCTTGGTTTTTTGTGGAGTGAAATAAGAGAACTGTTACACTTTCCATTTACCTATGTAGCATTCTGACATTAGGAACTATAAATTATAGGTAATTTAGTATCAAGAAACAGCAAATAGCTTGGTAAAATAAATGAAAGAGCTGAGATCATTGTGTCAAAGTGATTTATGTCTGTGCAACAACTCTTAGATAATTAATCTAAAATGGCAGCCAAAGGAAAAGAGAAGAACTTGAAGTCTTGAACTACCAGTTTTAAAAGAGATCTGGTAAAACGCAAAGGGGAGAGTTCATTTCATCTCACGTTTCCTGCTTGATGTAATTCTTGTTATTTAAACATGACATCTCACAAGTAATACAGACACAAAATTATTCTTTCAATCAAGTGTAACAAGGAAAACAAAAGCACAAGAAAATGAGCAAGAGCATTCCCATCAAAACTATTTTCTATCCAGGGAAGCTGACAGCTGATAGAGGCTTTTGGAAGAACACTTAAGTCACATGGGATATTAACAATTTTATCTCAACAGTCTTCTCAGTTAAGTAAATTCAGATCAGAATTTCTACAAAATGCAAGTGATATCCTCAAATGTACATGAAAATACTCATCTTGCCTGAAGGAAAAGAAGTTAAAAAATGCAGCTCAAGGATTAATAGCCAGCAGTATCTTACCAAAATGAAGAGTCATCAAGTAATGTAATTGCAGCTGTACTCATACAGTAAAAATCTTGCATTTAGCACCACATAGGCATCAAGTGGCACTCCATTACTCATGACAAATGTTATATTTATTCAAGCCTTCACTGTGCACATATAGCAAATGAGCCTTAAATACAAAATAAAAACATGCTACCACTTTTTCAGAAATTCAAAAGCAGTTATGTACTTCTAAATATTACATTATTGTAGAACAGCTAAAAACTTATCCATGGCAAAGCTGGATTACAAAACATGGTTACCCTTCTTCCAGTTGTATGTATAAAACTTCATCATGAGGAAAAAGGTATTGAGAAAGAGTACCAAGAAAATTATACTGACAACTCCTCCACAATATGGGATATTTATATTGCCTCTTCCTTTACTTATTTCCTCAAAGGTAACTTGGCTATTCAGTGTTGAAAGTAACACTTTGAAGCCTTAAAAACTAATTCTCAAGTGTTCTAGTCCAGTGACAAGGCAGATGAAGACAGGATGAAGTAGCTACTCCAGCACATACACCTCAACTCATTCTTGAAAAACAATGCTAATGTTGGTGTAGTAAGAGTTCATTTATTTTAATAAATGCTGCTTATTTAAGGATAAACACTAACCCCAAAAAGAATAAGTTCCTTTACAAGTAACAAAAGTAAGAGCTTTCTGCATGCAAATCTCCAAAACCTTTTTCACTTTAGACCAAGTAGCTGCATTTTCTTTCTTATTCTTTCAAACACAGTCATGTTATTTGTTGGAGCTGAAAAATCAATCAGTCTTTGAGATAACAAAGAGTATGCTTGCATTATTTCTGCACTAGCAATCCATTAAAAATAGGGTTTTTTTTAAAAAAGGAAGTAGCACTATGGTTTTTGTTTCCAGCAAGTAACGCTACTAGCAAATACTACTGGAACAATTTTGTTTCATTATATTTGGAGAGGTCTCTGGGAGAAAATACCATCCAAGGGTCCAACAGCATCACTGTTACTTCTATTGCTAACAACAATGGGTTCATTTTTTACCTAAGTCCTATTATACAGCATGGTAATTAATATTTTTTCCAGACTCTTGAAAATAATGAGATCTATGTAAGATACACCTCCTTTTCAACATGTATCCAGTAGTATACACTATACATACTACATAGTATACAACCGTGTAGTACTGTATATATATTACATATAGCGTGTGTATACATTATACCTGCTTTTTAACACATACATGTATCTCACTATAGCATACATTCCCTTCCTTTTTCCTTACATGGGCAATAGCTTTCCCTTTTTGTTTTTGTTCACCAATGTTCTCCTACAAGCCACTTTGTTTTGCTGACAGGTACACCCCATCCCCTAATGACAATATGTGCAATCTATACCTTGCTCAAGCCATTTTGTTTCTAACAATGATAAAGTACCTACTTCATGTCATGTGCTGTGCCATAACTAATGAGAATGCAAAATTTGAACTGTACATTCTGCATTCTTAGAAGCCTCAAATTAGCACCATTTAAAATACAATAATCTTATTTGCATAATTTCCCTGCTGTTGAATGCTAATGTGCTCAAGCAAGTTTAAGTGGTTTAAATTATAGACTTTTACAGATGATTAAAAGTATTAAAGAGATCAAGCTAGCCCATTCTTGATCCAAAACTACAACATATGTAGCAACCCTTACCATGGTTTGGATACAGCCCCAAATATCTGATGTTACTGTTCTCAATTTGCTCTCTTTTACTTCTTTGCAATTCTGTAGTGTCTGCATTATTCTATCTGTTGCATAACACATGTTATAATCATGGCAATTGATATGAAAGACCTGGAGAAGCATTTTCAGTTTAGTAAAACCTGCTGCAGTTTAGTACACCAGTTTTGATTCAGTGAAATCTGCATTCACAAAAAGGTGATGATATAGTCTGAAGGTGTAATAACTGCTTTTTTTTTTTCTAGTTATGCTGATGAAGCTGAAACTTACATTTCACCTTTTGATATTTCTGCTTTCCCAACCATGTATTTGCCACAGGTCCCAAATCCCTCCAGTCCCAGAAAGGTCATTTGTGCCCTTACAGCACCACTGGTGCTGCTTTCTATCCTCTCCTCCCTCAGCATGGGTGCCCCTCAGCCTGTGCACTGTCACAGCTTATCATCCTCCCTTCTTCAGCTGCTCAGCACTGATATATTTCAGTCTGTAAAATCAGGTAGAGTTCTTAATTAAGTAGCATTGTCTAATGAAAGCTTTGACTCAGAATATATCTTTGATAGCTAAACATTTATCTTTTTAACTCAACAGAACGTTTGTAAGCCTAATGAGAACTTGGACTAAAATTATATCTTTGATAATTAAGCACTCATCATACCAACGTCCAGGCAGGAGGCCATAAAATTCAGGCATAATGAAGGGGGTGTTGGTTATGCACCTTTATCAAGGCAAGATGTAGCTGGGCTGAAGGCCATCCTGCTAGACCAGTGACAGGATGATATGCAGCTGGTATGAGCAAAGGCCATCCTGCTGGACAACTGAGAAGACACTGAACAAAGCAACTTTGACGGGCAGAGCTTCAGAGGTCAGACACAGGACACAGTGATGCAGAAGACTAGTGGATAAAACACCACCAGAGACTGCTGATGACCACTCTACATCTAATTATGCATCCTCAAGTGGGCAGAAACTTATGATAATGATTTCCCTGAATTGTAATGAATATAAGAAAGAAATTATTTACAGTGAGGGTGGAGAAACAATGGAAGAGGTTCCCCAGAGAGGTTGTGGATGCTCCCTCTCTGGAGGTGTTCAAGGCCAGGCTGGACAAGGCACTGAGCAGCCTTTTCTAGGGGAAGTATGCGCATCATTTAGCGAGCAGCTGGGCCAGGTGGGGGGGAGAGGAACCTGATTACCTTGAAGGCCCCTTCCAACCCAAACTATTCTATGATTCTTCAAAAATAATGAATACCTAATGCTCAAGACCGGATATATACTAGGGCAAGACACACATGAAGGTGTACACAGTTTGAGGAAACTCTCCTCTCTGCACCCAGCACTGTAATAAAGAATGCCTGCTTTTTCAAACTGAATTCTGTCTTAGGAAGCCAATTTTTGGTATCACACCTATCTCCATCCTTTGCCCTCCCTCTCCATAGAGTGGTCTCCTCAGCCTCGTGGGGAGAAACACGAGTTCCTCTTCAGGAGCCCCTCAGTGATTCCTCACCTTTTTCTAGACCAGGAGTCCCTAAACAAAGGGGGCTGAAGTAAGGCTGCTCCAAAGCACGGCACTGCTCCTGTTATTGATGAAAGACGTTGCTTTCGAGTCCAATCAGAATTTATTCAATTACAGTAAGGCAAGACATAAGNTACTTTTATAAAAGTAACAGAACAAAGTACATTCATGTTTATTACAATTTGTCTGAGGTTTCCCGTCCCTTATAACAAACATACATTTACTTTTATAAAAGTAACAGAAGAAAGTACAATTTGAGGTTCCCGAGCTCAGGGATGTTTCCCGTAAGTGGGGTAAGCTCTTTGATTGCCTCCTTTTGTCTCATCAATGGTCTGAGATAAGATCTCGAATGCCCTCTTTTGTCTCATCAACATTTCCCGAAACTTGGTCAAGCTTTCTCGCAAGCTATTTCCATATTATGTTTATTACACTCCTGCTCGCTCGCTCAAGTCTGCCTTCCCTTCCCATCAAGGTTATCACAAAGTAACACCTAAAAAACGCCTGGAACACCCCCCAAAAAGAAAGAATAAGGCAAAAGGATGGCTGTAACAAAGTCCGAGCTTACATCGCTCCCTCAGCGCCGCAGGGAGCGGGCGGGCACAGTCACCCCTCGCCATGACCTCGAGCGGGCCCTACCCTCCCCCTCAGCCGCGGGCAGCCCTTCGCCTCGGACTGTGGCGGCGGCCTCTCCTCACCGCCCGTACAGCAGCTTTCCCAGAGGATAGTTGTCAGCCCAGCCCGGTACCGGCTACTGGTACTTCACCCTTTGGGGGACAGCTCTCCGCCTCGCTGAAGCCACATGTCGCAAAATGGAGGATGGCAGGTTCAGCCTCTCCTCAGTTTTCTGCCCATGGTAGGTCCGGCCCTGTGACGAACGCCCAGGGCGGGATACGCCTGCTTTCCTGAGCCAGTCTTTTCTTGTAAGGATGCCGTTTTATTAGATTGGATTTACTAGAGTAGGTTTAGGCTGGATACAAGAAATAAGTTCTTTACTGTGAAAGTGGTGAGACACTGGAACACGTTGGCCAGAGAGGCTGTGGATGCCTCCTCAATTCCTGGAGGTGTTTAAGGCCAGGCTGGATGAGGCACTGAGCAACCTGGTCTAGTGAGAGGATCCCTTCCCATGGCAAAGGGGCTGGAACAAGATGATTTTAAGGTCTCTTCCAACCCAAACTACTAAAATTCCACGATTCTCTGATTTCTTTAAAAGCAATCCCAGCACTAGGTCTGATGTGGCTTATCTTTGCCCTGGTTGTGCTCTGCTCCTCGCTTCTTTGAGGTGAGTGGGAGTTAGAGCCCATTTGGGGCTGGCTCTGTGTGCTGTGCTGTCTGTGCTG
>VZTY01033871.1:8797-20751 GCA_013400935.1 Turnix velox
CCCTCACTGTAAAGAATTTCTTTCTTATGTCTAGTCTAAATCTATCCCCCTCCAATTTACATCCATTGTTTCTAGTCCTCCCATCCGATATGTTAAAAATTCCTTCCCCTGCCTTTCTGTAGGACCCCCTCAGGTACTGATAACTTACTATGAGCCTTCTTTTCTCCAGGCTGAACAACCCCAACTCCTTCAGCCTGTCTTCATAGGGCAGTTGCTCCAGCCCTTGGAGAGAAGATGTTCTGAACAGTGACACAGGCTGCCCAGAGAGGGTGTGGAGTCTGCTTCTCTGGAGACATTCAAACCCCAACTGAAAACCTTCCTGATCTGGGTGTTCCTGCTCCAGGTGGGGGATGGGACTAGATGATCTCTGGAGGTCTCTTCCAGTCCCTGACACTCTGTGATTGTGTGACCTGAGCAGTAGCTTTGCTGTTAGATCTCTTGTCACCCTACAACAGCTCTCTCCTGTGCCTGTCATCACTGGCTTGTTGCTGGAAGGAGTGTGTGGAGACTGGAGCAGCACTCACCATCCCACAGCACTGAGTCACCAAAAGGATTCCCAGCCAGGGCCATCCAGGGGACAGGAGGCTTTCCTTCCCCCGGGGCTGCCAAACACGTGTCAGCTTCTTGGAGGCTCTCAGGCCTGGAGCTTTCCTGGGAATTTCCCAAGAAGCCTGGCCAGGCTGGGTGACCCAGCTCCTTCAGATAATACTGACAGCAGAAGAGGCTCTGCCGCTCCCTCTGAACTTGGGTCACTCTCTAAACAAATAGCACTTGCCCTAAATGCCACAGGCATCCAGAGGACATCAGTACAAAGAAGATTTTTATCTCCAACCCATCTCCCCTTTGCAAGAATTAAAGCACAGCTTGTGTCTGAGCTGCACTTCTGAGAGATGCTACCTGGATGCACTCCAGGGCATGGCTCCAGTTTTACATGGTCTCTGACTGGGTCACATAGCCAAGATGCTCTGGCCCTTCTTTGTTACAAGAAGGTAACACCCTGATCTCATGGACAAATTGGTCAGTCACCAGGGGCACTGCAGAAGAATGGGAAGCTTGGACATGTTCCCATGTGACCTGATCTGGGTCCTCCTGCTCCAGCAGGGGGATTGGACTAGATGATCCTTTGAGGCCCCTACCAATCCCTGAAATCCTGTGATTCTATGGAATTGGAGATGTGTCATGACTATTTTGCTTTCTCAATATAAAACAAGCAAATTGGTAACCTCAATGAGGAGATTTGGACCTAGATGGGCTGAGGTGGGGCAGGAGGAGGATGGAAGGAGGAGAAAAAAGGCATAAATCAAAGACTTATTCTAGTATTGAATGGATCTGGCATGTGAAGACTCACACCCCAGATGACCCTGAGAAGCTCTGAGCTGAGGGATATTTTTTGCCTTAATGGCTGTCCACCATTCCTGGGGTTACCAGCACCGAGATAGCACCCCTGCGCTCACTTTCTCCTGTTGTGGCATCTACCAGAAAATTCCTCATCGTTTTCAGTATTTTAAAACATTGAAAAATCTATTGTGATTCCAACAATCATGATTTCAGACTCAACTCTTCCCCTGCAAGCCCTGTGGTGAGCTGCCCTCACCTGCCTTGCTGTATACAAAGCTTTGTCACATAAAGTGAGCAAAGAAGATGGCCTTGATACTCTCGTGGTCAAGCAACAGCTGGCCAATGAAGCAGTTGCCAAAGCCCTTGGCATGCACAGCTGGATTCACTGCAGGTGAGCCTGCTCTCTACCAAGCCCAGAGATCTGGGCTTCCTGCTCTGGAGCCCTCAACATAAGAAGGACATTGAGCTGCTGGAGCAGGTCCAGAGGAGGCCACCAAGATGATCAAAGGGCTGGAGCAACTGCCTTATGAAGACAGGCTGAAGCAGTTGGGGTGGTTCAGCCTGGTGAAGAGAAGGCTCAGAGGGGACCTCAGAGTAGCTTCTCAATACCTGAAAGGGGCTACAGAAAGGCAGGGGTAGGACTTTTTAATAAGATATGTGATGGGAGGACTAGAAATAATGGATGCAAATTGGAAGAGGGGAGATTCAGGCTAGACATAAGAAAGAAATTCTTTAGGGTGAGGGTAGTGAGACACCGGAAGAAGCTGCCCGGAGAGGCTGTGGATGCCCCCTCTCTGGAGGTGTTTAAGGCCAGGCTGGACAAGGCACTGAGCAGCCTGATCTAGTGAGAGGTGTCCCTGCCTTTGGGAGGGCGGTTGGAACTCGATGATCTTTAAGGTCCCTTCCAACCCAAACTATTCTATGATTCTATCTCTTCTGGAAAACAAGCAACAACAGTTAGGGATGTGACAGGATACACTGAAGCAAACTTCATCAGAATGAGAGAGGACCTTCATAGGACAGTGCAGTTCTTCCTGCATTGATGGGCTCCCCTAACAAGGCACCGCCTCAGCACACCACTCTGGCTTTTTTTCCCCCTTGTCCTCTCTGCTTGGGTGTTACTTGTCCCCTCACTTCCCTGCTGGGATATCAGGCACCTCTCCCTAACCAGAAGGGGGTCACAACCTAAACAGCAGATCCCACAACACTTTTCCTCACACCTCCTAACAACAGCTGTCACAGTTTATCACTTAAGGCTGCCTGTTTCTACAGCCCTTGTTAGTTAGCCCATAATAAGGCTAATCAGCAGTTCTCATCCTCACCCCAAGGCTCATTATCCCTTTTGTTGCCCACCCTGTGCTTATCTTTTGTCCCCCTTGTCTGCTCAAGCCAGGAGTTTGCAAAGGCTACTGACAGCTCTGCCTGCATAGCAGTCACCACCATAGGATTCCAGTGCTGCCTCTGCAAAAAAATGAGGGTGAGTAATTATTTCCAAGCCACCATCTTGTTATCTTGTTTACAGCAGGCAAATAAACTTCAGAGCAAAGCCCAAATAGGCTTTAAAGTATTTACAAGCTTTTCCAGGCATTCATTGATCTGGCTTTTGTGTGTCATCTCCTCCAGTTCAGGGCAGGACTGTAGGAAGACTTTTGACCAATCCAAAAAAACAGCGGTCACACTAAATTAGGGCTGTGTAAGAAAGTACTTCTGCAGTAACACCTTTTAAATCTCCCCTTCCTCATACTTCTGAGGGAATCTTCTATGTGCCTAGGACACTTGCAGGCCAGGACTGAGGGGAGACATCAGGAAAGGCTGGACCCATCAGCCCCACTCAGGACTCCTTCCCTTCCTCTCAGCACTGTGATAAATAGACAAGAGTCCTGATATGGTATTTTATTAGCAGAATGGAAACACACCCCCAGAAAACTTCCAAAAAGCTTAAGGATTTAAGATGCTTGGGGAGAGCATAATTCACAGGCAACAAACGCTGGCAGATTGGATGCCAGAAGTCCCATCTAACAAGAGAGTGATGGAGCAACTGCTCCCATTCCTCATCGCCAGCAGGCAAGAGCTGTTGTGCAATCTAATTGAAAATACAAGTGTAGAGAAGTCTGGTCCTTGGGTCTTATTATCTGAGGGCCCTGTACAACATTCTCAAAAACAGGTTTATTTAATTTAACAGCTCACAAGTGGGGAGAAAGCATCCCTTAAATGCATTATTGCTCACCAGAGCTGTTCAACTACAAAGCACAAGTGGTGAGTGGGTTATTAAATCTCACTCAATCATTTGCAACTCAAAGGAGACATCACCCAAAGACTCGTGCCTACAGACCTGCCCCTTTTTTCCTCACTGTATCAGACAGTGTGAAACAACCAGATACATCCCTTTTGTTGCCCACCCTGTGGGCTTTATCAGGAACAGCATAAACCAGTCCAGAGCTTCTCTTATCTGCATCTCAGCATCCTTGTGTCCTACTCTGAGAGCTGACTCCACCACCAGATGGTCTGTTGTGTTCCCTGAGGATGCCACAGACCTAAGAGTCACCCAGCAGCCCTTGTTAAAGCTCAGTTTCTCTCAAAGTGCTGATTTTCACCAAGTTTAGGAATTACACTGTGAGCAGCAATGGTCAGGGCTGAGCATCCTGGTGTCTAGATAGACACAACCCCAGTGCAACCAGGGGTTTTGCTTGCTCCTAGTGATGGCATCATCAATGAGGCTGTTACAGGCTGTGAGCTTTAATCTAGCTTTAGCTTCCTTCAAGCACAAGTGAAGAATTAATGTCAGCTGCTCAATAGAGTTGCTTAAAAGAATCTTTTTCCCTGCTTCATACAAGTATTTCTTTGGGTTTCTCATCATTTTTGGTAAAGAAATAACCCCATCATTTCATCCACAGCATTGTGTGAGTAGAAAATAAACACAAAAATTGATAGTAAATTGTTAGGCTATAGTGGGGCATGTTGTCACTTGAAATTTGGATCCCTCTTCTCAACTTTTCTGCAAGCAGAAGGGAGCTGAGTACTTTCTGATCAGCTTGAGGAGGGGGGGATGGGAGCTCACAACTTGGTTAAGGGGGCTTTTCACTTTGCCTGACACAGGAGCTGGAACCAAGGGTGGGTGAACAAACAGGAAGAGCAGGAACACCTCATTTTTGAAGAGGAGAGCTGTCCCCAGCTTCTTACTGAGACATTTCACTGGCACCTGCAGTCTTGGCTTTTATTGACTGGGAATTGAGAGCTCAATGTGTGTCCTTGAGAGTCTTTCCTGAGTGACTGCAACATCCCAGCTTGCAGGGGGCTGCTTCAAAGGCTGCATTCAAGGGGTGGGAAGAAGGAAGAACAGGGGGAAATTGCCTTTGTAAGAGACCTTTGCAGGAAGTAGATGCTGAAATATGAAGTGCTGTAAAGGAGCTGACAGTGTCACCTTGGCAGAGCAGGCTGGACTCTGCCTTTGAGAAGTCATCAGCTGTGGTGGCTCCTCTTGCTGCTTCACAGCACAAGGAACCATGCAGGGCTGTTGCCTGCAGCCCTGATGCCACAGAGCTGGGCACAGCAGTGATGGAAAACAAATGGAAAGAACTTTTTTTTTTTTTTTTCTGCAAAGACCTCCCAGCCTTAATGCCCAGAGAGGCATCAGGAAAGAAATTCCTTGGCTGAGCTGTATTTTTTTGCATAGGATTTGGCCACACAAATACACTCCATGTGGCAATCCCGTTTATGAAAATGATGGATGTGGCATCCTCATCTTTGCAACGCTCCAGAAGCAAAGCCCAGGCAGTGCTCATTGCTGGGAAATCTGTGCCTGCTGCCCCAGCAGTGTCTCTACCTGAGCAGATGGGTTCCTGCTATCTCTCACTGTCAGTTAAATATGGAGCAATTTCATGGCTGAAGTGCCTTTGCAGCAGGACTTTGTATCTTGTCCCCAAAGATCTCTGCTGTGTCTTTGTGGCTTTTTAGGGGTGGAACATGATAATTTCTTACAGAAGAATGTTTCACATCTGTAAGTTCACATATATACTATGTCCTTGTTCAGTGAGCACTCACTTCAGCTTCCCAAACCCACAAGTGCATTGAACCCAGAGCTCTGGCAGAGAATCATACAATGGTTTGAATTGGATGTGACCTTAGAAATCTAGTTCCATCTCCCCTGCCATCCATAGGCAGGGACACCTCCCACTAGATCAGGTTGCTCAATGCCTCATCCAGCCTGGACTTCAACACTTGCAGGAAGGGGACACCCACAACTTCTCTGGGCAACAGGTCTTCCTGTGTCTCAGGAAGAGCAGAAGGGTAGGCAAAACCCTGCCATGATGGGGAGCAGTCTCCACTTTACCAAAGGAAGCCCAGAAACACTTCTCAGGCATCCAGACACTTCATTTTCAGGACCTGGGGACCTCACTGCTAGCCCTTGCTCTGAGATCACAGCACCAACATCTTCCACAGAAGGAGACAAAACCTCTCAGGTTTTCACCCTTTCACTTTCAGTTCCTTGAAAATTCTATGGAGAGGTAATTTCTGAAGAAGTTTTCATCTCCTGCTCCATCCAGCATGCAGCACTACCTCTTTTTGGTTTGTGTTGGAACAAGTGGCTCTTTCTCTTGTGTTTCTTCCAAATTTGCATTCTAATATCCCTTCAGAGAAGAGAGTGAGTCTGTTAGTCAGGCAGGGGTGTGCATATCCAGCAAACCCCTCTTTAATAAGCCTCCTTACCCTGGTGCAGCTGCTTGGATCATCCCCAGCAATATGTCCCTGTCTATTTGGATCACCAGGGAACGTGATCTTTCATGTTGTAGGAGATTTACATATGGCATTTTCAGTAGATCAGCATAATGAAACTCCACCCCAAACCCTCAAAGCTTCCAGGAAGTTCAGATACAAATTTTGTAACTCGGGACCTATTTTTATTTGGCTTTATTCTTAAACTCTTTTTTTCTTCTCCCTTTGATGATTTTCTCCACCTTTGTGGGCAAATGAGAATCAATCAGAGTCATTACCCTGCAGCTTTGGATTGCTCCCCAGCACCCTGGTCCAGGTGTACAGATCATGCACACCCTGGTTGCATGTTGAGAGGGGACAAAAGGTGAAATGTCCCCTTCCTCAGGACACAACCATGAGGTGCAATGTGCCTTTCCATCTGGATGGTCAGATAACCCTTCTACTGCACTCCAGACACCATCACTGTGGAATAAACCCACTGCTGTGGAGGACATCACCAGCCACAGGAAAGCTGAAAGGAAATTCTAGCCTTTGGAGAAGAAAAGCACCCTTCACCCTGGCAGGCAAGCAAGCAGAAGTCACAGATTACAACAACAACTTCTTCTCCAACTTCACAAGGGCCAAGCCCATTCCACTTGCAGTTATCTTTGGCTCAGCATCACTTGGGGTTCTGAAAGAAACTTCAGGCTCAGCTGCAGGCATGTGGACAACCAGCAGGAGATCTGAGCCTGCCTCAACCTGCTTCCTTGCCCACTTTGCAGCTCCTGGCATTGGAACAGTCATCTTCAGGAGAGCAGATGATGTGCCACAGATGAAAGCAAGCAGGGAAGTGTCTTCTCCTAACTCCTGCTCTCCCTGGGGAACCTCAAAGACTAGGACTGTCTACAGGGGGTGCTAAGAAAGGGAGCTGACCCTTTGCTCCCCTGAAGAGACCAAAGTTAGGAGAAAGAATGATGAAGAGACCAAATTCAGGAGAATGAGAGGTGAAGAGTCCAGGTGTCTGACCCTTGGTTGAACTTGGCCATTACCCTGTGGCCAGCATGCTAAGACTGAATGGCACAAAAATCTGATGCCCACAGGTTCCTATTCTCAAGTGACAGGATGGTAAAAATAATTCACAGGAATTTGCTAACAGCCTGTGAAATCCCAAACAAGCCCAAACCCTGATAGTTCCATGCAATTTCCCCCCCCCCATCATAGCATCACTAGGAATAGCTTAAAAACCACACCAAACCAATCTGGAAGGTTGCTTGGAATGAATGTCAGCACAATTGTAAAGCAAGTGCCCAAAAGTGACATAAATGCACCCAAAAATATAGAACCATCTACCTAAATGTATGCATCCACACCCAAAAAAGGGAGGGTTTGTTGGTTTGGGGTTTTTTTCCTGAACATTGTATCTGCAGATCATCAACTTTTGGATTGCAACATGACTCTTATTATCAGAATCCCAGTTTTGAAGTAATTTGTCCGACCCTCAGGTTTATGTGGAAAATAAAAATGAGACTCGGGGAAATGAGAGGGAGGAGGCAAAGTGTTTTTCAAGTGATCTCAGAGGTTGATTTTTTCCCAGCCTTGGAAATGGGTACTGCTAGGGAGAAACTTTAAAGAGCACATGAAAATGTTAATGAAAGTTGGAGTGATGTCTTGTATCCAACCCAATAATTCTCCTCCCAGTAATTTCTTTAAGCCTCATATTTGGAGTTCAGTGGGTCATAAATTTTGCCTGCTCTGAAGTTAACTGGATCCATGAGATGTAAATGTATTACTCATCCACTGGTTAATTTGTATGCTCATTGCTTTCCAACCTCTCCACAAATTGATTTTTTAGATTCGTTATTTAGCCAGGGAGATATTTCCTGCCTCATCCCTCAGAAGGTCACAGCACAACGTGACTCTCTCTGCTGCCACAGGGAAGCAGAAAGTCAAGCAGAGGGATGGAGAATGACTTCCCCCACCTCAAGCTCAGTCAAAAGCCAGTCAAGGTGCAAGCTGTACTTGGCTGATGTGTTTAAGGGCTATGTTCCAGGTAGGGAAGCAGAATGAACACGTGGTGGGCCAGGGAGAAGGGAAGTAGAGCAGAAACACAGCTGAGTAGCACTGGTTTGGACTGGGATGGGATAAATCCACATCTCCAAGTGATCTCTCTTTTCTCGCTTCCATCTCTCTGTACTCTGCTGCTCACAGTGTAATGCCTAAACTTGGTGAAAATCAGCACTTTGAGAGCTGACTCCACCACTAGGTGGTCTGTTGTGTTCCCTGAGGACGCCACAGAGCTGAGAATCACCCAGCAGCCCTTGTTAAAGCTCAGTTTGTCACAGAGTAGGACACAAGGATGGTGGGATGCAGATAAGGGAAGCTCTGGACTGGTTTATGCTGTTCCTGATAAAGCACACAGGGTGGGAAACAGAAGGGATGTATCTGGTTGTTTCACACTATCTGTTACAGTGAGGAAAAATGGACAGGTCTGTAGGCACGAGTCTTTGGGTGATGTCTTCTTTGACCATACAGACTATTTGACCTCTGCCCCCTTAGTAGGGGGTCTGCTGGCTTTTTTAGTCCATTTGGAAGGTGCTGCCCAGAGCTATCAATGTCCTGCTATCTCCACAAGTTGTCCAAGGTCGATGACTGCTTCCCACCTGAGACAAGGAATAAACAGTCCCAAAGGAATTCAGCCTTTGATCTGAGCCTTCTGTTTGACACAGGATTATTTCTAAGAGGTGTTTAGCACTCCATGCACATTTACAAGCTGGCTTGGGCTGCTGCTTGTTGCTAAGGTTTGATGCTTGCCTATTAGGGCTTATTACAAGAGAAAGCTTTTGGGGGGGGGGACCTCATAGCAGCTTCTCAATACCTGAAGGGGGCTACAGAAAGGCTGGGGTTGGACTTTTTAATAGGGTGCAGGATGGCAGGACTAGGAGTAATGGAAGCAAATTGGAAGAGGGGAGATTTAGGCTGGAGAGAAGAAAGAATTTCTTTTCTGTGAGGTGGTCAGACACTGGAAGAGGTTGCCCAGAGAGGCTGTGGATGTCCCCTCCCTGGAGATGTTTAAGGCAAAGATGAGGCATTGAGCAACCTGGTGTAGTGGGAGGTGTCCCTTGCCTATGGCAGGGGGGTTGAAACTAGATGATCTTTAGGGTCTCCTCCAACCCAAACCATTCTATGATTCTATCTCAGCCAGGCCTAGGACTATGGTGTCTCAGTAAGCCCCAAAGCCAGTTCTAGGACTGCCAGCTCACCATCTCTTTTTGTCAAATCTGTCAGTGCTTGGAAATCATAGGAAGTACAAGTCTGACAACCTGGAACAACTTGGAAGCAAGGCTGGAATATGGCTCCATTCCAGGTATAACATCCCTAGACCTCAACAGCACTTCAGAAAAATTAACTTTCACCCGCCAGCAAGTGTTCTTAGAGTCCTCAACATAAGAAGGACATTGAGCTGTTGGAGCAGGTCCAGAGGAGGCCACCAAGATGATGAAAGGGCTGGAGCAACTGCCTTATGAAGACAGGCTGAAGGAGTTGGGGTTGTTCAGCCTGGAGAAGAGAAGGCTCAGGGGGGACCTCAGAGTAGCTTCTCAATCCCTGAAGGGTGCTACAGAAAGGCAGGGGAAGGACTTTTTCCTAAGATATGTGATGGGAGGACTAGAAATAATGGATGTAAATGGGAAGAGGGTAGATTCAGGCTGGATATAAGAAAGAAATTCTTTACTGTGAGGGTGATGAGACTCTGGAAGAGGTTGCCCAGAGAAGTTGTGGATGCCCCCTCAATCCCTGGAGGTGTTTAAGGACATGGCACTGAGCAGCCTGATGTAGTGGGAGGTGTCCCTGCCTATGGCAGAGGGTTGGAACTCGACGTTCTTTAAGGTCCCTTCCAACCCAAACTATTCTATTATTCTAAAAAAATAAACCCCAAAAAGGCACAAAGAGAGGGCCCGGGGCATTATCAGACTCAATAAGCTGAGTCATTAGCAGAGTTACATCTCTGATTTGCATCAGACACAAAGCTGCCTGACAGAGCTCTGGAAAGCTCTCCTGTCTGTCCCTGCACCCCACATCACGTGCTACTCTTAGGGAAGTTCCTCACCTCCATCAAGGGGAGAGTTTGTCTTTCCCTCAAGAGCTCATTATATTCTTTCCTCACTCTTCTTCAGGGCATTCCAGCTGCAGCTTCACGGCCGTGGTTTGGTTTCTGCTTTTGCCTTTTTTTTTTTTATTCATCTGATTACATTCTGACAGTGATTTTGCAGGCTTTATGTACTAGCTCCCACTGTTTGTATTCTAGGAAACATTTACTGCCTATCTTGCTTGCCAGCACAAGGATTGCTCACCATCCCTTGGGAACAATGAGAAATGATGTGTCAGAATTTACCCGCTTCCCAGCACTCCCTGTTTACTACAAAGGACCCCATGGGCAAGAGAACAACTAGATTACTACAATTTATATCTCTCTGGGTAATGTCCTGCAGTTCCTTATCTTCCCAACTGGGATGTCATTCACTCTGTTGGGCCTTTTTCAGCACAGGAATTGTGTCTTAGAGGCATCCACAGCAGTGAAAAATTGCTATGGCATTATGGGAAAAACCAACTTTTTTTCCCCCCCTCCTTCTTCTCTCAGATGTGCTTATTGTAACATAGTGGAAATTAGAGCTTGGCAGGAAAAGGTTTCTGAATCCCATTAAAAATTTCTGCGATTTTCAAAAGTTACCCCTTTCCTCAGTGAAACAAAGCCCAGAGCTTAATGAAGTTCTTCTGGTGAGATGGAAGCAAAGCAAACACCTTGATCAAGCCCCAGCGTGGTGGAACAGTACTTCTGCTCTGCTCTGCTCTGGGAAACCAGGACTCAAGTTCCTGCTCCCAGTGTGTCCTACATAAATGATGAACAGGGATTTTGTCTGTCCTGAAGTTGTTCTGCCTCTTACATTGTTGACCAGAGATGCTCCATTTGGTATTCAAATGTCAGTTTGAAACAAATGACTTGGTCTTCTTCTTTCACATCCCTTGGCACCCACCATTTGGCAGATGATAACCTGGACAGGGTTATGGGAACCTGCCTTTCCCTAAAATACTTTCTAAAACTGGCTCGATCCCATGAAATCTGGTTTTGGTTGTGGTTTTTTTTTTTTAACAAAATAGCATTTTCTGCTGAAAATACATTTGCCTGAAAAATTCCCAACCAACTCTGGCAGCAGAAGGATAGTATGTATGGTTTGCTAATGAAAAATCCTCCCCTCTCTGCAGCCTTTTACTTTGTGTCATCACTTTTCCAAATCTTTCTCAAACTAAACCAACAGCCACTGTCAGGGTGCCCTTGATTTCTCAAGATACCTTCAGGATCACCCAGCAAACTTCTCATCATGTTCTACCCTGGTGATCCTGGGTGGTCTCAGCTCTTCACTTCTCAGACCCCAGCTGGTTCTTTGAGTTTTTCTGCCTCTGGGTTCAATTGAGCTGGGGTCCTTTCACTGAGGACTTTTTAATGAACTCATTGTGCTCTTGGCACTGCACTGCCAAGGTGAATGATTCAAAGCAAAAGGCCAGGAGAGACACAAATCCTCATTTTTGCAGAAATCCTGGCTGCTTGTTGAGCTTCTAAAGGCCCTGAAGAAATTTCACTGGAATGGCTCAGATTTTCACTCCTGCTCAGCCTGTGCTCAGTGAGCAAAACTCACCACAGTAGACTAATATCCTCCACACATCCCAGTCTGCACAACACATCTCCTTGATCCTCTTGTTCACCCAGAGAAGCATCAACATCCTTGTCTGAAGCCTTTTGATGCTATCAGTTGTTTAAAATCTTCATTTAACATTCTCCTTTAACCTCCCCTGCTCACATGGAGAAACCAGCCAGACCAAAAGTGCTGGATGGAGGAACTCTGGGGGGACAGAGCATTGGAACAGGCTGC
>VZTY01033872.1:0-11366 GCA_013400935.1 Turnix velox
TCAGGCTAGGTACAAGAAAGAAGATCTTAAGAGTGAGGGTAGTGAAACACTGGAAGAAGTTGCCCAGAGAGGTGTTTAAGGCCAGGCTGGACAAGGCACTGAGCTGCCTGGTGTAGTGGGAGGTGTCCCTGCCTATGGCAGGGGGGTTGGAACTTGATGATTTTTAAGGTCCCTGCCAACCAAAACTATTCTATGATTCTATGATTTCTGATGCTCCATGGATATCTCAAATGACCATTTGCAAGTGCACAGGATGAGGATGCTCAATAATCCCAGGTGGACAATTGTGGGGATGAGGAATACCAACCCAGGGATCCTTCCTTTGCTTTATATTCATCTGCATCTAGATGGAGCAGATGGTTGCTTAACAGTAGGACACTCCCAGACCATAAAATCCATAGTGAAATGCAGAACAGAAGCAATTCAGGAATATGCCAAGAGGTTACATTCAAATTGACTTGGCACAAAGCAAAGGAAGACTCGATAAAAGGAAAGGGAAGATATCTGTCGGGACCAGACTTTGCTTGCAAATGAGTGCTAGTCCAGTTTACAAGTTGTACTTAGGAAGTCCAGAGAGATTTGTTTAACTATGTTTTTCTTACTCAGGTGTGGATAAATGGATTTGAGAAAATGCACTTCTCCAGGTATTAGCTAGTACTTTGAGGCAACATGAAGGTAGAAATATTTTATCTTTGAAATTTTGTATTTTTAATTTTTCCAGTGTCTTATGCCAGTGATACAGTTGGGTGTTTCTAAGATCAAAAGCACTGTTGTATCACAGAAATGTTGCTGCAGACAAAACTGAAGTCTGAGGTAGTCCAACATTAAAATTTTATCATTTGCTTTAACCAAGGCATAAAGGATTTTGATTGCAAAGAAAACACTATAAATAAAGCTGTGCTTGCATTTTTTTTCTGCTAAGGCTGAGAATAAAGGTGGTTTACAATGATTTGTTAAAATTATACTGGTCAATTAAAAATCTGCCTCATGGCTTCATCTTATCTCACACAAACAGCTTAGTGCAACAGAGCAATAAATCCCAGTCCCTCAGAGGCCAGCACTGGGATTTGAACTGCAATTATAAATGCCTTAAATTACTGGGTTTAGAAAGTTTTCTTTTCCCCCTCCTCATGAGAGTCACCAGAGCTCGGAGCACAATGAATGAACAGATCTCCAACTCCTGGGTCAGCATCTATAATGAAAGAAGTGAAAGGTCTTTCTTCAGCCTTGGCCATCTCCTTGTTTTGCCCCATCTATAAGATGCTACTTCTGTAGTATCCTGTACTGGAAGGCTGTGCTAGAAGAGCTGTGACAGACAGGCTTTTGAACCTCAACAATATCCATTTCACTTTTTCTGGTTTTTATCTTTTTTACCATAACCCTTGAGGAGCACGTGGCAATATTCATTCAATGTAAAAGAGAATAGTAAAAAAAGGTTTGTAGAGAGAATTCAATTGAATTCACCAGTATTCACTTGAAAAGCTGTTTTCCCTTGTTTGGGAGTACATTTTTTTTTCCTTCTGAATGACACTGGGTGAATCATATTTTTGATATAAGCATCTCTGCTGGAGGGTTGGACTAGATGACCTTTGAAGGTCCCCTCTAACTCAAAATATTCCATGATTCTATAATTTGGAAGTTTAGAGGCATCAGTTATTCACCTGGCAACCTGAACACTACCTCCCCTTTCCCAAAGGCTCCTCAAAGATCCTCCCTTGAGATGCTTCAAATTTTGATTCATTTTTTTTTTTAAGTACAGTTAAAACCACACAGTTTTGTTGACAAACAGAGCAGTACTTCTGTGAGCCAGAATCTGTTACAGGCAACTGAGATTTTTTCATTGGAATGATTTTGGATTGTATGCTTCACTTCTTTTTACTTGACAATTAGAAAGTTAATGAAATAATTCTGAACACAATTCAAAATTATAACTAGGCAACATATGAATTGATATTAGCTTGTACATCCCACACAATAGTTGTAAAATGCCTCTTTATTTGTCAACCCCAGGACAATTAGTGTATCTGTGATTGTCAGAAGACAGTTTAATAATCTTTGAGCATGAGATTAAATTGGCATTTAAATTAGCTTCAAGTTTGGGTTTGTTTTTAAATGCAGAACAATTTAGGTTTTACAACAGAAATTTTCCTCTGTAGCTTTAGTACATCTAGAATAAGAAACTAAACCAAAAAGTAATACGAATATGGCTTCAGAAAGACTGAGTTTAACCTAAGAAATGAGATTTAGAGCTAATTCCACCACAAAAAAAGTAGGAAGAACTTAACTTTATGAGATGTACACAGTACAGATCATCTCTGTGAACTAAAAAATCTCTGGTAGGTGAATGACCAAAGTGACCCTTTCATTTTTTTTCTGCAGAATTCATCTACCTTTGTGAGAGGTTTTTCAACCATTCATGATTACCTCATATCAGATACATCTCACGGAGACTAGACTTAAAGCTAAAAGCTCTCCTGATGGTCAAAGCTCACATCTTTCAATCCATCATTTTGTTTGACATGGAAGAAATGTCTTTATTTCAGTCATAACTTATCACTGCTACTTCAATGTGAGGGGAAAAAAAAAAGACATTGCTCCTCAAAATAAATCATGCAGCAGCAATCATTCCACCTTCAGTGACCTGCAGGTCACACTACCCAGTCATTACTTAATAGCTATCATATTTTATCTTTGTCTCTCCTGAAATGCTGAGTTTATTCAAAGATCTCTGGCTAGAGCTGTGAGCTCCTGGATGGCTTTAATATCTCTGAGTGTAAATGAGTTTTTTTTACTTCTATGTCATATTGAAAGGATACTACAACCTGTAGGTCCTGGTGGACAGCAGGATGAGCATGAGCCAGCAATTTGCTCTTGTGGCCAAGAAGGCCAATGGCATCCTGGGGTGTATTAAAAGGAGTGTAGTCAGTAGGTCGAGAGACCACATCTGGAGTATTGTGTCCAGTTCTGGGGCCCTCAGTTTAAGAAGGAAAGGGAACTGCTGGAGAGAGTCCAGTGCAGAGACACAGAGATGATGAAGGGATTGGAGCATCTCCCTTCTGAGGAAAAGTCTGAGGGAGCTGGGTCTCTTGGGCTTGGAGAAGAGGAGACTGAGGGGTGACCTCAATCATATCTATAAATAGATAAAGGGTGAGTGTCAGGAGGATGGAGTCAGGCTCTTCTCAGTGACCTCCAATGATAGGACAAGGGGAAATGGGTGCAAGCTGGAACTTAGAAGGTTCCAGAGAAATGGAAGAAAAAAACTTTTTCACAGTGAGGGTAACAGCACTGGAACAGAGACTGCCCAGAGAGGTTGTGGAGTCTCCTTCTCTGAAGACAGTCAAAACCCGTCTGGACGAGTTCCCATGTGACCTGGTCTAGGTGTTCTGGCAGGAGGATTGCACTAGATGATTTCTTGAAGTCCCTTCCAATCTCTGATATTCTGTGATCCAACCCTACAGCATATATCAACAGGTGAACCTGCAATTCCTTAATAGAAATTGTGTCTTTATCTCATGTCTCAGCATGAGAGAGGACCCCAAAGTGGAACCCTCTGTTTCTGGATTATATAATACTGTGGATGTCAAACATTAAAATCCATTGGTACTTCATGAATCTCCACCTTAATTTGTAGAGTGACAGCCTTAAATCATCCTTTACTATTTCTCACACAAAACTTCCTTAAAACTTTTCCTGGCCTGTGTGACAAACCAGAAACTGTCATTTTTCTTTATGTTATTTGCCTCATTAAAAAAGCAGAGAAGTGAAAATCTGAAACTAAAGTATCCAAATTTTAATGAGAGATTTTATGATATCCCAACAAATTTCTGCTTTCAGAAAGTTATTTTATATTTTCCAATTTATGTTTATTACAATAGTTTAGTATGTTTATATTCTCATTATTATGCTTATTGTAACATGTATTTCCAGTCTTTTATTTTTTTCCATTAAAGAGGCATAAAGAATACAAAGGCACAATCTGAAGTTCATTAAAGTTTAGGGTCGATTGACTCGACTCCAAGTTCAAATATTTTCTTGCTACCTCACAGGATGTGAAGGCTCTATTTTCAGCACGGATAAAAGCTAACACTTCTTTCCATCTCTTTTATTATTCTTTCTTTCTGATCTTTTCTCTTGATGATAACAGGAAATGTAATTCTTTTCCTGCCTGTATTTCTGAGGCTGATTCCACCTTGTTCAACAGAAGCCACAGCTCTTCCTCTCCTTGCCTCCTGGTCTTTTGTCCTGCCTAACCAACACCACCTTCTTGAAGACAAGAGGCTGACATTATTCCCAACTGTTAAGAGGACATCAAAGTAAAACTATCCCATTCCAGAGCATAAGGAATTGCAAAATCCCTTGAACTCTGACCAACACTGACAGTACCAATGACACTAACTTTTTTCCTCCTTTCTGAGAAGCTCTTGTCTCTAGTCCTCAGTGGACATCACCTAAACACACAGGACCTCTCTGTGTTCTAATCAGCTGTCTCCATGTAGATTACACATTATAATTTGGAAGGTATCCATTGTGTTTACCTTGGCTTTTACTTCAATTCTGGTGGCCCTATAACATCTACTGTATTTACTTAGCTAGACTTCAGATATCATAAAACATACACTTCATTACAAAGCAATACATTCCTATGATTGATTTTTTGGGTGATGACTTTTCACTCTCAGCTCTGGTCTTCTCAATCAGGTCCTCTTTTGTCACATCAAGAGTATGACTGCTATTGTTGATACAAAGAATACACAGTACTGACCATATTCAACCAAGTTCTCTCTCTGCCATGTCTGATAATTGTTTCTGCTGGTGTTCCTCCTCTTTGCCATCAGCAGAAATTTCACCAGGTATTCAGTTTCCACTTACATTTTGCTGTTGTTTCTTTTGACTACAGTATTAAAACAGAGCAGCTCTAAATGCCTGAGTGGAATTACGTATAAGTGGGAAAGAGGAATGAGGTCTTTAATCTACATATAAAGAAACATAAAGAACTAAAGAGTACAATGAGCCTCACAGAACTTAATTGCAATGTTTACATGTGATTTTAAAGTCAAGTATTACATTAGCACACGAATTTGTGACAACTCCATCAAAATTGTCACTATTATATATATTCTAAGTAGTCCTTTTCTAAGTTTGCTAAAAGGAAAATAAACAATACTTTGAGCAACTGTAACTTTAATTGGAGATTCCATTTAGGGAATAAATCTCAGTGCCTTTTAATTTACTTCTCAGTAGGTTACAATTTTGTATGATTTCTGAAAAGGAAAATCATCACCAGGTAGGAAAAGTGGCTGAACAAGTACAGTCACACTTTTTTTCCATGTACTGTAAACACCAAGAAATTACAATTATAAACCATTTTTTTAAAAAGAATACAGGCAAAACCTTCTGTTTGACAATTACAGTTTGTTTAAGCAAAATACTCATTGTTTGTTGCATACATTCTTTTTTCTTAATCACATTTAGAATCATAGAATAGTTTGGGTTGGAAGGGACCTTAAAGATCATCAAGTTCCTAATACCTATAGCTACACTTTGCAGAATAGAATATACTATTTATCTTCTCAAGTAGTTTTCCTCCTGGAAGAGCCAAAAAACAGGGATAGAACAGCACTATTGCAATAAGACAAAGAGCCACCTGATGATAAATACAGCAGAGGTGTCCTAGAGAATGAAGGCAATTCATATTTAGAACATACTGACTGCTGGCAGAAGCACTGAAATCCTGGAAATATGTTAACAAATGTTGGTAAGAAGGATTTATAAGGTTTGGGGAATACATAAATGGAAAGATGCTAAACTTGCACACTGGCTTAGATAAAACATGCATTCCTTGATCCCACATGCAACTTAAGTATGTATAAATCTACATTCATCACTTCATAAATTACTCATTCTTTGGTCTTCTGTTCGTGTGGAATTGCAATTGATTAAAAGCTTGACACCTTTGGAATCCATAACTTTGAGTAATCAAGAAATTCAGAGTTTCTTCCTCTTCTGGATGGAAGAATGTATTAGTCTATGCATACCTGTGTGTGCTCATACACAAGAAAAAGTCACATCAACCCTTACTAACATACTCCTTATACCTCACAGCAGAATAGAGCTTGGCACTGAACTCAAAAAGCTCAGAGCAGCTGGCACAATGGGAAAAGGAGAGGAAAATTGGGGGGGGAAAAAAAGAAAAAAAATCCTAGAAAGCTAATACAGCACCAGAGATCTATTTTAAAAAAGTATTTGACTTTCTTGATCTGAAAAATTGCCAAGATCTTGTACAATATAGCATATATGCTGTGGAGATAGTCTCTTTTTTTTTTTAAATACCTTCCTGTGACAGAGGAGAGAAGAGCTAAATTACTCAGGGTAAAAGGGAATAAACAAGCTGTTGGTGATGGATCTCAGTAGTAAGAGGAGTTAATGGAATGTAACTCATGCATTCTGTCTGCAGTTACATATATGCCTTTTCCATCTATGGAAGTTTAAAAAAGTGCACAAATTTTTGATAAAACTACCTATTTTGCTTTCAAAACTCTATAGAGAGGGGGAGGAAGGAAAAAAGGCATAAAGCAGCAACTGGGACTAAGGGACTCCCCAAGTGAGGGGTAGCCTGCAAGAGGGAGCAGATTCATAGTCATGCAGTTACAGGTTACCTGTCTGCTACTGAAAGAAAGATTTCATCCTGCACTTTCATCTGCTAGTCCCACAACAAAAAAAATAAAAGGAATTTCTAGGTTGTCAGCAGCAGCAAGCTAAGCCACCTTGTCCTATGGCCAAACTACTGCTACCCTAAACAAAATGAAAAAGCAGAAACTTTCAATTAAAAATGTGAGGGAAGAAGTGGGAACTACCATTTCAGTGCCAACCCATGTGAGAAATGGCTTGAAATGGTCCCCTGAGACAGACCCTTCCATAACAATACAGTATGGGTTTGTGCAATGACAGCTGCTAGACAAGGGGAAACAATCTAACATTACAAGGATCAGAGTGAGTAGGAGGGAGTTTTATTTTATTGCATCTGTTTTAACTATAAAAATGTCTCATAAATGCCATGCCCTGGTTTATTATTTTTATATCCTAAACAAAACATTGATTCAATAACTGGAAGCCTTAGGTGGCCTTTTCATGTTTAAAAAAAAAAAACAGAATGGGGAGAAGAAACTGCAATCCTTGGCTTGATGTGACTCCAGATCAAGTAAGGAAACTTTGAGCAGGGTTTTCAGAAAGGCTGGCAGGAGGCCAGTCAGTAACAGATGAAGTTCACAGTAGTCTTTCCAGTTTAATTACTGGCCATTGCATTCCCAGGAACTGGGGCACTGTTTGACTTTGTGCAATGCCTTCTTCCAGCTGAGATCTAGACAAAAAAATGTGCCTGTCTGCTTAGTCTGCTCTCCAGTTGAATATTTTGGTTTAAAATTGCCTGGTGATACATGGGCTTTTTGCAGCACCAGGAAATAAGTTATCATCAACAGCATGTCTAGAGATCAACCAAGTTTCATTAACGTCTGGGGAAAAAAAAAGTATGGTTTGAATAAGAATAGCCAGCTTGGATTCAGATTATGGAGAGACTGACCAATTCCTTTGAAAAATAATTCATAAGTATCTTGCCAAAAAGATTTAGTAGACGCCAAGGCAATATTCCATCTTGCTGTATCTCCACTGCTGCCAGTGGCTTCACATCAGGGAGATATTTGGCTGAATTACTCCAGATTTTCAGGAAGTGCTTTCCAAAGCTCCCACATACCCTTCAAAGTTATTGTATGGAGTTGATGAAATGGAGTGAAATCCAGTGGCTGCTGGCACAGTACACAAGTAATCTAAAAGTGTACAAGAGAAGGAAATTCCTATAGTTATAGTTTTCATTTAGCTAAAAATGAAAGCAGATACTACAGAGAACAAAATGGGACTGCATACATTTCTCTAATTTATCTAAAAGATTTCATAAACAGGCAGGAACAATATCCAAGTCTCCTGTTAACATTAAAATGACACTTAATTTTAGAGACATAGCAAGGAACAGTCCACCAGCACAGAGAATGTCTACTGCTTAGAAACCCAGCACCTGGCTTAACAGATGGCAGATGCTGTGGTCCTAATAAATATACATGAATTTATTATGCAAGAAAGGAGCAAAGAGTAGGGAGGCCAATTAAGTACTTGAGTGTATTGATCAAACCACAGCTAGAGCATATTTGTAGAAAAATTCCCTGAACTTTCATTTAATTTTGCAGATGGCTGTGAGCTGGGAACTAGCTGCCAATTACTCTTCTGGTGATATTGTCAAGTTCAGTTCATGAATACATGTAAAACATTTTGCAGTCTTTGGAACAAAGCAAGCAATTCAGCTTCAGATGTCTTCCAACACTAACTCTCTGCAGGTAAGGACCTACACTTCCCTTCCATATTTTGTTTCCTTTTGACCTATGTCTCTTTCTCACAAATTAAAACCACACTTTTCTCTGTATGGTTTAGACACTTGACCTTCCTCTTTAAAGGTGATGGTGATTCTATAGCATCACAGACACATCCTGAGACCAAAACAAAATCAGTGGCTAGATATCCAATGGCAAATTTCAGCTCTCATCCAGAAGTGTCAGGCAAAATATTTAAAAGGAACTCTCAAGACAAAGTACATTCACCAACGAGGTCAAGATAAGGACAGTTAATAGTAGTGACAAGCTTGGGAAAACTGAGAATCAGAGTCTGCCAGGACTGGAAATACCAACATAAGAGAATTTAATTACTTTTATGTAGATTTAAATGTCACACTGGGGTATTTTCAGACACTGAGCATGAATGTTTCATGGATAAGCAAGTCAGGCAACTTAGAGGGGAGAGTCCAGTATTGACTCATCCCAGTGGTATTTTTGGCCTGCATCACAATGTTCCTATCAAGGACTAGACTCTGTAATAGTAAGAAAAATTGTTTGGTCTTCACATTTCCTGCAAGGATATTGAATAGAAACAAATAATCCTATGCATTAGTACTTGACTTCTAAACATCAACTTAAAAGCAGTCCAAAAAAGCTAGTCTAACAAAGGAATTACGAGGTACAGAATAAGGAAGAAAAATCAGAAAGAAATTAATATATTACTGTATCATTCTTTGGTGTCTTAGAAGCTCAAATACTGTGTGCAGTTCGGGCTTTGCATCTTAAATATGGCACAACTGAGAAATTGAAGGCTAATAAAGATGATCTACAGTCTGAAGCTATTTGCATGCAAAAAGTAATTGAAAAGTTAGGATTTTTCAGCATGAAAAAACCGATCACAGAGGAACATGACAGTGAACTGTGTAATCAGTAGCAAAGAGAGAAAACTATTACTCCCTTTTTTCCAGAATTTCAAACATAGATAAAAGTGAAATTATCATCTAGCATATCCAAAAAAAAGACCACCACCACAAAAGAGAAAGAAATTTGTTACAGTGAGGGTTGTGAGATACTAGAACAGGCTGCCTAGAAAGACTGTGGATTTCCCCTCTCTGAAGGTGTTTGCACTGGTTGCACTGGTCTAGTGGGAGGTGTCCCTGCCTATGGCAGGGGGGTTGGAACTTGATGATCTTCAAGGTCCCTTCCAACCCAAACCAATCTATGATTCTATACATCTTGCTAGCATCATAGATACTTGCATCTATTACTAAGCTGCATTAAACTACAAAAGGGCAACAGCAAAGCAAAAAGACACTCAACATTCAGGAGCAAAAATCACTAAAAGACAATTAAACAAAGGTTACTGTGTCTAATTTAAGCCATCCCTGAGCTGCACATTGCTGTAAGTTGCAGAAGTTTACTAACAGAGTACTGTTATACCTCTGCACAATTTTTATGTTAGATACCCACTGCAGATCACCATGTCACCCTCACAGACTACCTAGATTACTGGTCTGATCCAGAATAGACATTCTTTTCTTATGTCACTGCCTAACCTTTGCTGGAAAAGCCTAGAGTTCTAAGCTTTTTGTTGTTTGTTCTTACGACTAAATATTAAAGAAAAAGAGAAAGCACGGGAAAAGTAGCAGCTATTTATATTGCAGAACTGGTTGGATCTATTTTGAGCCACAATCAGGTTGGACTGCACTTTACTTACCTGACTTGGCTCACCCACCTCAAATTACTACCAAAAAGGTGTCTATAATAAGTTAGTCAGTCTGACTTCCCCCAAAGTAAAAGGAGGAAAAAAACCTCTACCAGCAAACAAAAGGTACATTGGGAAATCATTGTTTTTATAGAGCAGCACTCAACAGCAGCTCTAGCTGCCCAGCTGGACCTACTGGTCTTACACACAGATTGCTTATAAACTATTCTGGCAACTGGAGCATCTCTGAGATTTTCTTTTTTCCAAGGAAACAGGCCAGACAGCTTTGTGACTGCTTTGTACACAAAGCCACAAAAGAAGAATTAAACCTCCAACCCAGAATGAATATGCATTACACTTTGGTTTTCTTCCAAATTAATCTCCTGTAATATCCAGTGTATTCTGTCATTTTCTTATGGCAAGTGATTTGGATGCACTGATCTGTGTTATGTGGATGAGAGTCTATCGCAGCTGATTTTTTCTTGTTCCCGTCTTCAGGCTGTGGAAAAACCATATCAGAGCAATAGCCTCCCATAATGCATTAAATAATATATTAAAAGTTAATTAGATTGATATCTGTGACATTTTAGATATAATTAAACTTATTTTACAGCAGAAAAGGAGTAGATGTCCTCATGTCCCTTTATAACTGTTTTCTACAGCTTCACTACTAAAAAGAATAAAACAGGATAATCTGTTGATATGTCTGGTTTAAAGAAAACATCCAGAAAAATTCTTATCCCAAAAGAGGCTTTGGTGGAGGAAATATAACAAGTTTTCCTACTAACCTAAGAAGCTTGCTTTAAAACATTGCTCTAGTGTGTCCTAAATAACCACACCTACAGCTCAAAATCAGGATTTTCAGTTTCTGGGTTGCCATTTTCTCAAGGAGAAACATTTAATTCCTACTTGGGGGTGTCAGGGTGTGACAAACTCAACATGAGCCACCAGTGTGCACTTGCAGCCAAGAAGGTCAACCAAATCCCAGGTTGCATCAAGAGAAGTGTGACCAGAAGGTCAAGAGAGGTGATTTTGCCTCTCTACTCAGTGCTGATGAGGCCCCACCTGGAGTATTGTGTCATCCAGTTCTGGAGCCCTCAACATAAGATGGACATTGAGCTGTTGAAGCAGGTCCTGAGGAGGCCACAAAGACGATCAAAGGGATGGAGCAACTACCTTATGAAGGCAGGCTCAGGGAATTGGGGTTTTTAAGGTTTGAGAAGAGAAGGCTCAGGGGGGAACCTCATAGTAGGCTATCAATACCTGAAGGGGGCCTACAGAAAGGC
>VZTY01033874.1:0-13207 GCA_013400935.1 Turnix velox
GCTATCTTGCAGGCAGTGTAACTCACAGAAAGGTTATGCTTCAACCCCTTCACAGACTTTTCCAGGAATGAAAAATATTTGACTTAACTGTAAAATAATTGAGTTAGCTGCAAGACAAAATTGAAATCTGAAGTGCAGCTCCTTTAATGACCTTAAAGGGGAGGCCATTACTGTGCACTTTTTAATCTGACTAGTAATTCATGCAGAAACAGGTGCCAAAAATTGTGCTGGCTCAGGTTCAAGATATTTATCTACACCCACATGTGTACAGTGGTTCCTCTTCACAGCCTCTTCTACAGCTGAGTCACTGAGTACTTCCCTGTAACAACAGCCATGTCCATTATAGTCTCAGTGAGTCATTTTGTTCCATGCCATCCACTCATGGCTTACATAACTGCCTCTAATTCTGAATAGAAAAAGGAATATTTTGAGCTAAATAAGAAAACCAACTTTATCTCATTACAAAGACAATAAACACTACCCTAATTAACCTGATTTTATGTTCCCACTGTCTTTAAATCTATTCAGTCTTCCCAAGATTTTCAGGAGCAATACACTTTTCTTAGAAATTCTTAAAATGAGAACAAGAAAGTGCAACTATCAGTGTAACTACAAGTATAACTCTGCATGTAATACCTTGAACTCTCCATTACTGTTCAACATGAGCACTACCTACAGCCACAACAGCATAATAAATTTCTGTGCTACCACACAGAGCTCACAGAAATTTCAATTTACAATTGAAATTTCAAATTATAATTCTGGATTGAAATTTAACTGTTCTGTAATTATATAAATCAGCTTTTTATTGAATCCAAATAAAACATCAAAATACTTTAACATCAAATAAAAGGCAAAAGGCGTCAATTTTCACAGGCACAATGGAACAAAAAATTAAATACTTCATTAATTTCAGCATACAGCATTTTCAAATCTGCACATGACTATGAGCAAGCATTAGTCTACATTGACTTGAAAAAGCTCATATGCCTTTTTACATGTCTTTGTAACACCTCTGACTGGCTCCTTCAATGTTCCTATTTACTGTGAAATTGTATCATGTACAACAGCAAGTTTCATTAATGCTCACACCAATTCTATTTTTTAACTCTTACATCAAACTGCTAACCAGAAATACACTATATTCCCTAAAGAAATTATCATTTCCACTTGTATTGGAAAAGAAAATAATGATGGCCAAATATTTTAAACACCATAGGGCTGTATATAAGTTAGAAAAACATTCCTCCATTCTTTTGACATCTCCTGACCACAGCTCTCAGGCATAAAGTCATCCTGAAACCAGCTTCCTTGTCTTTGACAGTTGTTGTGCTTAGAAGCACAAACTTCCATTCAATTTACTCAAATCTTCAGTGTCACAGCTTTCCTCCTGACACCACTACTACCTGCAACTCATCCACCCATTTCATACCACCCATTCTGTGAGCTAAGTAGGATGTTCTCCATGCAGCATTTTCAGTTTGCTTCCTTTTCACCATGTGTTAACATTTATAGGTAAGGCCAAGGCAACATTCCTGATGCAGTAAAGCTACACCTGTGGAGCCACATCTGTGATATAGAATGTTTTACTGCATCTCCTTCATGCTGTTCTCCAGACCCTGCAGGAAGTTATTAACAAATTGACCCAAGCAGTGCAGAAAAGCAACCAGGTATGTCCTGCCGGTGGACACAAAATACCCCAAAGGCAGAAGAGAAATAACTGCTGGAGGGGCATACTGTACCCTGTAGAGCCAGCTGGTTCCTCACATCCCTCTTTGAGGCACACAGCAACACAGATGGGCTATGGGGTAACTGGCATGTTGTACTGGGTAATGTTCCAAGCAGAAATCATATCAAGTAAAAAGCAATCCTCTCAAAAAGATGAAGAATTTGTGCCAGCATTTATCAGGATAAAATCTTCACTCAGCAAAAGAGAAGGGCTCAATCTTTCTCAAAGGGGATACTAATTTGTATGTTGATTCATAGATCTCCTGTGAGCTAAGTACAGCATTTGCTTTCTTCTTAATTTGGAAGAATTGACTTTTTCAATTTTGTTTTGTTTCTGCTTCCTTTCTTGAGGGACAGATTTTATATTCCTTTAAACTGCAGAACAAAACTAAGATTTTCAATAAAACAAAGACTACTTCAACAGAAGTTGAAGAAACAAGCTTCACTCCTAAACCTCCTAAATGGCATTTTGAGGACTTGGTCCTCCATGAAGAGTTTGGTTCTTCATTGGACTCTTTAGCCTGTCAAGCTTCCTGACCTTCAGTAACTTGTTTTTTTTGCAAGATCATTATCAAAATTACACATTTTCCAAGTGGTAAATTTTATTCCTCATGTAATGGGTCAATTGCTGACTTGAATGCAGAAGGCACTGCTGAGCAAACAGTAACATCATCTGCTCACTAGGTTGGGTTGGCAAAGCAAGCAGCTACTCTGAGAACTTTCTTCATTACTCATTAGTGCCTCAGGCCAGATACTGGCAGAACAAACCTACTGAGAAATACTCCCTAGGAGATCCACTTACACATCCTCCTAGTAACTTTCTGTTACTGTTATCTAGGATTTCTAATTTTTAGACTACAAAAAAAGAATTTAAAAATTATAAAAAATAAACTTAAAAGAGCTTTTCTTAAGAGCAGTTATCAATCACTTTAAAAGGAAAACCACACGAAGAATCTAATGCCTCACAGAAGGAGAAATGATAGCCAAAAATACAGAGCAATCACAGATATTTTTTTCTTACCACAATAAATGCTGAACTGCACTATGTGAAACCACATGAAAGAGTATCATCAAGTTTTGGGTCTCTCAATCCTTCTGCCCCAGGATAACAGAGGCAGGAAAGGAAATACTTCTCCCTCTTCCTGGGAAGTGAGCACCTAGCAGAAGCCACTGCCACAGTACTTGCTGACATTTCATTTACTGATAACAGGCTGATTTCAGGCTCAGGAAAAGAAGTTTTTACTGCCTTGAGTCAGTCACTTGCAACTGCTGACCTCTTCTGCTACATCTAGCTTTAATAAAAAGGCAAGAAGAATGTGCTGGGGGGAAAATATGGTCTGTACTACCACAACAGTCATAATTGCTCCATTTAGCCCTGTATGACCACTGCAATGCTGAAATATTCATCTTCACTTTACTTTGATACTAACCTGTGAAAAGGGTCACAATATGCAGAGTTAATTATATTACTAAGCTTTATTACAGTCGGGGAAAAAAAAGGCTCCATGAGGCAAAAGTATCACTCAAAGAAAAATGTCTTCAAAAATACAAAAATATATCTAAGTGCATAAACCAAGAAAGAACAAAACTCACTGTTTTAAAACTAAGGACAGAAATTAATTTCCTAAGTTCTATTCCTTAAAGAATGGAAAAATTGCTAACTTTAAACATAAGTAGCAAATTAAAGAATTGAGAAAAGCCCTTGATGGAAAGAAGCTGTCAGTCTGAGCAAGTCACTTACATGGAACAGCTGCTAGGGCTGAGAGTCACAACAGCTGCTCCAAGGCCTCCTCAAAGATGTGAAACTTAGATATTTTCATTCCAATACCAAGAAAACAAAATAGCACAGTCAGATCAAGTGAATTGCCAAGTTAATTGGTAATACATGGCATAAGAACTAAATAAATTATGTTAATCTTTGCCATGACATCCATGTGAATAAACTCTATGAACCTGGTACAGAATTCTGTATAACATAGCTTAATTTTTCCCCCCAATAGAGCCTCAATTTGAGGTCAAAATATCTTCCTTAAGTTCACAGAAGAAACCACACATTTCATAATCTTAACCACCTGATTAAAAACATCCTTTGGCTCAGACTTTTTTTTAATAAAAATAATACTTTCAGCATCAAGAAACAACTGTGTACTGTCTAAGCACACTACTTGCACTTCATCCCAGAAACTGAATTCAACAGAGTTATTAAAGGAAGAATAATCTTGTTTTACTGGGCAGCTTTGAAATACTCTTTTCTTTCTAACCCCAACACTACAAATCCAGGCTGTGCTTCTCACCTATCTTAAGAAAGGGTTCACATGTTCAAGCAATATAGGCTAAATGAAGCAAGGAAATAAAATTAAATTAAGAACACTGGAGGAGAGTTACAGAGTGAAAAAAGGAGAGGAAAGAAAGCAGCTGCAGAAGGCAGAGTATTTAACTTTGCTGTTGTTGGTTTGAGTTTTTTTGACAGAAAACTCTCAGCTAAGGTGGGAGATCTGGAAAGACCAAGATAACTTTGGACTTTGTCTAAATAATTGTATCTCAAAGAGTAGGGATAAAAATTTTTATATGCTTTTCCACTTTTCATAACTTAAAAAAAACCCCATAAAATTAAGCTACAATCCACTCATTGGAACTGAGATATTTATGAGCAGAAAGGATTTCTGAGAAAATCCTATTCATCCTATTCAAGGAGAATGAACAAAAATATTAAAAGAGAATATTCAGCTAAACAGACTACTGAGGGCTTAGGACAAAACAATTTGGATCATAATTTCTATTAAATATCCCAGCCTTTCACAGTCACAGTAAGTTACAGAGTCAAAAATTAATTATTTTTATCAGCTGAAGGAATAGATTGGTATGAGGCTTGTCAGAGTTGGGCTGATGGTTGGACCAGATGATCTGAAAGGTCCCTTCCAACCTTCATTATGAAATGAAATGAAATATGTATCTTAGAAGAAGGCATATTTCAGATGAGTGGCTTCCTTCTAGTCTTCAAGCATCTGTGAGAATGTTTCCCTGCCAGTTAAGCTGGTTCTAAAAGACACTCAAAGCCAGATATGAACAGTTGAACAGTGTCCCTAGAAGACAACTTTATTTGAGGGACTGAGGTGGGCACCAAGATGGATGAAGCCAGCAGAAGGATGGAGCCAAGCCCCACACAGTAGCCCTGAAGGGGAAACAGCAGTAGCTGTTCCTGGAATTATAGTGAATTACTGTTTGGCTAAGCTGTCTTACATGGGAAATAGCAGTCACCAAGAAATTATTGCTATAGCACTTGCATCCCGGGGATCTAAAAGTTGGGCTCAAGTTCTTGTTATAGGGATAAGGAATTCAGTAATAAATGGGATAACTCCCTTATTATTTTTTATTATAATAAGAAGCCGTGGCTTATATAGCAACTATTTCATTGACATTAGAATATAATAAATAAGTCAAAATTATTGCTATAGCACAGCAGCATTCATCTGTATGGAAATCCTCTCCCCTTCTGTACTTTTCCTCATTTTTGGGAAATGAAAAAAATGTATTTCTTTTTCTCTCAGATGTAGAATTGCAAGTAGACTAAAGTAGTACCTCTCTAAAGCAGAAAATCCCTGAATAATCATTAAATGCAGGCGAAGATTTATACAGAAAGCCAAATGGCACAAAAAGGAAATTGCATATCTGAGGGATTATCTGGCATTCAGGATCAAGGTTCTCATTACACCACATGAAATAAACGTTGCTCCTTGTCCACCATTTTAAATTTAAACACAAAGCATTATTAAACTTTATATAAACAAACCCTCATTTATGTTTCAGAAGTGATTTCCATTGTCAGCTGCAGCTTCCTGGTTCAGTCATTTTGGTCTTGAACTTCATGTAAGTCACCCCATCTCAGCTTTTAGTACATCATTGTGTGACCTGGCTCAGTGGAAGGAACAAGGAAACAGACCAAACAGCTCTTAATGCTGCTTTTTTTGGCAGAGATTGTGTGCTTATTACAGTAATTTCTGGGTGTTGGAGCAATGTAGTTCTCTATTCCTGTCCACATATTCACCAGATATCTTCTACCATATTTTTTCGTGTGAGAGAACAAATTCTAGTCAATACAGCTACAAAGTTGAAGTATGATTGTTCTGCTCTATCATCTAGTTCACATCATGGTTTAAAACAAAATCAAAAGTCTGATTAATCATAACCAATTTTGCTTACTTGTCACGGGACACTTTTGTCTTTTCAAGCATTTGTAACTTAAGTAGTGGTAGATGTTTTCTCCCCATGGAGACTCTGTACAGTCATTGATTATGCTTTGGACACAGAAAGTAAAATAAAAACTGAAAAAATAACCTCCAAGTTAGTGAAGTGACAGTAAATGACCAGTGGAAAATCACTGATGTTATCTAGCACAAGATTATTATTGAGAACTTAATTCTTCATAGACACGAATCTTACATATTCTGAGCAGTTTTAGACATGATAGCACTTGAGACTTAATTTACACAATTATTGTAATTACAAAAAAACCCCTCATCTCAGCTGTGTATTAGTCTTCTGTTACAGAGACTCAGCACTACACAGCTGCTGAAAGCTGTCACAAAATTCTTATTTTTAAACAGTAAAGAGCATTAGCCTATGCTAGTGTGCTGCTGCAAGACAGCACAATCTCCACCCCATTCCAAAGAGAATTATACAGTTTCACACAGTCCAAACTTACTCACTTCCTAGGTTTTGGCACTGTTGGTAATTCTTGTATCACCAACTGTGGGGGAGGTAGGAGAGAAGGCATTAAAAAAACAAAAACAAAAAAAACCCCAAAACCACAATAAAAGCTACACAAGCAAAATCACAACCAAAAAAAGATAATCCAAAATACATCTCCAGCTTTTTCCTGTCCTTACAGTTTCTTTTCAAGACTTTCATCATCCCCAAATTGTGAGGTTGCAAGCACTATTGCCACCCTCAAGCTGTCACAAAATTGATTAGGTTAAATAGTACATGATTCCTGAGGTGAATTACAAAAGGAATTAGTTTGCTTCCTCTCAGCACGTGATTATCAGGCTAAAGTACTAAAAAAAAATTTAAGGAAAAAAAAAAAAAAAGAGTCACACTGATTTTATTACAGTCAATCTTGTGATATAAAATGCTAGATATGTAAAAGTTCAGGAATCTCACAAATCCTAAAAGAAAGCAAATAGTTATACCTGTGTTAAGCTTTCCAATCCCAGAAGACCAGCCTCATGCTGGATCTTGATTTTGTAAGGCATTTTAGTTTATATGTCAAACAGAAACACTGACGGACCAATCCAAATAGCAGATCCTGACTTTCTTTCTTTAAATCTATTATTCTTCTTTCCTTCCCTTTGTGAAGCCACTGCAGCTTCTACTGTTCTGCTTTCCAACAGATTTCTAAAAGGGTTTTATGATAGCAGGCCATATGTTAGCAGGAACAGTGCAGCATGGTCCATTTGCCATCCCACTCACAGGCATCACTTATCCCACTGCAACAGTCTGAATTACAGCTGCTGTTTGCATGAATACAGACAAGACAGATATGAAGTATTTAGTGTCTTCTAATGTCTTTGGGTTTTAATGAATAAAGACATTACTGTTTAAATCAGTCTCAGAGTATTTTTAGATGTCCTTTAATATAACCCATCAGGCAGAACAAAGGATGTGAGCAGAGCAATGTCGCTAGCCAGCTCACCCTGGGCTAGCACGGTCTGGTGGCCACAAGGGGTGTGTCTACAGACAGCACCACACCAGTGACCTCAAATAACCTCTTAACAGGCATTTGACACTGTCCCACATGACATCCTGGTCTGCAAACTGGAAAAGAATGGGTTTGATGGATGGACCACTCGCTGGATAAGGAGCTGGTTGAATGGTTGAACTCAAAGAGTTGCAGTCAATGGCTCATTGTCCAAGTGGAAACCAGCAAGGAGTGGTGTTCCCCAAGGATCAGTACTGGGACCAGTGCTATTGNCTTTTTAATACAGTTAACAGTAGCAGACAAACAGAACATTTTAGAAATGTCATATCCATTCCCAGCTGCAGAACTGACAGCAATCTTAGCAAATATCTAAAGAGCTAGAAGGTAGGACAGAAAAACATTGAGCAATTTACAAAGCACAGTGTGAAAGAAAAACAATAAAATGCTGTACCATGAACCATAAGATTTTTATATTCTCCTGTGGCAGACAAAAAGAAGAAACCTATCTCTAGATTGTGAATACACCAGATAACTTTGTGGCATCCTAAAAACCTTGATGTTGATGAATGTCTTATAAATACATGAATGCACCAGGGACACTTCAGAGAGCAGTAAGTGACCTAACCTAAAGTTCAAGAACAGAAGACATCTTCATGTGCTAAAATTACTTCATCTGTTTTCATAAAACATGGAAGGAACATCTGGCAGGACAGGAAAGGATGCTGGAGCTTTTTAAGGCATCAGAGCTGAACTTAACAGGAGGGATTTAGGAGCTGTGTTTTTTTGGATTGTGTGTTTGGCTTTGGCAAAGGGTTATGTCACATTCCTGGGACAGGAGAAAATGAACTAGAATCTTTTACTACAAAACTGGATGGAAATGATTTCAAGGTTTCTACAAAGATTTAAAAAGCATAGTAGATTAAAGACCTGTTGACTGCAGATTTTAAATACTAAAACAAAGAGCAATATGATACCACCTTCAACAACTCCATCTATTTTGAAGACAGCCTGAAAAACTTCCAAGACACTGAAGAAATATTTCTATTCCCATTGCCATGTCTGAGTGACTTGGCAGATCCAATTTATTTGTGGCCATTTGTGATAACTCAAAGGTAATTCATTGGGATTGGCACAAATTATCTCGATAAAATAAGATAAACATCTCAGGGAAATAATGTACTCTGCAGATTCCACAGGGATTCTTTCAGCACTAACAAAAGTCCTGAAAAGCAAAATGCAGCTGCTGTTGCTCCCATCCCACAGGCTGTAATGAACACAGAATAGTTCTAACTACTGTTTAACTAATGGTGATAACTAGCCCATACAGTACCTCTCAGGATCAACCACCCACTCTTGCACAGCATCTCACATGCCATCCAGAGACCTGTCTTNAATTAAATATTACTCTTCCCAGGGGACTGTTGTGTAGCCTATGGCATTTAGGGTCTAATACTTCAAAATTCATTGAGTATTAAAGTTTCAGAAACAGAAAATTTTAACTGGCTCCTTAACTCCTAGATGATTTGTATTCTTTCACACATTCAAAGCAGACTTAAGAGACATTAGTATGTAGAAAATCAAGGGAAAAGCAGTTGACCAAGTAGAACTTGAGCACTCAGATAATGAATGCCCCTTGAGTAGATTATATGCATTATTTATGAACATTGTCTCTTGAACATTAATGAAAAATCCTGTATTACCAAAAGGCATGCTCCTGTAAATATCTGAAAGATATCTGAAAATAGAATTCCTAGTCAAGGATAGGAAGGAGTTTTTATCTTTTGCTCTGAAGACAGCCACATCACTGGCCTTTGGATACAACAGTATTCAAACAATAAAATATATTCCAGGAAAGAGAAAATTTGAAGCAAATTATCCTGGGCCAACAACAGTATTCAAACAATAAAATGTATTCCAGGAAAGAGAAAATTTGAAGCAAATTATCCTGGGCCACTCCCAATGTTCAGAAAGAACTATTAGTCACCTGAACTTCAGATTTTCTGTTCACAATTAAAATATCCACAGACTGTCAGCGTGCTCTTTCTGGAGCCTTTCTAGGAAGACAGTATTTTAGAATTTTGATTGACAGTATGAATAGTGCTGCAGGTATTAGAGGGCTGTAATGTGACATTTCTATTGTGAAAGTCAATGTCTTTCAGTGCTAACTTATTCCTTGTAATATTACTCTCAAAAAAAAAAATCACAACATTACTTACACTGGTAAAAATACATGTAAGTGGAGAATTCATTCAAATGGCATATAAAAATTAATCTGCAAAAGTGTCTAATCAGAAGCATCTTCACAGATGTGAAAATCACTGACATGTGGCTTATGAATTAATCTCTCACTTACCTAGTTCTGAAAATACATTTCTTGCTATACCAGAAAATATATCCAGCTTTTTAATACAGTTAACAGAACATTTTAGAAATGTCATATCCATTCCCAGCTGCAGAACTGACAGCAATCTTAAATATCTAAAGAGCTAGAAGGTAGGACAGAAAAACTGGGCAATTTACAAAGCACAGTGTGAAAGAAAAACAATAAAATGCTGTACCATAAACCATAAGATTTTTATATTCTCCTGTGGCAGACAAAAAGAAGAAACCTATCTCTAGATTGTGAATACACCAGATAACTTTGTGGCATCCTAAAAACCTTGATGTTGATGAATGTCTTATAAATACATGAATGCACCAGGGACACTTCAGAGAGCAGTAAGTGACCTAACCTAAAGTTCAAGAACAGAAGACATCTTCATGTGCTAAAATTACTTCATCTGTTTTCATAAAACATGGAAGGAACATCTGGCAGGACAGGAAAGGATGCTGGAGCTTTTTAAGGCATCAGAGCTGAACTTAACAGGAGGGATTTAGGAGCTGTGTTTTTTTGGATTGTGTGTTTGGCTTTGGCAAAGGGTTATGTCACATTCCTGGGACAGGAGAAAATGAACTAGAATCTTTTACTACAAAACTGGATGGAAATGATTTCAAGGTTTCTACAAAGATTTAAAAAGCATAGTAGATTAAAGACCTGTTGACTGCAGATTTTAAATACTAAAACAAAGAGCAATATGATACCACCTTCAACAACTCCATCTATTTTGAAGACAGCCTGAAAAACTTCCAAGACACTGAAGAAATATTTCTATTCCCATTGCCATTGTCTGAGTGACTTGGCAGATCCAATTTACTTGTGGCCATTTGTGATAACTCAAAGGTAATTCATTGGGATTGGCACAAATTATCTCGATAAAATAAGATAAACATCTCAGGGAAATAATGTACTCTGCAGATTCCACAGGGATTCTTTCAGCACTAACAAAAGTCCTGAAAAGCAAAATGCAGCTGCTGTTGCTCCCATCCCACAGGCTGTAATGAACACAGAATAGTTCTAACTACTGTTTAACTAATGGTGATAACTAGCCCATACAGTACCTCTCAGGATCAACCACCCACTCTTGCACAGCATCTCACATGCCATCCAGAGACCTGTCTGGGGATATCCTGTGTGAAAACACCCTACAAAGAGCACCTCTAGACCCCAGTTTTTAGTAAAGCTTGATGTGCAAGCATGAAAATACCTATGATGTAGTGACAACAGTCCAGCCTAACAAATATGTTTTCTTCATGCATGGAATTGAGTTTTATTAGTAACAGAATAGTGAGTACAGATATAACTTTTATTCCTAATGACTACATAGTTTTCAATTTGATAACTGTATTTTTCTAGTTCTCCATGTTTCAAAAGCAGAACCAAAAGTAAAGCCACCATTTTTGGTTAATTTATCATAGAATCATAGAATAGTACTCCCAATGTTCAGAAAGAACTATTAGTCACCTGAACTTCAGATTTTCTGTTCACAATTAAAATATCCACAGACTGTCAGCGTGCTCTTTCTGGAGCCTTTCTAGGAAGACAGTATTTTAGAATTTTGATTGACAGTATGAATAGTGCTGCAGGTATTAGAGGGCTGTAATGTGACATTTCTATTGTGAAAGTCAATGTCTTTCAGTGCTAACTTATTCCTTGTAATATTACTCTCAAAAAAAAAAATCACAACATTACTTACACTGGTAAAAATACATGTAAGTGGAGAATTCATTCAAATGGCATATAAAAATTAATCTGCAAAAGTGTCTAATCAGAAGCATCTTCACAGATGTGAAAATCACTGACATGTGGCTTATGAATTAATCTCTCACTTACCTAGTTCTGAAAATACATTTCTTGCTATACCAGAAAATATATCCAGCTTTTTAATACAGTTAACAGAACATTTTAGAAATGTCATATCCATTCCCAGCTGCAGAACTGACAGCAATCTTAAATATCTAAAGAGCTAGAAGGTAGGACAGAAAAACTGGGCAATTTACAAAGCACAGTGTGAAAGAAAAACAATAAAATGCTGTACCATAAACCATAAGATTTTTATATTCTCCTGTGGCAGACAAAAAGAAGAAACCTATCTCTAGATTGTGAATACACCAGATAACTTTGTGGCATCCTAAAAACCTTGATGTTGATGAATGTCTTATAAATACATGAATGCACCAGGGACACTTCAGAGAGCAGTAAGTGACCTAACCTAAAGTTCAAGAACAGAAGACATCTTCATGTGCTAAAATTACTTCATCTGTTTTCATAAAACATGGGAGGAACATCTGGCAGGACAGGAAAGGATGCTGGAGCTTTTTAAGGCATCAGAGCTGAACTTAACAGGAGGGATTTAGGAGCTGTGTTTTTTTGGATTGTGTGTTTGGCTTTGGCAAAGGGTTATGTCACATTCCTGGGACAGGAGAAAATGAACTAGAATCTTTTACTACAAAACTGGATGGAAATGATTTCAAGGTTTCTACAAAGATTTAAAAAGCATAGTAGATTAAAGACCTGTTGACTGCAGATTTTAAATACTAAAACAAAGAGCAATATGATACCACCTTCAACAACTCCATCTATTTTGAAGACAGCCTGAAAAACTTCCAAGACACTGAAGAAATATTTTTCTTCCCATTGCCATGTCTGAGTGACTTGGCAGATCCAATTTATTTGTGGCCATTTGTGATAACTCAAAGGTAATTCATTGGGATTGGCACAAATTATCTCGATAAAATAAGATAAACATCTCAGGGAAATAATGTACTCTGCAGATTCCACAGGGATTCTTTCAGCACTAACAAAAGTCCTGAAAAGCAAAATGCAGCTGCTGTTGCTCCCATCCCACAGGCTGTAATGAACACAGAATAGTTCTAACTACTGTTTAACTAATGGTGATAACTAGCCCATACAGTACCTCTCAGGATCAAACACTCACTCTTGCACAGCATCTCACATGCCATCCAGAGACCTGTCTTTAGGGATATCCTGTGTGAAAACACCCTACAAAGAGCACCTCTAGCCCCCAGTATTAGTAAAGCTTGATGTGCAAGCATGAAAATAACGATGATGGACAACAGTCCAGCCTAACAAATATGTTTTCTTCATGCATAGAATTGAGTTCTATTAGTAACAGAATAGTGAGTACAGATATAACTTTTATTCCTAATGATTACATAGTTTTCAATTTGATAACTGTATTTTTCCAGTTCTCCATGTTTCAAAAACAGAACCAAAAGTAAAGCCACCATTTTTGGTTAATTTATCATAGAATCATGGAATAGTTTGGGTTGGAAGGGACCTCAAAGATCATCAAGTTCCAACCCCCCTGCCATAGGCAGGGACACCTCCCACTAGACCAGGCTGCCCAGTGCCTTTTCCAGCCTGGTCTTGAACACCTCCAG
>VZTY01033874.1:15721-31624 GCA_013400935.1 Turnix velox
ATAATGACAGCAGGAGTTAACTTATCAGACAAACTTCATCCTGAGAGATAAAAACAATTACTTTAAGACTTTTAAATCTCCAAATTAATGCAAGATTGATAAATGTACTAGAGACAATTTTCTCCATATTACTAGCATTAGATGAAAATCAATCACATTAAATTGACTGAAATGATCCTCTGCAAAAAAAGAGGCATAATTAAAGAGTAAAGAATTCTCATTCTGCTGTAATTTTTTTTTTCCTGCAAAAATTATGTCATAGTTTAAAGCTATCCAACTATTTTTCAGCTAGAAGAATATACAGACACACTTAGGAAAAATCAGCAAATAGTTGATGTATGCAATGGCAAGTTCAGGTTATGAAACCTGGAGTTATTGATGTACTGAATCCACAACAGATCAGAAACAACATTGAACTCCCACAACAGTCCAAAACAACCTCAAACTCAGTTGGGTATTAAGCAGTTCTGCTGAGAACATGTGTGTGTGCACATGTACATACTAAAGAACTCATTATGGGAAGTCAAGACAGTACCCTAGAAAATAGACAGTTATTGTTATAATATGGTTGGGTCTAAGAGCAGATAAGCAGCACAAGCAAGCAAAAAGCAGTTCTTGGCCACCTTGTCAGACTATGCCTATCTCTGGTCACCATCAAGAAGCATTAGGCACATGGATCAGATACAGCCTCCTTGGCTTCTTAGCAATTTGGCAAGTCCTGGAAAAGAACGTTTGAGGGATTCCAGGGTACACCTGGGATACAGCTGGTTGGATAGAAACAACACAAACTGCTAATGACCAACGTATCAACTGGACATAGAATCATAGAATCATAGAATAGTTTGGGTTGGAAGGGACCTTAAAGATCATCGAGTTCCAACCCCCCTGCCATAGGCAGGGACACCTCCCACTAGATCAGGCTGCTCAGTGCCTTGTCCAGCCCGGTCTTGAACACCTCCAGAGAGGGGGCATCCACAACCTCTCTGGGCAACCTGTTCCAGTGTTTCACCACCCTCACTGTAAAGAATTTCTTTCTTATGTCAAGTCTAAACCTACCCCCCTCCAGTTTCCATCCATTGTTTCTAGTTCTCCCATCCGATATTATGTTAAAAATTCCTTCCCCTGCCTTTCTGTAGGACCCCCTCAGGTACTGATATGTTACTATGAGGTCCCCTCTGAGCCTTCTCTTCTCCAGGCAATGCAGTATCATGGCCTGAAAACTGTAGGATATGCTAATGAGGGGGTGATGTATAAGTGCAGTAAGTATTTTACCCAGTAAACAAAATTAACAGACCATTGGCAAACAGTTAGTTCAGCTTTGAGATACACTCTCTCAGCAGAATGCTGACAGATTGGAACAGGTTCAGAAAGCATTTGTGCAAATGATTTATCATGAGTATGCAAGAGAGCTGAAGAACTCCATATACATAGAAAAAAGGTGTTAAATGATTCAATCATCAGTAACATATTGACGTGAGAAAAAGTTTATTCACCCTGTGAGTTTTCTTAGTCCAGCTGATAAACAACAAAGCAAATAGAGAGAAACTGAACATAAAACAAACACAAAAAGAGAGAACTGGACATAACACATCATTAAGGAGCAATGCATAATGGAGCTAGGAAGACATTTAGAGAACAACACTGATCCTAAGTTAAATACTTCTCATCCTCTTTCATCTTTGATTTTTTTCTGAAAGGAAGCCCTCTGCCAAATAATTTTTGTTGTTGTTGTTGTTCTTTTTTCCCCCCAGTAAGAAAAAAAAGTACAGCAACTGAACTATCCTGGACTATTACTGGTTTTATAGATTGACATATTCAGATTCCTGAAGTTCATCAAGAATGAGATTGTATTCTCCACTTTACAAATAAAAAGTTGCAAGTAAACCCTGTGCCATCTTGAGGCAGAAAGAAAAGATGTGCACAGAAGTAGGGTGCGAGAAAGAGGAGCAAGTGCTTGATGTGATAGTCTTGAGAGGGAAACAGTAATTGAAAATATTCCCTTCATATCCCACTTCATTCCAGTTCAAAACACTGCATTTGAAACAAATCAATGCCTAGATATGAAGGGCAGAGAAACCGCTGTGTCTGCTCTACAGACCCCCACAGAAGAGCAAAGCCTGTCCTTAGACACAATACAACGGAGCTGGCACCTGGAAAATAGACCGCAAGGAAAGAAAACTGCTCTTACAGGAGTTTATCAGAAGTAGCAGCCAGCAAAAGTTAATTAGTTTCTTAATCAAAGCAAATACTAATGCCTTTAATCTCAATTTCAAGAAATCTGGAGATAAAACACATAGCTATCATGGGCAACTGGAGAAATAGAATGCTCTAATAATCTTTATTTGTGAAAACAATATAGAAGCTCTCTGATCTCTTCTAGAGGATAAATCTGACAAAAATCAAGGTGGCTTTTTTTTTCCTCCAATATCAAGCTTCCAGTGCTTCATAAAACCTGCTTTTTACTGTGCAAAACATATAAGCCAAACTCGTGGTACAAAATTCTATGATGTTTAAAAGTTGCAGAAAATGAATCCCAGCGGTCACATGAGACAGTTTCATGGGATGATTTAATCAGCACACACAAACTGACAGAGCATTTTCATTCTCACCACTTGGTGAGAGGTCAAGATAAACACATCAAGGAGACAGCATACATTTCACACATCTGGCTTCTGTTGACTGTCCTTGGTGCCTGACATTTTGCAGAAGAACTTAGCTTCTCCCTAAAACTTGGCAAGGTATTCATGACAACCAGCTAGTCAGCATGCACATTACAGCTGGCAACAAAAGCTGCCATCACAAGATGTGGCCATTCCACTTCTGACCAGGCTTGGTACAAGCTTGAATGATTTCTGCATGTTAAGAGCAATCTAGTCCTCACCACTCTGGAATTCTAAAGTATGCTAAAAAACCTGTATAAATCCCAAACTGAATACACAGGGCAAATTCTTAGCCTATGGTTTCAGTTGGTTCAGATGCCTTGACAGAAATAAGCTTTATTTTTTCTGAATGGCCCAGGAAATGATCCTTGTGTTTAGAGTAATAACAAAAAAGACACACATAACAAGACTCGACTAGTTGTAAAGTTATGTGAAAAGCAAAAATCTCTTGAATATACATGACAGACATAAATGAACAGTTTTGATCTGCTCATTTGTGTTTTTCCTGTCAACCTGTTTGATTTGACAAAGTCATCTGTCAGTGAAGCAACAGCAGCTTTCAGGAATGGCATCTTTGGTATTTTCCACTGGGGCAGAACTAAACTTCTGAAGCAATTCTGTATTATGATCATCAATGAGGTGAAATTTAACATGGAGCACTGTACAAATGTAATTAATAACGCACCACTGAAGAAGGTATTTACTAAAAATGCAGCTTGCACAAGCACCCTCATCTTCAGCAGAGAAAGATAAAGCAAAAATCCCATGTCAGCACTCAGTAGAGAAATCATTTTACTAGCTCTTCTGTCTGATTTGTCTGGAAGACAACATAGGTTGGGTCTGGGAGGAGGAAAACAGAAAAGGAAAGAAAACAAAACCCTTAACAGAAATTATGTCACCATAAAACACGCAAGGAAAATGCTGACCAAGTTTTAAAGCTTAGCAAATATTTAGTGATAAATAACCACCCAAGTTATTCATATCCTATCAATAAGAATTAAAGCACACCACTGTACACAAATACTATACAGTCAATTACATATCTTTTCCAACTAATTAATCTAACACTTTTTGTTTCTATAACAGTCAAAACTACAGTTATTGAACACATTTACATTATGCTATTGGATAGTATGGCTTTGATTTCCTGACAAAATTATAGTACTTTTTTTTTTCTGGCATTTCTTTCCTGCTCCACAGGTAGTTCAAAAGTTGTTCTTCAGGCAGTTTTGAAAAAAATTTTAATTTTTTTTTTTCTAAATTACTGGTATCTTCTGCAAGTATAAGATTTTACTTGTGGTGAAAGATATTAAAAAGCAAAATTGTCTGAGATGTACAGTAAAATATTATTCAGAAATAGCAAGGAAGTGGTTTCATGGTACATTTCACACTACAGTTTTAATCTGCCAGCAAATTGCCTTATCAGATACTTAAGAGAAACATAGACTGGAAGGAGTTAAATGGCAAAAATTTCTGTCATTTTATGTACTGACTTCTGTTTCATTTCTATTATTCTGTATTATTCTGTCCTCTCTTCTTAATTAAACCAAAAAAGGGCAGATTGCATCTGAAAAATCAATGCTTGCAGGGATAATACAAAAAAACTAAATTAAGGTATGTTACACAAATACAACTGCAAAAAAACCCTAGTCCAAACTAAAATGTGTTTTATGAATTAGAATTCTTTTTCAATCTTTCAGATCTTGACATTTCTTTTGCCTATTTCTCAATTCTTAACTCACCAGACAGCATCAAAAGTGGTATTTTTCAGATTTTCCTTATTGAAGTCTTTACAACTACCTATGTCTAGAATAAATTAAATTCTTTCTCCTGCATGCTTGCATATTTCTGTATGCAACTCTAATAATAATAATAATAACTCTCATTAGGAAGCATGAATGAAGAAGAGCCTGCAATATTTGCAGCAAAGTGGCAGGATGCAGACTATTAGGAAAAGATAAGTCAATGGTGAGCACTTGCAAAACATAAGCCAGTTTGGCAGAACCCAAAACTGTACCACAGTTGGGAAACTAGATAACAAAAGGTTGGTAATGTGCATTCTGATCTTTAATAGAAAAAAATTATTATCAGATAAACTAAAAGCCAAATAGTCACGTTGTGTCTTTCCTCACAATAACATGGACAGGAATACCTGGCAAGTACTAAAATCTAATAGCATTTTGTTTGGAAGAAAAACTAACCTGAACTGTATACAAAGATGACCTTTCATTTAGATAAAATTGAATTTAAATTTCATCTGCACTTCGAAAGAAAAGACCATAATAATTAAGACAATCATCTGTAAAAATGCAAGGATCTAGTTAGATGTTTCATCATTATAGAATGTGAAACTATGCCACCAGTAAAAATTCCTGAATGTCTGCCAACAGGCCTTAACTAATTAATTCAAGAAACAGATAGAACAGCAAGGTTGCTTTGCAAATACAGATTCAACTCATACTCAATTGTTATGTTCAATCCTCTTTTTACCTTTCACAAAATCTCTTGTTTAAGTTTGTAATGCACACATTAAGCATCCTTTGGAAGAGCTGAAGCCTGTACACTGGTGTAGGCAAAAAATATTTTGCCTAATATTTCACAAAAGCTGACACTGAGAGAAAGGTAATTTTTCCCACAAAATAGATTACTCAACCATGCTTCTCATTTCGGGTCTTGCATTATGATGTAATATGATTAGAAAATATTTTTCTACATTATTTACATGTGAACAAGCATTAAAAGAATTCAGAAATACAGAAAAGATAGATATATGTCCACTTTAAATCTATTTTCAAAAATAAATTAACTTGTTACATCACTGCTCTCACAAGTATGCTCTCACTGCTTCATGATACAAAGCATTGAAAACATCTTTAAAAGTAATTTCCTAGATTTTGCTTTAAAAAGTGAAAAGAAATCTCAGTTTCTAATATGGACAGCAACAAGATAAGGGTATGGAGACCGAAATTACAGGACAGATTTCCGTCAGATGAGATACAGGACATTAACTAGCAATAGAGGAAAGAAAAGTGGCCCTGGATCTAACCCTAACAGGCAGTTAGGGGAGCTCTGGCCCAATTTATTCTTCTCTTTTTCTCCCACCCTGGAGGTGGGATTCATGCCACATATTTGTGCCCCCAGAGGAGAAAGTAGGGTTGCTGAGACTATGGTTTTATGGAGCAAGCCTGGCCAGGCTGTCTGCCTCTCCAAATTTCCCAGGAATTGTGAGAACTTTTTCTCCCAAGAGGTATTCTGAGAGGCTGTGGGGATGTAGTCAAGAAGAGGAGGTAGGACTTCACCAACTTGCTTCTCTCCAACTCACATTGTTTCATCTGCTCTGTCAGCTCCCAGTAAAATGGGATCTATTACAACCTTGAATTCTGTCCCTGAAACAGCCAGATTCAGGCATTAATTTGACAGGTTAACACCATTTTCCTGAGAAAAATAAACAAGTAAAGGCAAATGATGTGTCCAAATTATTTAAACTGAACTAAATCTGAATACAATTAGAAGGGATTAAGAAAAGGTGTTCTTCTAGCTCTAGGACTTTCTCTCTTCTAGATTAGAAAGATCTGCAGTATAAGAGGTTTTCCTCTATCTTACCATCTCCTAAAAGTCAAAGCAACCTTAAAATACCAAACAATACACAGGTGTAGTAATACATGCAAATTACAAAGTTTCAGACAGTATGTTTGGAGGAATTTGCATTTGGTGATTGTCATCCTCTTTCTTGAACTCTATAGGAACTCACAGAGGGCAAAATGGACAAATAGAGTGAAAATAAAACCACAAAGAGGAGGGCACTAGACAGTCCAAACAAATCTTCAACAGCAAAATCCAATTTTCTTCTGAAATTAGCAGCTGAACTCCAGTCTATAGCCTGCTGTGAACAGCAGATATTACTATTTAACTATGAGGAAGCCTATGAAAAGTATTATCATGAAGCTCATGTGCTAATTCTATAAGAAAATGACAGCTTTATGGACAGCTTCATTGGAGTCTTCATCACAACATGACTGTGACACTCTCAAAACACCACACAAGGCATTTAATGCTATGCAATACTTCCAAAAATTTCTCAAAAATAATTAAAAAAGAAAAAAAAAAAAAAAAAAAAGGCAGAAAATGTTCTGTGTCCATACATTTTGTTTGTGCAGCCTGGAAAAAGAGTGTCATTTATATCCAATCAGTGAGAAATCTTGTAGAGAAATCTGAGTAATGAGACAGGTTCATTCATCCTACTTGATAGTAGGAAAAACACTGCAGGCAAACTCACAAATATTGGCCTTTTCCCAAAATATGTATTAGAATGTAAACATGATTCCTTTCTTTCACTTGCCGCCTTCTAATGCCCTAAAGGACAGCTGGAGATTTACAGAGAGTTTGGAGATTGATACAGACTTTACAGATTTGTCTTTGTTGGCCAAAGTCATTCTTGTCTTCCAGGTAAGTAGTGGATGGATGAAAAGCATGTGGCAATGAAAGTCCAAATAAGAGTGAAGGCAATAACACATGAGATCAGATTAAGCCTGCAATTGGGATGTGTTCTTTCCTCAAGTGCCATTATGTCCTAATACTTGATTTCCATGAACTCTGTTGATTTTTTCCTATATTTATTTCATTTTATGCTTCAGTTCTCCTTTTCAATTTATTCTTTATTTTGGACCTCGAAAAGTGAACAATAAGTTTCTTTATTGATTTCAAAATATGTCCTCATTTATTTAATTATTAAAATAAACATCTTTTAAACATCAATTTCAATTAAGAAAAACAGTAGTTTCTAACTGTTGAACAAAACTAGCATGAAGTATGGATGTAAAATTAACTTCAAGGAAGTATCTAATAAAGAAAAGTTAACCTGGGGAAAAAAAAAAAATAAAAAAGAAAACCCTCAAATTTACCTAAAGTTTTCATGCATTCTTTCAGGAAGACTTTTTTGAAAACGTAATGGTACTGTCTATAAACACAAAACCTAAGTACCTATCAATGAAAAAAAGAATAATATACAGTTTTTCCAGTTTCTTGCTTCCTGTGCCTTAGGGAAGATCATTTCTGGAGCTACCACAGTGATTTTACATCATCCATCACTGCAATGAATAGAAAGAGCATAAAGCTTATATACTTTGTAATATATTTATTTATAAAGCATAAATGCACTATCATCTCAAGTCCCATTGCTGGTGAATCACATCACCAAACACCTTACATAATACAGGTTTCAAAGAGCTCCTTCTGTCCCATCTCCTTTTCAGTATAGGAAAACTATAGAGAAAAAACCAAGGCTTTCCAAAAGCCTATATTTTTTTAGATAAATTGTTGACTTACTTTATGAAAAGGAGTTACAGTTTTTAAGCATTCATTTATTTGGAAGGGAGAAGAAGAGTTCAGGCATTTGTTCAGAAAATTTTAATGAAAGAGCATACCCTGTTACCTGCTTGGGAGGTCTCAGACACTTCCACTGTACTCAACATACCCAATGCACATCTCATTTGATCTAAGGCACCTATATTCACCCTTCCAGCAATAAGTAAGAGAAAAATAAACAAGACAGACTAAGGCCAAGCACCCCTTCCTAACAGTTATCTAAAATAGGCAAGTCTACTGATTAATAATGTCACTTCTCTTTTATCTCATTATAGCAGGATGAGAGATGACCAGCTTAAACTAAACACCTGTCTTTTAGAAGGCTAACCTTAAGGAAGATAATGCTATCATAAGTATTTCTAACACTTCATCACATTTCCTTCACAGCATTTTTCAGATGCAATACAGAAAGTGGAAATGCAGCTTTTGGCCTTCTTTATTTTTGAATAATTGCATTCTACAGTGAAACTGAACGAAAAAAAACCTCAAAAATTTTTATCATTAAGACACAATTAAAGAATTTGGCACAACTACCTCTATTTAGACAACATTTCTNTTTAAAGAATTTGGCACAACTGAAAGTACAAGTTACCTCTATTTAGACAACATTTCTAGGATTTGAAATGCTAACATATCAGTGAACTAAAGAGACAAATCAATATCTCTTTCTTGTCTTTTTTTTGCATAATAAATATACTGTTGCTGCTCAAAAACCTGACTATCTGAAGCTACTTGCCAAAATTATGTCTTCATTGTCAAAAACTCCAGAGTCCCCTGAAATAACTATTGCGGGTAATTAGTAATTTTGGCAAAGAAGTTACACTTTGGACATGAGACAGAATCTTCCCTGTAGATTCTCAGACTAATTACCTCAGAAAGAAAAGGCCAAACAATTACAGACTTGAAAAAGAACTGATCTAAAAAAACCACACAGTTGATGTCAGAAGAAACTCAAACCAAGAATCAAGATGTGGGATTTAAATCAAAACTGTACAGAACTTCATTTAAAAGCAAGCACAAGAAAGAGAATAAAGCTGGAAGGTACTAGTAAAAGTCATCTAGCCCAATTCCCTTGCAATAAGCAGAGACATCTTAAACTAGATCAGGTTGGCCAAAGCCTCATCCAGCCTGACCTTGAATGATTCCAGGGATAAGGTATCTATTACCTCTCTGGGCATTAAGAAAACCATACCTAGAACTCAGTACCTGAGACAAGTTTGTCCTATGGCTCAGTCACCAAAAGTTTATCAATTATTGCATTACGTTCAGAGATTAATTATTAAAAAAAATTCATGGGGAATTTCTGGCCTCACATCACTAAATAAGGTGGACCAAAGAAATTTTGAGTATGGGGCATGTGTTCATTAGTATTCCCCAGCTCTTACATCATTCCTTCATTCACCTTTGTAGTGTGCCCAAAATAAAATTTAAACACTCTCAAATGCAATTCACTCTAGGGACCAAAAAAACCCACATATGTTCAGATCCCACCAGCTCATCTCCCAAGAGGCTATCTGTCCTATACTGACTTGCCTCAGGGCTAGCAAGGTAACCACATAGAATCATAGAAAGCAACAAAGCATCCATTCTGCTCCGGGAATGAGAAAACTAAAGTACATCAAAATAAATAAAAATACAAACAAAATAAAAATACAAACAAAATAAAAATACAAACAAAATAAAAATACAAACAAAATAAAAATACAAACAAAAAAACCACCAAAACCCAGTAATAAAAATTACTCAAAACCAAGCACAGTGTAAAACCACCACCAAGGAATTAAGGAATTTACAAAGGGAGATGTAGACTGGAGCTGGTAAAACTGGGGAAAGCACAAGACAAGGTTATGAAGGCCAGCATAAAAATGATCAATTTCCCCCAGTATTATCAAAACTGTGTAGGAAGGTGGCATTCAGGGGCAAGCTAAAAAAACCCAAATGAGATGCAGGCCAAGTGATGGACCAGGCCTTCTTTGGTGGTTCATTTCCCCGTGGATAGGGGTGATTAAGTCCCATTAGCATCAATGGGAGGAAGGCATGCATATTGTCCCTCTAAGGCTACTGTGGTGGCACTCAGTCTGCCCAGCAATTATAATGCACAACACAGAGATTGAGACAACAGCCGTGGGAGAGAAAAGAGGTGGAGAAAAAAAGATAATGCATATATATATCAGAGACAAACAGCAGTTCCAAGCAGAAGGAAATCTAACCACGTCTTTGGGATTTAATCATGTATTTTAATGCAAAAATAGAGAAGGGGAAAGATGGGCTCTAGCCCAAGCAGTATGGTAAGAGATAAACAAAAGAGACTGGAAATCAAAACCTCTTCCATAGCAGGCAACAAGCTCTGCAAGTTTCCATCATTTCAAACTCAGTGTTGATAAGGGTCAAGAGGAAAATCCATGCTTTAAGAAATGTTTGCTATAATCTGTTCTTTGAAAAATGACAGCTATGGAATGAATCAATGCTGTGAAAAATCATCTGTTCTGCAAACAACTTATCTGCCAGCTGGTAATTAAGAGACTATTTAAGGTGAAGAAAAACAAAATAAAATTTACAGAATATATTCATCCAAATCCACCAAAAGGTAATCATTTATAGTGAGGAAAATAAATGTATTTTAACAATTTCTCCTCTCAGATGTGTAAAAAGTATCACAGCTGATTGGCAAGTTCTAAATCTGAAAAATATTCTTAGAAATCACGTGTGCAGATTATCAGTGCAAATATACATCACGTGGATCCGAGAGAAAAAATTCATCCACTAGCCTGCTCACCAGTAATCCTTTCAAGTTTATCCCTCAGTGAATACCTAATCAGTGTAGAATATGGGAAGAGACACAGAAAGAGCCAAATTCTTCTGAGTTAAGACCTCAATGGAATTTGAGGGATACGAACAGAAATTATAAAGCTGAAAATAGTCCTGAAATTTTAATTTAGTAGTTACCTTCCAGTCCATTTAAGGATAGAAATTATGTCCATTTTGTTCTAAGTTTTACAATCTGTATTTTATATTCACACAGAAAGTAACACCTGACATTGCAAATCACTGCTTAGCTTCAGGTTAAAAGAAAATTTAAAGATTCTCATACACAAACGAACAAAACAAGATTACAAATGTGCAACGTGCCCCTATTAGTTATTGCTTTATTCTTATCCTATAAATATACAGAAAGAGTGAGCTCTTACAAAGCAAAAATCACAGTACCCCTAACTACATAAATTTACTCCACAAACTGTTAATCCAAGGCTTTAAAATAATTTCAGGCTTGATCTCAGAAGCATAATGGAGAGAGTGATGTGTAATCTCTATATCAACCAAACATCACACAACCAACTCATGCACCCAGACTCCAATCCTGCAAATATTTAGTTACAAGAACACTCAAAGGAACTTGCCAAGGATGTCAACAGAAGCTCTATTTATGGACTTATGCTAAGTGCCCAAGACAAAAATCTATTTATCTTTACTGATAACATGCTTAGAAAACCAGGAGAACTGGACCATGACTACCACTTCTACCCAGCAACACCCAGCAGGCCCACCTTAGCTACTCAGATGACACTGCCACAGCTGCAGAGCAAGCCAGATAATAGTTCAAGTTACAAGTTCAAGCTATTAGCTTTCTGTTTTAGCAAAAATACAAACATTAACTTCATTTAAATTGGCTAACAATAGGAATTTTTGAAGCCCCTTATATCAACAGGCCCTATTCTCAAAGATAAGAGACACATGTTTTGTCAGCTATACTGGATCAAATAATGCTTGACAAAGAAAGTCTTCACTGTAAAAATTACACAGGTGTGCTCATGTAATTTAAATAATTTTATTTCTTCCTAACACCAATGGACTAACAGATTTAATATAAAGCACATGCTTACACACTTATTATGTTTTTATAGTGTGAGATGCTTTTATAATTAAAATATTTTTTTTTGCAGTCTTTCTCTGAATTTGTATAATCTGTTTGCCCTTGTTAACATTTCACACATTCTACCTTATTCAGGTTTCCTCTTCTTTCCAACTGCTGATAGAAATCAGACACCTAGATAGAAGCTCAGACCAGTGTTCAGTAATCATGCCTTCAAATCATAAAGAGCACTTTTCCAAATGGGGATAAAGCAGACTTTAATTCCATCTAAAACCAAACTACTTTAAATTTCAGTAGAACAACTATCTGTTTTAGCTTGTTCCCTACTCTGCCAAATCAAGCCACCTCAATGGCAGCAGTAAGGCAGTCTCTCTCTTGGGCTTATCCTCAGAAATTCTAAATGAGACATTAGTTATATTCACAAACATTTTAAAGCCTGATCAAGAACTGTACCTTAAAAATCACACTGATGAGTTTTCTACATGAGTTTTACTGTTTCTATTTCTAAAATTACCCACAGAAACACAGAACTAATGCTTGTACTAATTTAGATATAAAGAAACACAATTCCTCATACATACTCATAGCTACCTTTTAATTCAACTGGGCAGATAAAAATGAATGTATTTCTCCATAAATGCCAATTCAGAAAAATCCTGCCTATCAGAAAGTACTATACATAAGATGCCACTGTGAATGTTTACTATCACCATTCCTTTCAACATTAAGGATATTCTGTCTTCCCGTGATCCTACGTAAAGGCCCTCAGAACACAGAATCATGAAATTATTTAGATTGGAAGGGACCTTAAAGACCACAAAGATTCAGCTGTTGGCATCACTGACAGGTGAGGAGCAGACAGGCTTACAACCTTTTCTTTTAAAATCACCACCAAATCTATTCTTAGTTGAACTACCACGACAAGGCTAACAACCCTACCTTGATCTGTAATTTTCTACTGTGTCTCCAAGAAAGCATCTAGGAGAATAAACTTCATATAAGAACCTTCAATTGTACTTGGAAGGGTTGTTTTAGCAACTGATTTGACTAATTAATGCTGTTTACACATCAAATTTGGCCGTTTCTTTTTTTTACTTTAAGAATGGTCTGTGCTGATTTACCTCTGAAACATTAGCATAAGGTGCTCTTAACCTGAAGCAAGAATGTCTACAGAAGGCAATGCTTTGTTTAACTAAACTGATCTCTAAGCCTACTTAATTTAATTACTAAACTTTTCTTGTGTACACAAGGCCTCTGCCTTACCTCTTAAAAAGGTGTAAGCTTTGAGAATCCTGAGAGAAGAATGCCTGAGGGACCATGCACCCAAAATAAACTGCAGTTCAGGCACACAGGGCTTTGTTTGACTACTCCCTCCAAATCAGCCTAGAGCTGCAAGGACAGTTATATTTGCATGATAAGGTAGAAGGGACTTTTAACCATCCTGCCAGTGGGATGAAAAGAAATTAATACACATTTTGCACCATAATGAACACAAAACTTAATCTGTTGAGTCATAGCTTGCCTAAGATTCTTTCCAAAATCTATGTATCAGCATAAACACACAGGGGGAAAAAAAATAAAAGCATTATTACTCAGCCAAAAATTTACATTTAGGAAAAGTGATTTAATTTGCTACAGTCTATGCTTAAGCAAAATGAACAACAGAGTATCTCTGTGAAAGCAAATTTCTCATACAGGCATCTGCATAATGAGCTTTTCTCTGGTAGCACTTGCTTTTTTCTGTTTAACAAAAGCTTTTGTGGATGACAGCACACATGCTCCTGTTATGATGCCTTGGGAGAGGCTGTGCCCCACCTCACTTCCTCCACTGTCAGAGAGGATCCTTCAGCCCAGAGCATGCAGTTGTGTCTTCTCCTCCTCCTCCCAGGAAAGTTAACACAATCCTCACCAGCCACTGGACAACTCATGTGGCTTGTAAAGAACTCTATACAGCTCCTTCCCATCTGACTTGTCTCTTGGGAGGTCTCTAGTTTCTTCCCTTTCTGAATCTCATGTTTGCTTACAGACTGCTCTATACCCTCTGCTCCAGTCCCTTCTATAGCTTTTTCAGATTCTTATATTTGTGTATAATATGAGAGATTACTTTGTTAATCTGTTGGTTTCTCCATATTATGTTTCCTTGCTTTTATTTTCACCTCCATATCAACAACATCTAAATGAGATTTTTAAGTCCCATCCCTATGCCTGTTCTCTTTCCTGCCTTTCATTCTGCTCCTCTCACCTCACCTTCCTTACTTAGTAATCAATAACAAACATCTAGGCTCCCCAACAGCAAACTTCCTCTCTTCATCCAGGCAACAGGATACTGATTTAAGTGCAAGGAGATGTTTAAAATACAGTTGAACATCTGTATAAGTGTGCAAATCCCAATTCTATTTGCTATACCAAATCATGCCAATTATTAACAAACTAAATTCCTGCCTTATATTCCTCTTACTTCCCAACTGAGTTTTCCAGAACCACGATGCAGTTTCCTTTAATATCTATCAGTACTTTACTTGTCTCTACATGAAAACAGAACGTTTTAAGAAAAACTAGGCAAAACCCTCACATTTTTCTTCTGAAGTATTATCCATGAGTATGTAAAATGTTTTCTGTGTGTCATGGCTGCCTCATTTGTTTCTATTTTTTAAAGTGAACTGCATCAGAAGAAGGGAAGATGTTAACAACTGAAAAAATGAAGCAACTTGGAACACATGGACATCATCTACTTAAACTACACATGACATAGATTCAATACATCTACAGACATGCATAATTACATACCAAATCATAAATTAGTCCATGGAAGAGTTACAAAGTGGTAGAGAGTATACTAGCCAAAATTTACTGGTCCATGCAAATCAGTCCATCCCAACCAGACTGTGCCTTAGAAGCTACCAGGAATGGCAGGCCAGTTAAAAAACTCTTACCCCATGTCCAAGAGTATACAGCTTAAAAATCTCAGTTCACTTTGGCTCTCTCTGAACTCCACACCCGCTCTGGTGTCAGCCATGGTCGTGGGCGTTCAGTTTGATCCAGGGTTTGGCATCAACCTTCTATAGCTCTTCAGTAGGAGTGTATTTGGATAAGTATTTTCCATCATCTTATTATTGCTCTGACATATTCATTTAGCTTTTTACATAATCAAACTCTCATTTACTTTAATTCAGTGCCAGAGTAAAGAACTCAAGAGTTTGGACTATTATTTACTTATTTGACCTGATCTCTTGCCATACATGGGAAAGGCACTCTGCAGATAAGCACATCATGCCCTGAAGAGGCCAAGGGGCTAGGCAGGAACAGATTTTCTTGCTTTCACACTTGATTTCACACATGTGGCATGTTGTTCTCTTTAGTGACAATATTTTGGGTCTGTGTTTAGTTAGAAGGGACTTTTTTTCTGACCAAATCTGTTTCTTGAGGAGAGCTGGAGATAGACTTGGAAGGGTGGAGTTCTGAGAAACTAGGAGGAGGACAAGGGAGTTTTGAGCTACTCAGGAAGTAAATTCAGGAACACATTTATGGAATAACTGAAAGGAGACAGAAAAGGAAACAAAGAAATCCTAACTCTCATCTGTCACTTGCTTAACACACCTTTCTAAAGAGACAAACACATAAAAGGAGAAATCCACAGCATTCCTATGCGAGCTCCATTTACTCCATGAAACCAACTAAAAAGTTATTATTAACATCAATTTTACAGAAACGTATCATTTTCTTGAAAGAAACTTGTTGGTCTTTTTCATTTACTTTTTTCAGACAGCATACTTGTCCATAGGACCAACCTGCAACAGAGCTCTGCCCTGTATCAGAGACTTATATATCCAAATGGCCATCAGGACATTGATGTACAGGTAAAAATTTTTGAGTGAAGTCTACAACAACAATGATATAGAATCATAGAAGAGTTTGGGTTGGAAGGGACCTCAAAGATCATCGAGTTCCAACCCCCCTGCCATAGGCAGGGACACCTCCCACTAGACCAGGCTGCTCAGTGCCTTGTCC
>VZTY01033874.1:31910-48001 GCA_013400935.1 Turnix velox
AATGTCCTTCCTGTGTTGAGGGCTCCAGAACTGGACACAGTAACTCCAGGTGGGGTCTCACCAGTGCTGAGTAGAGGGGTAAAATCACCTCTCTGGACCTGCTGGTCACACTCCTCCTGATACAACCCAGGATTTGGTTGGTGCCTTCTTGGCTGTGAGTGCACACTGCTGCCTCATGTTGAGTTTGTCATCAACTGACACCCCCAAGTCTTTCTCTACGGAGCTGCACTCAAGCCACTCTCCACCCAGCCTGTGTCTGTGCTTGGGATTGCTTCCACCCAGGTGCACTTGGCCTTGTTGAACTTGCTGAGGTTGGCTTGGGCCCACCTCTCAAGCCTGTCAAGGTCCCTCTGGATGCCATCCCTTCCTTCAGGTGTATCAACTGCACCACACAGCTTGGTGTCATCTGCATATCCTTCACAGAAGCTTGTTTTCCCACACAGAAACATACTGGAACACTGACACAAGAACTGCAAGTATCCTTTGTCCTTACAGGGTCAGATCTCCTAAAGCAGCTCTTAACATTGTCTCTGAACCAAACAGGTTTTGTGCACCAGTATTTCCATTTCAGTCAATAGCAACATAGCAGCATTTGCACTGAGACACTGTAAATTACCTCCCTGGCCAGACATCCATCCAAACACAAATTTGCCTGGGCAAACTTAGCAAGAGAGCATTTTTTCCAGATGGAGTGCAAGATACATTTCATTTCACCCCTCAGGTATGTTAGAAACAAAATAATTTCAAAGAGATCCTATTTTTATCCTTGTATCAGGGTAATAAGCCAGAATAAATGACTGAGATACTCTTAAATCCAAAGTACCTCACAGCAAAAATGGAGCTGTGGGAAGGCTGGTTTTCTCCCTTTGACCCTTCAAATCATATCAAAGCAAGCACCTTCCCAATATTTTTCTTTCACTCCTATTCTACAGCTCTTGGATTCATGGCAGACAGAACTGTGAAGTTACAAATAACTGCTGTCAAAATGCAGAGTTAAAAGCACAATAAAAAAAACACAACTGCACTGATACACTTCACCAGTTGCCTAATTTTAAGCAGAATTGGCTCTTAGGCAGTATTTACACTGCAATCCAGTGATGCTACATCACAACACAATGCTGTACATCACAAACACTGATTCTGATCATCATAAACTTTCATACTGAATCAGAACAAGCATATGTAGGATGGAGATTCATTAGCTATAGGGAAAACAAGATTCAAAGAACAAATTCTGGCTGTACAGAAGACAGCAGAGAAATTTCTCTAAGTTTTTAAGATGAGTAAAAGCAAAGTAGTAAATGAACCTCTAACCAGTGCTTCTGCTTCACCAAGCTATTTGTATAATTGTACTGGTTTAAGCTGTAACACAAGACAGTCAATTTTTACAAGTGCTTTCCTCAAAAACTTCCCTACTCAGAAAGGGCTCTTGTCCCCAGTAACTCCCAAATTTTATCATTTCCACACTGTCTGAAAAAAACAAGGAAACAAATATTTAGAAGAAAAAAGTTATATGTAGGCAGCAAGATACAGAGAGAGGACTGGCCAAGATGCTCATGGTAGTAGCCAGCAGGTCTGCAAACCCTGTTGGATGCTGATACAGTGCCCCAACACACTCTCCTGCTCAATCTGGCAGCAGTTACAGGGCTAGAATTTTCCTGTAGCAGCTGCCCTAGGCATACTGAGCACAGTTACCTGGAAGAGCAATAACCACCTGCCTTCAGCTCTTAGAGTTGGTGGGAAACATTACAAGCTGACTCTGGCAGATTTGAAGGGTAAGAAATGAAAGATGAATCAATGCAATCCTTTTCTCTGGGTTTTGTCTCCTGGGATTGCATCACTATCCCTGGAAACATCCTGAGCAACTGGTTTGCTAATACATGTTAATAGTTTTCTTTTTTAAGCCTAAAATATTTCTTTAAGACAACTTTCTCCCCAGTAGAGGTAGTGGAATATTGCCTTCTAATGACTTCAGTGATCCAAGGAAAACACTTGTGTTCATGGTTCTTTCAGAAAATGAAAAGGAGATAAAATTAAAAACCAGAAACCTTCCATGTGATTCTGTTGTAAATCTCTCCAGAGAGAGCAAATGGTCCTAGCCAAACATAAGAAAAGCTTGTTCAAAAGAAAAAGAAGAGCTTCATTTAACAGATAACCTAAATATTTTTATTTTTCAGCATATTAAATAGCTTTTTTGTTCAACTACCTTTTCCACTATTAAAAATATTTAAAAGCTTTTACATGATAAGTTGTTTGCATTCTATATGGCAAAAAACTAACTCAATAGGATGCTTTCATAAATTTCAGAGCTAGGCAGACACCAAAGCATTATTTTTTTCCCTTCCACAATTAAAAAAATTCTCAGTATGTTAAAATATAGATAGTAAGAGCAAGTGAAAAGAGAAAACATGAGAAACATAGTGAATTAATTGATTCATTACTCATCTGTTCCCTGCCAAGTTCTTAGTTTTTCTGTTACTTTACCTTCTATACCTTCTGGTAAGCTTTATATTTAGTCAGACAAGCTGTCTCCCACAAGTATGGAATATATGGGTTTTATTCTGATGTAATGTCTTTCAGTACACAAGCACTATACAACACAATTACAGTTCACTAGCTAGATGTTGAAGGAAACTTTGTTTGTGCTTTCTGTAAAAATCCATGGAGAAAAGGTAAAAAAAGATGAAACAAAATGAAAAGCACATTTGAAAGTCAAGCACGTAAATCAGCAGTCAAGTATATGAGTGATTTTTTTTCTATACAACACAGTGTGCTGGTTAGCAGATTGATCAGCTGACATCAAATGATTATTCAGCAGCAGTAACCCATGATGAGCTGTGAATTTATTTTTTAAATAGAAGTGCTTAAATAACAGGACAAGCATGAAATTACTGAAGAAAAATTAACTATTTTTTTAATAAAGTTAACTTCACATGTATTCATAAGCACTTGGTAAGATTTGTTCTGTAACTAAGAGGACTTGAAAAGTTCATCAGGCCAAAAAGTATTTTCCTTAGCCATTAATGACATATTTAATTTTACAAATCTGTTGGTTTAGTGTTTTTTTAAATAACATATACAGCTCTAATTAAATCTTTGGACATCTTTGTTCTTCCTCCTTCACAGCCACAGGGAGTTGCTATATTCTCCATTTCAGCTGTGTGATAAACTACTGGAAGATTCTGAAAAAGATGCAGAATAGCACCTGCATCCAACTCCATACTCACAGAAAAATCAGTGAGCTTTTCACTGATGTGGAAATATCAGTGCTGAATTAGGGCCTAAAGAAGAAACTGCAAAATAAAAGAGCAGATGGAAACCCCAGAAGAGCAGATGAAGAACTGCCAAGAGTAACTGAGGTAAAACACAGCCAAATATTTTTATCAGCTCCTAAAACAAGACATTCTTGGTAGTGAGATCAGAAGCCGAGCAATCACACTAAATTATGCTTCAACCTGAGATGAAAATTCTAATTTCTCTCTTCCAGCCAGTATAAACAAGAAAATAACAGAAAAGCTTAATAGGAACTTTCTAAACATAGCCAACAAATCCAAAGAAAACCTTATAACTCACACGCTCTGGAAGGGAAGTCCATTTGAAAAAAAATAATAATACTTGATACAAAAAGGAGATGCTACACAGCATCTCTGAGATAAGTAACTTTGATCTTACAAGCCCCACTTATCTGTTATTTTATGGAGTGTTTGTTGCGCTGATAGAAGTCAAAGGTCAGACCCACACTAAAGTAATTTTAGTTGACTATTCAGAAGTCAGAGTTCAAGTTTTTATGGCTGTGGTTTCTATTAACAAGCCTGCACCTCAAGCCAACTGAAAGGTGATGTCCCATTCCAGAATACTGGTGCACTCCTGGGAAAGGCATCTGTGATGGGCTGAGAGGTTAGTAAAATCTTTCAGGGAGTGTTTGGGAATGAGCATACCTGACCAAAAACTGTGCTCTCTCCAAATTTCCATTAAGTAAATGTAAAACCAGGAAATTGAGTTCTGGCAATTTCCCACAAGGAGATGACAGAAATCCTGAGATTCATGGAAGACCTCTGCTGAGTATTTTAACAGGCAGATCTAAAAATGTTCTGCACACAAATTTTTTTTTTTTCATTAAATCAAAAATCACTACAATAATCATCAACAATTATTGTCCTAAGAGGGAACAAGGAGTACCAGTGTGGAAGAGAAGATATGTAACCTGTAAAACAAGGAAAATTAAGACTCCCCTTTGAACCTAAACTGTCTGGATGTGATCAAACTGTCAGAAGAGACCTGTATGTTTTAGAATATGGTGCTTCTACCGAAACCTGTCTCTGATAGTCAAAAAGATTATCTGTGTAGGGGATCATTTAATTGTGTTGTAATCAATTTTGAATTCTTCAGTAATTACCAAGTAACTCCTCCCACTCCTACAGCTGGTTGCAACATTTGGCTCAGTCCTCACTGCTCTTCCTGTGCCCAAGTGTGAAGAGACTGAACAACAGGAATTGTCTTCCCACAGTACTCAGCATCTGGAATCCCCCACAAGCCCCATCTTCACTGCACTCTCTTCCCAGCCCACCTCAAACACTGCTTACTGGGGGAATGGAGTCTCCAGAGGCGGAGCATTTGTACTGGGTATTGCCAACCAGCATTTCATAGAATCATAGAATAGTTTGGGTTGGAAGGGACCTTAAAGATCATCGAGTTCCACCCCCCCTGCCATAGGCAGGGACACCTCCCACTAGACCAGGCTGCCCAGTGCCTTGTCCAGCATGGTCTTGAACACCTCCAGAGAGGGGGCATCCACAACCTCTCTGGGCAACCCGTTCCAGTGTTTCACCACCCTCACTGTAAAGAATTTCTTTCTTATGTCTAGTCTAAATCTATCCCCCTCCATTTTATATCCATTGTTTCATTTCACTTGGTGCTGCTGAAAGCTAAGAACCACGCAGTCACATCTGAGAGCAAGGCCCTCAATGACAGACATGAGAAATAAACAGCTCTTTTCACTGTTTTACATTGCCCAACATTAAGCAACTGGAAATGGTCTTTGGCCATAAAGAGAAGACCCAACTGGCAAGGATGAGTTTTGGGCAGACCAAAGTGGGTATTCAATACTAAAGTGCACACAGTGCTGAAAGTGACCTTCATAATGTGGTTGTTACCACATTAAGGCAGAAGTAAAATATTTTATAGTGAAAATGGTGATTCATGAACAGTTAAAAAGGTTTCCACTGTAAAGTGCGTATTGGAGCAACTGCCCTATGAAGACAGGCTGAAGGAGTTGGGGTTGTTCAGCCTGGAGAAGAGAAGGCTCAGAGGGGATCTCAGAGTAACTTATCAATACCTGAGGGGGTCCTACAGAAAGGCAGGGGAAGGAATTTTTAACATAATATCAGATGGGAGGACTAGAAACAATGGATGGAAATTGGAGGGGGGTAGGTTTAGATTGGACTAAGAAAGAAGTTCTTTACAGTGAGGGTAGTGAAACACTGGAACAGGTTGCCCAGAGAGGCTGTGGATGCCCCCTCTCTGGAGGTGTTCAAGACCAGGCTGGACAAGGCACTGGGCAGCCTGGTCTAGTGGGAGGTGTCCCTGCCTATGGCAGGGGGGTTGGAACTCTATGATCTTTAAGGTCCCTTCCAACCCAAACTATTCTATGATTCTATGATTATAAGCAGTATGCATTGGAAAAACCAAATCGGAAATTAAAACAAACCAAGAACCTACAAAATCTGAACTAGTGATGACAATTTTGGGACAGATAATTTGGCAAAGACACGTTCCTACTGATAGAAAACAATGTAGTTTTGAAAGCAGCAGAATACTGCACTTAACTGTTGAACTCGCTTTCATTCTCCCACTAAATAGTTTATTGATGCATTAGCTCAGTATTAACCTCTATTTATTATTACTAAATGAACATGTTTTATGTTTGAATGAGATCTAGCTGACAGCTCATTTCTCCCTTGCAGTCAAATCAATCTCATCCAAACAATTAATGTAAGAGAGCTCCAAGACACATATGCCAGTGGATGTTAAGTCAAGTCCCATTGACTTACAGGACAAAACTCAGCCCTCAGGCAACAGACAAAATGTTAACTGGTACAGCTACCGAGTACAGAGTTTGTTTTCTTTCTAGGAGAAATAGACATGAAGCCATCTATTCAGGAGATCAGGCAACTTATGTAACATTCTTGTTGCTTTTATTAACATTTTCACTATGTACTTGCAGCTCACTTTGCTATGGCTTGTTTTGTTACAAAATAAGCTCCTCCACCACAAACATATTTCTGCAAGTAGAGTAACTGTATCAAAATAAGACAATACTTTGTTTCCAGGAAAAATACACATACTACATGGAACAGTAAACTTTTAAAGTGAATCATCTTCAAACACAAATGTGTCCCCCAGGCAGATTTTAAGAGTCTTATTTTTATATTCATTTGTTTTGTAAACCAGTGAAATGGCTGGCAAATGCTTCTACAAGATTTTATCTAGGAAAAAATAACTACAGCAATTTCCCACTTTTCATTACTATTATCAAGTTCCATAAAATCTTCACAATTAAAGCTCAAGTATGTGTACTTACACAAGTTACAGTTTATCAGATAAACTACACTTAAATGTCCCTACACCCTGTTTTAATTGGCCTTAATGGAGCTCACTAAAAGTGCAGTCTCGTTTTGTAGCTATGCATGTTACTATAAATAGCATAAATGAAGTAGACATTTCATAACTAAAACTTACAAATGTTCTAGTACAGTAAGTATCATAAGTTGAAGTTGATCTAAAAATTTCAAACTGCCACAGCTATCCACATGCATAAAAATGAGAAGGCAGTATTACTTATTTAAGCAACAACTTGAATAATAATTTTTAAATTATTATATTTAAATTTCTTACTACTCTGTTAGCTTCACTGTTGAACAGAAACTCCAGACAGGGCAAACCTCAACAATCTCCTTCAAGCAGTGCTCCTCAGGAATATTTCTGTCTCAGTTACATTGTGATGCACAGGAAACTTTCCTGATGTGACATGCATCAGAAAAATATCACTTTATTATTACATTCCAAAAGATTAAACCAACTCATAGGCCGGTCATACTACTGCATAACTTCCTAACAATATATTATAATTGCTAACCAAACCTAGCCCTCTGGATAAAACTAGGGGCATATTTCAACTGATGACACCAGAAATTTCCAAGCCTTACAATGAAGCTGACTTTGATTCTGTGCTGCAGGGGAGCCAGACTAGGAGCAGTGCTGGTAGCTTGATAGCACAAAGCCATCCAACAAATCCAGATGGACTTCCCAAGCTTCAAATTGAAATACATGTTACTGTACTTTCAGAAGAGAACTGTCTTTTTATCCCCTCTGTCCCCTCAGCATGCACTTGCTGACTAACACTGCTCAGCATCAGCTTGTACCCTGAGCTACAGAAATACCTACCATGTAATACAGGAGGACTTGGGGTATTATGCTGCAAAAGCAGATTGTGGCTTCTAGTAGGGCTTGTCTCAAGATGGGGTCCTGTCCAGTGCTCTGTGGATCTGGTGCATTTGGTCAGCAGACCCTCATTGTGGTTGACTGGCTGTGTGTGGCACAGATGATAAAAAAGGAGACANTGTCCCTGCCTATGGCAGGGGGGGTGGAACTCGATGATGTTTAAGGTCCCTTCCAACCCAAACTATTCTATGATTCTATGATTAGTTTTGGCTCTGCAAGAAACAAAGCACACTGACAATACAGGCACATTACCTGTACATATGAGCATTTCACCAATATATTAGTTTAAAATCTTAGATTTTGTGCTGTGTGTACAAAGGATGAGGAATAGCCATTAGCATCTCACCAGTGTTCACTCAGCCCAGCAGGTAGGCACAAGAGTCTCTTAGCCCTCTTCCTCTGAAGGAGTAAATATGGAAAAGGGAGAAAATCAACCCTTAGAGGCAACAGAAAGGGCAAAGTGGCACTGATGGTGACAGGGAAGCAATGGACATAAATCATAGAATCATAGAATAATTTGGGTTGGAAGGGACCTCAAAGATCATCGAGTTCCAACCCCCCTGCCATAGGCAGGGACACCTCCCACTACATCAGGCTGCTAAGTGCCTTGTCCAGCCTAGTCTTGAACCCCTCCAGAGAGGGGGCATCCACAACCTCTCTGGGCAACCTGTTCCAGTATTTCACCACCCTCACTGTAAAGAATTTCTTTCTTATGTCTAGTCTAAATCTATCCCCCTCTAATTTATATCCATTGTTTCTAGTCCTCCCATCCGATATTATGTTAAAAATTCCTTCCCCTGCCTTTCTGTAGGACCCCCTCAGGTACTGAGAAGTTACTCTGAGATCCCCTCTGAGCTTTGTCTTCTCCAGGCTGAACAGCCCCAACTCCTTCAGCCTGTCCTCATAGGGCAGTTGCTCCAACCCTTTGGTCATCTTCGTGGCCCTTCTCTGGACCCTCTCCAATAGCTCAATGTCCTTAAATGAGAGTTCCCAGCTTACAGATTTAAAAATCAGCATCTTAATACTGAAGAACTGCCACCTCCACTTTCCTCCTGTAGCCAGCTCTCAGAAAATGGCATCCACTCTGTCTCCCCAAGTAAGGAGAAGATGAGCTATCAACTCAAGGCACACTGATGTCAGCTCTCCTGTGTCAGAGCTCCGAGCCTCCTTTGCAAAGTAGATTGAAGACAGATCAAAGGACCAGTTGACAAGCACAATCCAAGATGTCCCGCTTCCCTCAAAGCAACAGCTACTTCAGCATCAGGTCTGAACAGCATGATTACAACCACATGGGCTAAAAAGCTAACAGTATTTTCCATGGGAAAAATGCTGGCTCACATCACCTTCTCATCTGATGGTACTCAGTGAAAGTCACATCAATTAAATTTGCATTAAAATTCCAGAAAGTCTGAATGAGTGATAGACAGTAAAAAACTAGGAAATCAACCATCAGGGATAAAGAAAGAAAAAGCCACAGTGCAAGCTGCAGAGTCTTTTCCATAGTTTTTTTCTATCTATCCTCAAAATTTCCAGCTGGACAGCTGCTTGAAAATGAGCCCTTTGAAAGACAACACACACAGCACTAACTACGGTAAGTGTTTCCTGTCTCCAGTGAATCAGGAGCATGTTTCCTCCTGGATTCATACAGTAAAACAAGCCAAAAATTATTTAACACTGTCCCAGTAACTTTTCTATTATATAGAAAGGCTATTGGGAAACCAAATTCCACCAAATTTTCTTAGAGTTAGCTGTGAGTTTCTTACATGCCAAGTGTATTTGAAATAGGAAGCACAGAAGCTGACAGTAACAGCCACATCTAAAGTTCGCTGCTGTGGCATTATGTTGAATCAGAGCCAAGACAGAATTCTGAATATTTCTTAGATTTAATATCTATGCTAGAGAAAATGTACAAAAGAAAACACATACAATATGACAAAAATCATTCTTAAATCCTCTTCTATACATAGAGGAGGCCAGATGCATCATATTCATATACAGCACTGAATAGGATGCCTGCAACTTACATTTCATTCTTCCTCAAGAGGCATTATTTTTTTACTTCAGTACATATACTAATTCATACAGTCAAACTTTTAGGGAAAAAAAATGGAAAATTATTTATTGGACTGAATACATATATAAAAATATTTTTATTTTAAATAAGTCTTGGGTACTTCTTTAAGACACCTCACTATTTTCATTACACCAAAATAACTTGCCCAAGATGAAAATCCTATCATACTTAAGTTCTTTAATATTCCTTAATTCTGACCCCCTAGAAACTGCAGCAAGTGCCCTCCAGACTGAGGGGGGAGCTACAGGATTTACTCCTGAGCACGATGTGGCATTCAGCCAAAAGAGTCACTTAGCAGAGGTTTTCGCCAAGCAGGAAAGTGTTCCATTCCTTCTGCCATTCATTGAGACCCACGAGGAAACTGAGACAGGAAGTCAGGCTTCCAGATAACAGGAGTGTTCCTAATGATGTCCTTTGGCTCACAGCGCGGAACAGTTCCTCTATGCTTGCCCTTGCTACCATTTCTCTCTATATAATTTCTCACTGTAGAGGGGAAACAACAACAAAAGCATTTTAAATGAGTTTTCCTTTGCATACAATTCAGAAGGCCCAGTTAAATGGCGTGGTTTATCTGCTTCTGATTGGCAGATGAACAGCAACTAATTGTTTGTTTAAAATAGGTTTTTTACACTTTAAAATCAGTCAACTGTAATGTGTCTTTGGAATGATTCCTCCATTGCTGTATCTCCATATATATGTAGCTAAAAATTCTCCCTAACTACATGGTGATGTCTTGCCTCCATTGTAAAGGACTGTAAAAAAAAAAATCAAAAAATTTACAGCAAGCAACTCCAGTAACTCTCAGTAAGGTGGTTCTAAATATAATTTCTCCTCATGTTCAAATTCAGACCTCATTGAGTTGAGTACCACAATGCCATTCATCTTATTAAAAGTAACAAGAGATCCTGAGAGGGTCTGCAGTCTGCATGAAAAATTCAGCCCAGTAAGTTGCAGTACGTAAACATAATATATTTAGTAACCCTGCAATAAATGTGACAGAAAACACCAATCAGATTTTTTTAAAAATGAAGACACTACTTTATGACACAGGAAAAGAAAATCTTCATTGGCAGCTGCATGTCCCTGACCTGGACATAGTTTCCTACTGTACAGTCGCCACCTAACACAATCCATGGCCTGTAACACCTCATTAATGCATGTTCTTCCACATCTCACCTATGGGAACTACCCCACAGCAGGATATGAGACACTGTTATTGTAGCCAAGACAATCCAAAGAAATGAAATCCAAAGTCTGCAAGGAAAGTAACTATCCTTCCTTAGACTAACCCTTCAAAAATAAAAAGTTCAACAAACTTTAAGACACACAATCTTTTCAAGCCAATTGATGGCACTTTACCAAGTGGAAGAGTCACTGAACAATCCAGAGCAGTGTGCAAAAGCAAAGAAAAGAGACTCATGGGGGAAAATTCATTCACATTGAACTGAACAACTATTTTGCTAGAACAAAATACCACTACAAATGCTGATATGCATATCATTAATTAAAGTTACTGCTTTTAAACTACAGTTTGTACCTGGTTACTTGGTTTCCCATGTCAGATAACCCACGTGGCCCTTTTCATTGTAGAGTAATTCCCTCAGACTTCTCTAGGCACCTATCCAACCTTAAGCACAAATACCTGCGACTTTTCAGACAACATGCAGGAAAGAAAACAAAATTCAAAAGTGATTATGAAGAGGGAAGGAAGGAAGGTGTAGTGTGTGCTCTGATGGTGCTCTGGGGAGCTAGAAGTCCCACAGCATCTTTAGTGCAGGAGCAAGTCCTCTGTGTGTTTTCCTTTCCACTGGGTTTATCTTTATACCAGAACAGCCATAAAGAACTGAAAGGAATTAGAATTGGTTAGCATGTGAGAATGGGGGTGTTAATTTGTTTCTTCAGCACATGCAAGTGGATTCCAAGTCTTATCTAGATCTTTGCTGATTTCCATGATGCATCATCTGCTGGCTATAAGGAGACAAGAATTTCTCTGCTGATAAGATTTTAGGCTAATGAAGCCAAACCAAAATACGTGAGCAGAAACCATGGGGTTTCATAAAACAATGCAGTTAGAACTCTTAATGTTCATTTCAAATTTTACTGATTTTTTTCCCCAAGGGTATTTTTATCATGAATTTATTCATTATTAGGGAAGACAAAAGGTTTACATTTATAATCAAGTCTTTATAGGAGGACTAGATTAATGAATGAGCAAAAATACATCAATGAATGCTGTATCATACTCCAAATAAATCTAAAGAGACAGGGGTTTTTTTAAAATGTAAAAAAAATAGACAAGAAAAAATAATTTTACCCAAGCTGAAAAAATTACCATGACTTTATCTGGCTCTACACATCATTGACTTAAATCCCCATAAAATAGCTTACATTTCTCCCTACCATTCTGTTTTTAGTCCACTCTAGCCTGGCACATCTCCTGCTGTAAACACCATACTGATCAAGGCCCTGTATTTGGGTCTCTTCCAAAATAAAAAAGGAGCCTATGTAATAAATTCTCTTTACCCAAGTTTCACTTCTGTAGACATACTGACTGTGATCAATCAGTGCTACAATTCATAATTAATTCAGCTTCTATATTTTCAGCTGTGCATCATGTGTAAGTTTCATCTTCAAGAACACAGACAAAGGACTGAAAAAAAAAGTAAAGCCCTCTCCTACACTCTCTACTCCTTCTCCCCCTTTAATTCAGAGATAAAAGGATCTATAAACTGTAAAAGGAGAATCTTTTCATTTCTGGACAAAGATCTATCTCCTTCATTCCCCTGCCAGGGAACTCTAGAAAACTCCCTAAGTAAAGCCAAGTAAAGGACTTTGTTCAAACCAGAATCATCAGTTAAATCTAGACATGTTTATCACCTGCTGTTCTCTCTCAGGCCATTAATGAAGTTCAACAGGCTGAAGAAACAACATCAAAAGAAAACACAAGTTTGTGAAACACCAAAGTAACAAACTATGAGGTTAAATGCAAGATCTGCACTGAGTCAATGTCATAAGGATACTTATGTCTATGTTGCAATCTAGAATTTCTGCAATCCAAACTATACATAACTTATTTTTTAAAAATAAGAAATAAAATACAGCAGACTTTATAACTAATTAAACTTATTAAATATATCAAGGCATTAGTATTTGTGTTCTTCCTAGTTTTCTATGGTCACTTTGGCTTCTAGCAGCCTCTGGATTAGAAAATATTTTAATTCTGGGAAATTATAAATTACCAAAGAGACTTTCGGTGCTCATCAAACTTCAGGTAATGATGCATGATTTTGCTGATATTATAACAAATTACATTGACATCATTTTCACATGCCCGCTGTATTTTGTAAAAAATGGTTTATTATCTTTGACTTTACAATTATTTAAAACACACAGATAAGGAACTGTATCTGCAGCTGATACCATCATATGCATCAGCATCTTTAGCCAGTGATCAGATTGAACAATTAATGAAGTATTCAGCTATGACAAGATGAAACTTATCTCTAAAGGCTGAGAAATTATTGCAGTAATCTAAATCCAGTCCTACCCTGAGGCATCTCATGAAGGGAGGAAAAAAAATAATTCAGATGCTCTTGCAAGCTGCTGGATTTTTTTCACACCCCAGTCCAGCAAGAAAGAACCTGCAATCACAAGGTCACTGGATCCAAGATTTCATGATACTCTCGTGCTAGTGATGACAACTACAGAAACTGGGGCAAAAATCCAACTGCCTTCATTAATGTGCCTGCAAAGCATGTGAGTACATGAATACAAGCAAGCCATATCCCAAGTACACAGAGGTAAATTAGTCAGCTGTGTACTTTAGAGATATTTGTAGGTGAATAAGTAATAAAGAAATTGGAACCGTTCCCACTGAGGTCAATAGCCTCTAGATCAGGTTTAACACACAGAACATGGCATTTCCCAGTGTAGGGAAAAAAAAACCCAAACAGCCAAGCAAACAAAAACAAAAAAACCCTGCAAACAAACAAACAAAAAAAAGCAAACCCACCCCCATGACCTGTAAACACTACTTTAAAGATCCTATACAGGTACTTCCTTAGGTAATCAGGTGAGTGTGTTTAAAGGTAAGCTGACATACTGGACCCATAATGAGAATCTGCACATATCAGATAAATGTAGTTTTCTCCTTGTATGCTTGAATACATTAATTATCATCAAATATAGTCGGTCAATGCATTTACAGCCATACTGAGGTTTGAAATTCATTCACTTCCCAAAATAGCCAAATTACATTTATCTTTCAGGCATGCTACAAGACATGAGTTTTTGAAATAGCATTTGGGGAAGGCTGAGGAACAAAGGAAATGCAACTGTGGATCAGATCCAAGGTCCTGTCTCTGACAGCAGTCACCACCAGCTGCTTCACAGAAAGAAACAAGGATTTGTATTAGGTAGACAAGGAATCTTGCCACACTTCAGAGTTCATCCTGGTTTCCAGCTACTAAAGACTGAACTGTCAAGCCTGCAGTATGATATTCACTTGAAAATGTTATCATTATTAATTACCAGTGCTCCAGATACCGCTACTATCTATGTAACTGTCATACAATATAGCCAAACACTGTCTCAGTGGAATTCTTTAACAGATGTCAATCTAAAAAAGTTGTATAAAAAACCCACATAGCTTCTTGTCTCAGTTCTGAATTTGACAGTTGCAAATTCAACAGACTAATAGAAATAGAATCAGAAGATTTCTTATCCAATAATAAAAAATGGCCAGATCACAGATCCTGGTACTAAAATTAAGATCACTAAGATGTTAAAAAACGGGACCAGATGTTAGGAAAGGACCAAGAGGATTTCCTCAATGCAAAATACCTAAGTCAGCCACATGCCTATAGGCAAAGACAATTATAAGTATGGCAAGTTGATAAGAAGTGAAGCTCAACCCAACAGCAAATAAAACCAAAGAGTGAACACAATTGTAAGAATAATGTTGAATAAAGAGGCAAAAAGCTAGTCCAAGTAAAAATGAAGATGTATGCTAATCTGTTATAAATATAAGGACATTTTACCAGATGGAGAAATTGGGCATTTCATCATCATGTTCTCACACCCGCAGAGTTGTTCTAAAACTACTCTTCATGGAAGCAAATAGAACTGGCAATACAAGTAAACTGTTTAAATAAATCTTGATATTACATAAGAACCATCTGAAATTATTTTCTTATTTATCATCGAGAGAAAGAGGAGCTCTGTCTCCTGGACCCCTTTCCTAGAATCACTTTGTCCTATTAAAAATTCTTTCTGCTTTACTGGGGAGGCAGAGGTCAGCTAACTAGCACATATTAAAATGTCACATGCCAACAAAATGGATTCATTTTTGTTTAGTAACAAAGTTACCACCAGAAATATATTTAACTGCTGCTACCAGTGTAAGAATATTGACACTCAAATGACAGCTCTTCACATACATCCCTCTCAGCTGATGTCCACGGCCCTTCACTTTCTCCAAGTGCTGACACGTAAATTCCACCATACAGTTAGAAATACCCAATGAGCACAATGTAGCTGAAAGTTACTGACACCTTTCAAATGCAGCAATGTATCACTGCCACTCAATTTTCATAGAAAGAGGAATGAAATTCGTTAGGGCAGTGAGACAGATAATTTCTAAATTCAGATTTAAATGCACTGAAAGGTAGTTTTAAAATGAGCAGTTTAATTTGCATTTGTGCATTTTGACTTTGTTGATTATTTGCTGATGAGACAGAGTTCCAATACTTACTATTCCTTAATACCATATTTTAAAATTCTTCTGTTTTGTCAATGACATTAGAAAATACCATCCTAGAAAATCCTCAAAGTTTCAATCCTGATAGGATGTACCCTTACAGTGACAGTCCTGGCACAGGCAAACTTATTTTGCTTGGTGGCACCAGCTTTTAAAGCATGATTTATGACTTCTATAAATTTCAATTCCCATTACACAAAATTTAAGCAAAATTATGATTTTGAATGTTTCATTTAACAGATACTGCTGCTTAGATTTTTCATATGCTTTCAGTGATTAAAAGGACACCTCAGATTAAGCATATTCTTCTACAGTGGAATTTATAACCAACAAGGTGAATAAAAAAATTTCAAAATCAATTCATAGTCAATTACTTCATCTAAGTAAAGTACATAAAGCAGAGAAGCTGGTTAAACACCTACAGCAGGTTCTGTGTGGCATTATCTTTCACGCACCTCAAGAAAAAATTTAGGAGTTATTTTAGAACAAAATTGATTTTTTTGTGGTTTTGGTCTTACAATCTCTCTTTTTAAAAATTGAAGAGAAAACCCACAAACCCTCACTCTGGCACATTACTGCTCTCTAAGAGCTATCTGATTGTGCTTAAATATACTTAGGTATTTGACATTGAGCTGTTGGAGAGGGTCCAGAGAAGGGCCACGAAGATGATCAAAGGGTTGGAGCAACTGCCCTATGAGGACAGGCTGAAGGAGTTGGGGTTGAATATGGAGACTTCATGTGAAGACTGTCCTTGCTGAA
>VZTY01033881.1:0-50866 GCA_013400935.1 Turnix velox
AAAAAAGCAACACAAGAAATATATTGCACCACACCTGTCAATAAACATTTGTGGTTCTCTGTGCATTCGTATAACTAAAGTAGAAAGATCATTCCTCATCTTGTAATTAGTTATAGATCTTACTTCTTTTATCTGCTCTCCATATGATTAATTTTTATCCAGAAGACTAGAGTCTAGATTTGTCCCTTTCAGGCAGCGTGGCTTGTTCTGGTGCTTCTGTATACTGTTTCAGTTTCTACATACTTTAAGTTACATATTCCGTTGTGTATGATTTATTCTCCACTCCTTATCAGACAATACAGATAATACAGATAATACAGATATGTTTGTTTGCTTCAGTTTATGCCTAACACTGGACAATCTAGGACTATGCCTCATCCAAATGCACATGGAAGAGTTTCTTGTCATCTCAGCAGCTCTTCTCTTTGCCTCCTCTGCTGCTAGAGCAAATGTCTTCTTTGAGTTAAGCACCTTTATTACTCATTTCTTCTATCAGCCACAGCAAATCACCTTGTTTAGAATTCAGAAATAAGGGAAAAAAATACAAGTGAGCACAACTAGTGGACTGAGCATTCAGTTTTAATATACTCATATTACTTATCTGGGACTCAACTACACTGCAATATCTTCAGAACGAAAGGCAGAGTGTAGAAAGCATATTTTTCTCTCTCTTGGTACAGCTCTGGCATAACCTAATTTACAAGAGTTGGAGATAAATTCAGAACATTTAATCCTTTTTATATATGGCTTCAACGTTAGCTCACAATCTGGTTTTTACTTTTCACTCAGAGTGGACATAATTTTGATTTATTTTTATTTTTCCTCTTCTCAGCTATTACAGAATGCTGATGTGTGCATTTACTCACAAGTACCAACTTGACATTGCCAAAATTCTTTTCTACACAGCTTTTTAATAAAGATCCCAATTAATTCTTTTTTTTTTTTAATCTTCAAGATAATTAATCATGTTGCATATTAGACTTAAATTCTCAATTGGATTTGGAAATGGATTTGTGGTGGTGTAGCATTTGTAAGCTGAGTGGTTATGTTCTATATTTGTATACATTTTTTAAACCCTCATTATCACTTCTGAAACAAAGTTTAGGATTTGCTGACCAAATATATCCATGACCTAGAAATCTATAAAGTATGCAAAAGCATCTCAGTAGCTTTCATTTATATCACTGTGTCTACCACAATCATGTTATAATTATTGGTCCAGGTTTCTTCCTCAGAAGAATTTTCAAGAACAGATAATGTTTTGCTATAAAACCAGACGTTTGATCTTTTATGCATTTAAGTGACAGTGGAATATCTGGTTCCACACTTTGCTACATTCATCTTTAAAAAAAAAATAGACAAAAAAGGAGCAATGGAAAAATTGCATTCAATACTACAGCAAAATGGGATTTAAATTTTATTTCTTACTATCCAAAAGAACTATTATCAATGTTTACTAAAGTAAACTGTGATATTTCCATATCTATGTATTCTGGAATTTTACCCTGTAATAGAATCAAGGCACACTTTTAAATGTCAGGATTTCCCACAGAAGCATTATCTTCTATGCACTTCTATGAAATACTGGAATTATTTAATGAAAAATATTTCAGTAATTTCTGTTTCTGTAATTGGATGAAGCCATTTGTGGAATAAAACCAGACAATAAAAGTATGATATATAAGTGCAATATGTAAATGCAATACCTCTCAAGGGTATTTATGATTCAGTTAAGAGCATATGTGTCTGAAATGTTACAAAATATTATTAAAGAATCAGTTGCCTACTTCTCATGCTCATTCAGTTACTTTTACAGCTTTGCCTGAGAGTATGCTTTTATTTACTTTTCAGTTTGATTGCTTAGTTTACACTAAATATATTGACTATGATCCATACTCAATCCTTGATAGTCTTATGTATTTTAAGTATTTTCTTAAAGCAATTATTAATTTCTCATTAATAATTTTAACTGTAAGTCTTAAGAACTTTACAGCACAAACTGCTTAGTCCCCGAATGTCTTACAGGTCTGCATTTCAGTTAGTTCATGTTGATAGTATTCTCTATTCCTTTTGACTTCTACATAAATCAGAAACAGTCAGAAATTGATAGGTACTCAAAGGTTCATAGAATGCTGCAAGTCCAGCTGTTTACTGCTTGTGAGATGCTCATCACAAAGACATGGATTTGACAGATGGCCCAATTGATGGACAAGGAATTTTCTAGATGGTTGCACTCAAGAGAGTTTAGGTAAATTGCTTGACATCCAACTAGTGAGTAGTGACAAGTTGCATTCCTCAGGAGTCAGTACTGGGACCAGTAACGTTTAACGTCTGTGCTGGCAGCATGAGCAGAGGGACTGCATGGACCCTGAACAGGGCCAAGCACAAACACAGTCTGGGCACAGAATGGAGAAAGACTCAGAGGTGCTGATGAATGAGAAACTCAACATGATGCAGGAATGCGCATTCACAACCCAGAAAGCCAACAGCATATTGGGCTGCATCAAAAGAATGCCAGCAGGCCCAGAGAAGTTGTGGACGGCTCATCATTAAAGAGTTCAAGGCCAGGCTGGATGGAGCATTGAGCAACCTGGTCTAGTGGGAAGTGTCCCTGTCCATAGTAGGAGGGATGAAAACAGACTGGTTTTTATGTCCTTTCCAATCCAAGCCATTTATGATTCTATGATTCAGAAACCATGTATTTAGAGAAATAAAAATTTTCTGAATTTATTGACTACTCTTTTTCTATTTACTCTTTCAATCAAGGGAAAAGTGTTATTATGACACAAATAATAAAATTACATTCTATCTGATGTATTTTTGAACTGCTAAAATTAGAGGGCTGCCTGAGAAGAAACGGGACATATTCCTGCCATAACAGCATAAAAAATTACACTTTTGCAGTAGTGTAGTAAAACACATAGATTTTAATTATATTCTAAGAAACTATCTGCATTTTGATACTTGCATTTTTTAATTACTGCCCATCACATATCAACTTGTAAAAGGATGTTACATAAATTGCAACAATTTGCTATAATTTCTAAAATAGAGCACAATCTTTGTAGCATGTGAAAACCTGCATCTGTAGCAAAATGTCCTTTGGAGATTTAGTCCCAAATTTCACTTTCCATATGATTTTTAAGTATCCTCACTATCTCAGAATGAGTAATCCACACAACAGGATCTGAGGTCTAGCTGAGAATTTAACAGCAAATTTTGAAATGCACTATTTTAATGTGTTGACTTTCTTGTCTTTGCTGTAGTTGCAGTTTTCCAGCCATGCTCAATGTGAATTGATGAGTTTCATATTAAGGTATTATAAAAAAACCCCATTCCATTGTTTGGACTGCTGGCCAAGCGATTCTTTTCCTTTCAGCATCACTACTGTAAAGTTCCTTGTCTTATGAATTTCTATTTTTATGAGATTTTGAAGGAAACTTGCTTAGAAAATGCAATGTAGGGCTGCTCAAATATGTCTAATAACTCCGGGTGCTTTGATTTGATCAAAGGTACTGGTGTAAATACAAAGTTGTCATGGTCTTCTCAGCACAATGCCCCATCAGCTTCAGGATTTGGTTTTGTTGTGTAGGCAGAAAAACTATGGGGAAAAGAAAACTGAGTTTTCAAGATATTAGATGCTTCTTTCAGTCATTAAACCAAAAAGCTTTGAATGAAAGCATTTTTGTATGCAGTACACACTTGTCTAACAAAAAAAACCAAACTAGTGAAAATATAATAGAAGGTATAATCAATAGTCGGTATCCTTCCTATAAATATACATGATTACTACATAATTATCTTCAAATACAGAGGGGCTGAAATTAAGATTGAGAAGTGAAAATGCTATTAGAAGAGCAAAATCCTGCAGGCAAACTACTTGGCGGTTTAAAGTATCCCTGATCAAAAGGACAGCATACAACGTGAACTGATGGAAAGAGGACACAAGAAATACCCTGCAAAGTAGCATTTCATTCTGTTAGGTACTGACTGCAGACATAACCTCTAATCAAACACTTTGGAAAAGTGCCAGCAACAGGGAGCAAAAAAGGAGATAATTCTTCCACAGACAACTGTATAGCTGAAATCAACACAAAAGGAATTCTTATAGAGTACTGGAAAGTAGTTTTGTGCTACATACCTTCCTCATTTCTGTAAAATTCATCGGTCTGGTTTCAAGATGGGTTGGGTAAACACAGAAATGGCTTTGTAGTTGATACCAAGGGCTGACTCGGTGACCTAGCCCAGTGGAGGTCAGAGTGGAGTTACAGGGAAGCATAAAAGCATGTCAAGCACAGAGGACATTTCTGCCAAATATCCTTCCAGTCTTCAGCTAAGGTGCCTTTGTCTATTCCTTTTCAACCTTGGTTTAAAGGCTAACACATGAAATACCTCAGTGCTACTTGTTCTTCAGGGCAATAAGGGCAAAACCTCTGCCTTGCTGACCACAGTTTTTGTCCCTAGCATAAAATTTTAAAGGCGTAAAAAGAGAAACAATGGTTCAAATAGCAATAAAAAAAAAATCAGTCAGGAGTCCATTGAGGGACCAAGGAGGCCAACGAAAGTGTTAGAAGCAGGCATGGATAAGAGAACCAGTAACACATCTGGAAAAAAGCCCAGCAGCTGATGTGAAAAGAAATTCTCTCACTGAGGAAAAGTGTTGAAGAAATTCATCACACAACATCCCTCCAGTGAGCTGTATGGTATGTGTATCAAGGGAGAAAAAGCACATCCTTTTCAATACTTGCTGGAGAACGATCACTATCTCAGCTACTGCACAGTTAGATCATTTGAAGAATCTTGTGCCATCGTTTGGGCTGGCTGCATCACTAAAATAAATGACAAATGCTCTTTTTGACTGCTCTTGCAAGGGAGAGAAGAACAAGAGAAAGACATTTTATGGATCAAAGAAGAAACCAAGCTGCTTTAATGAAATATTATTAATAAAACAGTAAAAGATAGTAACATTAGTAAGAAAATAATGAAACAAACAATATATACAGAACCTTATCATAGAATTACAGAGTTGGTAGGAACCATCAAAGGTAATGTAGTCCAAATCCCCTGCTGTGAGCAGGGACATCCTGTACTAGATGAGGTTGCTCAGAGCTTCAGCAAGTAATGGATTAAAATACATCTAAGATAAAGGAGAGTAAAAGCTAAGTGTGTAGCCTGCACACAGCAACACGCTACCTAAATGTGTGGAAAAGAAAATTTATTTCTATTTAATGAGAAATCTTGCAAATTTTGTCCTTCTCTCTCTGTCCCCTCAGCAAAGAAATAATAGAAAGCCTTTGTTCTCAATAATTCTCAGAGTGACAATAACACAAAACAACAAAAAGAATGAGCTTCTCAGAAGTAAATGTCTACTTTAGAAGAAAGCTTTATGGAATCAGCAGTATGTGAATCTGAACTTCCAGGAATCTTGAGAGTTCAGATGTGATGATCATCTCCAAAGCCATCCCTTTTCTAAGTTGGTAAAAATTATTTTAAAATACTGAGACATTTCTGCACTTCGGCAGCAGCAATGACTCCTTTTATGTAAGTGAGCAGCAGGAAAAATATGAAATTACTGTTTCTTATAGATGGAAAAATATACCATCGCACAAACTGAGACTTGTAAGCTATAAACTGGAGCACTCCCAGAGGCAGTGTGATGCAGAGTTTTATGACTCTGCTTTAAGCACATAATGTGTCTTGGAAAACTAGACCTAGTTAATACTTTGTCCATATTTCAAATTTAAAGCATATAAATAATAAGGCTTTATTTACCAATGCCAAAGAAAACATGCACTTTGTTTCTACAATTGTAGTGCCTTATTAAACTCCAGAAAACATTTGAAGAGAACTATCACCACCATCACATATACAGAAAACGTGTAAAAGAAGCCATCCACACATATTTTGGTAAATTATTCTGTTACAAAGAGCAAAATAACTTAACAACAATCATACTTTTATAATGTGAAAACTCTTATTTTTCATGGTGCTCTCTCTCTCTATTTCCAAATATTCCATGGTATTGCCTATGGGTAAAAGTCAAGGGGAAGGCAACAAGACACTAATTATGGTGGTAGTCTGTTAGAGATCACCCAGCCTGCATGAAAATGCAGACAAAATAATCTATAAGCACCTGGGAGGAGTCTCACAAACACTAGGCCCAGTCCCACTAGTTATGTGTGACATCAATTTCCCAGATGTCTACTGGAAATACAATGTAGTTAGGGGGTTTTTGGAGCATGTTGAAACTAAATTCCTGATACAGTTGGTGAGGGAGACAACTAGAGAAGATGCCCTGCTGGACCTGTTGTTTGTGAACAAGGAAAGACTTATAGGGGCTGGAGGCCATCTTGGGCATAAGTTTTCTATTCACTAAGAAGTAAGGAGGAGATGACTTTGGAGTTGGAGAAAGGATGCTGAGGGAAGACCTTATTGCTCTCTATGACTCCCTGAAAGGTTGTAGTGAGGTGGAGGTTGGTCTCTTTTTCCAAGACACAAGCAATAGGACAAGAAGAAATGTGCTAAGTTGCCCAGAGGAGGTTTAGATTGGATATTAGGAAAAAATTCTTCACTGAACAGGTTATTAAGCATTGCAACAGGCTGCCCAGAATAGTGCTTGAGTCACCATCCCTGGAGGTATTTAAAAAGTGTGTAGATAGGGTGCTTAAAGACATAGTCGAGTTCTGGACTTGGGAGTGCTAGGTCAGACCTAATCTTAAAGGTCTTTTTCAACCTAAACAATTCTATGAATCTATATTTCTTTTTCTAAAAAGGAAATTTTGAAACCAGTATATATGTTAGAAGTAAATGAAAGATTTTATTTAAAATATTTTTACCTTTTACTACATTTTTTCCTTTAAGATAAACCCAAATTAAATTTATATAGTTCTTTTTCTTCTTGCAAATCCATTGCCCAAAATCCAGTCTCATAATCTTAGCTGGTTTAGTTGTGATGATCATCTCCAAAGCCATCCCCTTTTTAAGTTGGTAAAAAGTTATTGTAAAATAACTTCTTGGAAACTGAAGAATTTGGTTTTGCCAGGATTCCAGTCTCATAATCTTAGCTAGTTGATTGGATAAAAGAAATTCTCAAGCAGAACAAAGTTCTCAGCTGTAACACTGCCTCAATTAATAGTGAAAAATACAGTGCTAAAACAGTCCTTTTTCTTATTTTTCAAATATTTGACCACAGCTGATTTCATAGTTCCCTTTGTTTCAAATATATCTCAAGAAATTACCAGTCTGTTTGCATGATCTTGAGTTATGTTCAGTCATGCTGAGCTTTGCATGATACTGAGTTACGCTTGCCAGTGCTGCAGTCGTGGAATATGGTTCCCTAGATGATAAAAGACTGTGAGTCAGAAGGCCAGAACTTTACTCTTTTCATTGAATTCCATGAACTGAAAGAAGAGTTGAAGGCAGGGATATCCTCACTCTTCCACAAAACTTTTAAAGTAACTTTGACCTGGTAGCTGGTCATACATTTTAACTAAATTGTTCAGGGAGTTTGGCCAAGAGAAATTATAAAAAGGAATTTTCCAGACAAGATACTTTGCTACATTTTCAAACTCTATTCCTATCTATTTCCAGCAGGTAAACCATTAAGGATAACTTAAAAACATATTAAAAATCGCAGTAAACTTTCTACATCAAATAAAAATGCACCTTTTATATTTTTTAACTATATGCAGTAAAATAGTATAGCTATTCAGTTGGGGGTTTTTGCCCAAGCTGCTTTGTTTTTTCTATTATTTTTTTTAATTTTGCTGTTCATAATTGTTTATTGCATAGATTGCCTTTTGAGAAAAAAATTAAGCAATACATATAGAAACATATAATGTAAAATATATGTGCTTACATAATCACCAACACAAAGGAACAAAGCAAATGAGTCAGAATAATGAAACCGAAAACTGTCTAAAGTTAGATCTCTGTTTCATTGTGTACCTTTGAATCACTTACAACCAATGACTGCACAACTAAGTTCGTCATCTAAGCCAGTGTTTGGATTTTTGCATTCAAAAATCTGATAGCTAAAGGACATGGGATTTTTTTTGGTAAAAACAGCATAGCAAATCAATAGGCCTGACCAATACTTCTGAAAGGTTCCAAGTGTATGTGAATACAGAACTGGGGTGGTTTTTGGATCACTTGATTAAGGTATGAAATATAAGACAGATAATTCTGTGTCAAAAAGGAGAGATAGTGATTCAGGTTTGTACATTTTAATCAAAGATTTATCAGCCATAGCAGTATCATTTGTAGTTTGTTGTGCTGAATCTAGACCTCATCTATTTTAAAGCATTTAGAGGTGGGATCTTTGCTTTTAAAAAGTGAAACATGAAAGAATTATGTACTTTTGATGGTTATTAAAGATGCATGGAAAGCAGTTTTGGAAGGTTTCATTAATATATCCTGTTTCCCTTTAATTAAGACAGTTGCTCAGAACACCTTCAAAACATATTTATTTAACAGAATTTACTATTTCTTGTTTTATCCACAATAAGCATGTAAGTCTTCATATATGGCTGATTTATGGACACTTTCACAGAAGATACTGTCATTTGCTTCTGTTTAAATTGGGGTCTGTAAGGCTACATGTAACAGCATTCCTGATAATTGGTTCTATTATGAAGCACTGTCATGGTAAATTTTCCAAGCACAAAACAGATTGCTTAACACTACCTCCCAGGAAAAAAAAAGCCAAACACCACGCTGCTTCAGCAGCAGAAATTTAAATTCTAATTGCATAGAGTAACTACAATTATACCTCACATAATGCAAGTGCCAAACCTGAAATTTGGAGTTTCTGTTTTGTTTTAAGCTCTGGCAACTCTGTATTGTTCAAAGACATGAAACTCTACAGTTTCAATTCTTGCTAAATATAAAAGAAGAAAAGAATCCATCTGTCTTTTCAAAGTGTACTACACCACAACAGGTTGCTTTTTAACTCACTCTCTAGCAGACCTTTACTACTTCATTAAAACATTTTTCAGCATCATTTGAGATGTAGCAGTCCATAGTTTATTTATGTTGAGTGGCTAACATTTCTCAAAGCAATTTGGCAACGTTTCTCCTTCCTTCCTTCTGTAAAATCTCATCTGAATGGCTCTGAAGCTGAACTGGGCAAGAACTGATTGAACATAAATCTTTTTAAAGATTAAAAAAGGTAAAATTTGGGGATTTATTTATCTGCCTGAGTTTTGGTGCATACTTTCTTTTGTTATCCAGGTCTAGCTAGCGATAGAAAAATTATTGCATTGTAAAATTGTTTTAATAATATTTCAAGTGAGAATGAAACCGCAGAGTAAGCCAAAGGCTATCACATAACATGATTTTACAATACAACCAGCTTAATTTATAGTTGTCTTAACAGATTTTAAGATTCTCCTCTGAATCACCAACTAAAACATCCATTGTTATTTAGGACATGAACCTTCGAGAAATGCTTCAGAATTTGAGTTAATGTAACAAGTCAGCTGAAAAAAGATTCTAATCAAGTTTAGGCAAAAAGCAATTCAAACTTGTCACAAAATTCAGTATTTCTGTTTGCAAAAACAATTTGTATAATTAAATTTTTATAATCAATTATTTTTTAACATTTCATCACTTAATTTCCTTACTTCATACAACCCCCTATCATACTGAATCAAAAATCATCAGGAACCAGAAGCACCCTTGCTCTCAAAACCACATGCCAAATGTCTTTTATTAGCTTCACATATTAGTAGTCATTCAGATAAATAATGAAAAAAAAACTTCAAAGGTAGCCTACAGTTGAAAATGTGTAGAGAGACTTACTCTAAGTTTTCTCTGGGTAAAATTCCTATTTTTTATTTTTATGTTGCAATTGAAACAGTAATGATTTAAAATGTAGACCGATAGCAGCTCACAGGAATAAGTAGGCAAAGCATACTGAACAATTTTTTTCCCCTTGGGGATTCCCAGCTACTTCTCTTACTTATTAGCTATGGAGGAAGTTTAACAATGGGGATATATTACTTTCTCACCCCAATAGGAAGAGGTTATCTGCTTGGAACCCATAAGATTTATTAGATGAAAACAGAGGACAGCAAAGGCTCATTTGACCACTGCGTCAATTGCAGTCCTCTTGGAAATTGAATGCTCAGCAAAAATACAGGTAAGCCATTCTTTAAGCTAAATAATACTATGACACAGTAATTTAACGTAGGAATAAACGTAAGCTACTCAACTGTAGTAGTGCTGCAATCAAAGATAGGATTTGTGTATTTGCAAGCTTGCTTACTTCATAAAAGCAGAACTGCCACTGAATGATCCTCATTGTTTTTCTCTGTCTTGTCAGAATTCCACTATTTTATTTCTCAGGAATTCTTATTCACAAGTCAAGGGTAAAATGCACAAATTCCTTAGAAGACAAGTTAGGCCACTCTTTAATTTACTTTTTGTAGCAGCAACATGATTTCTTATATTTGAGTCCAAATCATTTCAAGTGCACCAAATTGGAGGATTCTATTATTTTGTTGTACTGTCTGTTTTTAAACCTATCCACTATTCAGGGGAGTCCATAGTTTTATCACAGCACTGCCAAGCACAAATCTAACAGGCTGCTTCCCCAACCTTTCCAGGTGAATTGTAATCTTGTAACTAACTCATCTGTTTTTTTCCTTAACTATTACCAGTTTCAAAAGAGTACATGGCCTGCAGCTATGCTAAATCCTTTGCATTTATGTACATTTTCTTTCCAACTCATCTACAAGTCCTTTCCCTTGACCTAGAGAATTAAGTACGCTTCCCACTTCAGAGTCCCAAACACCATCCTCACCGGATTCTGTAACAAAAACACACACCCCTCAGGCCTACTTAAAGGCCTAAATTAATTATGCTAATCAGAGTACCCTGGCTAACCCAATTAAGTTTAATTAGATGAAGCCTTTCTTCCTAAAACACCTTGCCTTAGGGACATTTTACCTGTTTTTAAACTAGCTAGAGAAGTCAATCTCCTCTTGCAAACTTGCCCCTTGGCAACAGACTTTCAGCAGAGAGAGACTCACAGCAGTAAGCTTCTCAAAAGCTTTAGCAAACCTTCTTGTTTCCTGATGACTTAAAACTGGACTGTATTTACATTGGTATATGAGCTGTGGCCAAAAGTAGCTTATTTAGTAAGTCCAGTTTCCACGTGAAGCCAGGAATGCAATTAATGGGCACACTTTTTTGGCTTTCTCTGTCATTTATGAGACACTGTAGGTCTCCATTCATACTTAAGAACACTTCTGCATTAAGACTGCTCTCAATCAACCATCTACTTCCTACTTGATCCTGAAGCTGTGCTTAGTTTAACTTGCATCTCCCTTTGATTTCTCTCCAGGAAACCTCATCTATTTGTTAGACCGGCCTATGCACAAATAGTGCAAAAAATGTCTTCCATGGAAGATCCTGGTTAAGCATTGTTTTGCATGAGACTGAAATCAGCTTCCCTTAGTCCTCTAAAGGATGCAGCTGAACAAAAACTTGAGTTTCCAGTTTATAGAAAAATCTGTAATTTTTTCCAAACTTTTATCCAAGTAGAGCCTAAACAAAATACCTGAAAAATTTCTACCAACTGAATTCAAAACTGATATGTTTCAGAATACTAAAAAATAAACATAAAAAGTCCCCATTTTCTCAGATAGTCAATTGAGGTTAACGTTCTTTTCTTACTATCTGTAAGCTGTTCTTATAAATTCCAGGATAAATAAGAAAAAAAAATATTGAAGTCACATGAACTTAACAGGAAGCTAGAAGAGATTCTTCTTCTCAAGAGGTTTTCTCTAATGAAAATGGAAATATGAAGTCAGAGGAGAAAGTGAAATAGAGTTCTGTTTACTGTGAAATGATTTTTCTCAAAATCAAATTCCATAAAGAATAGCTCAGCACTACAAAATATATTCACATTTGCAGGTATGGAGATGTTAAATGTTGTAAAAGTTTACATTGATCTATTCTGGCTATCTAATTTTTTCTGTTGTAAACAAAGTTAATAATAACTAAAAAAGTTTATTTGGTTTAGTGTAAAATATTTAATATAAGCCAAAAATCTTTTGCACAACTAATTGAACTGCTTTTATTTTCACTCAAAAAATATGGGAAAATTCTTTACTTTGACAATAATAAAACCTTAGTATTGCATTTATTGTGGATCAAATATTCTATCCAATTCAAATCTTCATATGCTAAAGAAAATTTTGAAAACCAGGAGAGATTCCTTTAAAATATTCTAAAGAATGTAATGCTCTGCAATGAATTACAGTACAACTTAGCTTCTTATTGTATTATAACTTTACCTCCCATTACTATCTCATTAGCATTTCATGAGTACAACTGAAGTAGTGAGGGGGATACATGGACTTACTCTAAGTATTTCTAAACTAGGTTGAAAGTTTCAGGTTTTTATTTGTGTTTTTGCTTGGTTTTCTTGTAGTGTGCAAACATACAAAATACATCAGTCTCTTAAGAAATATTTCTACTTATTTCAGTAAGATTTTTGACTAAGTGAAGATTGCAAGATTAGGTCCTCAATTTTACATTCCAGCAAAATTAATATACTTTGCAACTATGGCTTCTTTACGAGCACCGTTCTTAACAGGCTGTAAAATCCAGAGTATTTTGTAGTAGTTTGCTACTTTGCAGAATGCCAACTATTCATATTTTTCCAATTAAATACCTTAGTAGTATGCTCTTAAACAGAAATGGGAATCTCTGACTCAAATAAGGAAGACCCTTATAAAGCTAAATGTTACATTTCCAATTATAAAACTTGGGAAACAGTGATAGGACAAAATTTTGTCTGTTACATTCCAGAAGAAGCAAGTCAAAACTGACTTTCTTGGAGGTTTTCTTTTTTTCCCTTATCACAGCTCTACACAGTGGCACCTTCTGACCCATCATGTTGAAGATGTTCAGGCTATTCAGCTGTTAGAATAAACTCCAGCAGTAAGTATGAAATGAATTTACTATTGAATACGCATTGATAAAATGTTGGCAGGTAGAAGTAGTGGCATGTGATGGCAAGAAAATTACTTTGAAAATATCCAATCTAATGTTCACATTTGGAATTTAACAAGTAGTTGCCTGAAGCTTCCCCTGTAATCAGGAAACTGCATATCTTTTAAATTGTATTAGGGGATGAATTCCTCAAGCCAAATAAATAACCTGCAGTGCATACAAAGTACAGACACCACATTCCCAAAGCTGCTTGTTTTGGACACCACCATTTTTATAACTAGATTCTGCTGTGGATTAGCTTCCTTAGCTCTTCTAATGTTAGATTGTCTGTAACTTCTATTTAGTTCCTAAAAATTATTATAGCACTGAAAAAATGATGACATTAACAAAGCAAAAGTATGTTCTACTGTAACTTTAAGTTAGGATTTAGACTGCTTCACTCTCTACCTACATGAGGAAAGAAGACAAACTTAAGATGCCAGTAACAGAAACTACATGCTATATACTCGTTGTATAACATGTTTAAGTGGCTGAAGAGTTTGCTGTGAAGTGCATATATTTCTAGTTTTAGGAAGACAGGGTGAATCTTGAAAAATTCTTCCTTAAACTACTATTAAAGTGAGTTTCTTTCAAAGCCTTATAAGAAGACATAATATAACTTTCTAGATAATCTAGAAAGTTACTTGTATTCCATGAATCCTCTCTTTCTAATGGTTTTATGCAGTCTCTAAAGTGAGAGGATTTGGTGAATCATAGAGTCAAGGAATTGATAAAGTATGGTACTGACTGAAAAGAACAGATTATGTATATTTCTCTTGAAGATAAGAGGAGACTAGTGGAGAGAAGGAGTACAAAACAAAGGAGTAAAGTTCAGAGGAGCTACTCCTTTTAAAGTCTATAGAGTCTTCATATCACAGCCAAACAACAGAGAGCTACAGATTGCAATTTAGAAGGATGGCATGCTATAGCAACAAAAGATATAGCAGGGGAGCTGCAAATAAGAAATATTGGACACTCTTCACTTACTGTTGACTTTTGAAGATTTATAAGAAGAAGGAGTAGGCCTCAGGACCTGGAAAGATCTACAGGCATATTTTTATAGAGCCAAAATCTTCTTTTCTGTTGACAAGCTTCCCTGAACCAACTTTATTTTCTGATGTCTTAGGTTTTCAGGCAAGAGGCTGAAGTAAATTTTGAAGCTCACTGGAGACAACTATTTGCTGTTACTTTCCATCTTCAGAAGTTGGTATGGTACATTTTTTTATCAGTCTTTAGCCATTATTGCTAGTCTGTGCTGCGATTTCTGACATTTGTCTATACCTACTCTGATATCCAAACATCTGCCAGAGAGCTGGAACAGAAATTAGTCTTGAATATTTCTGCTTCTCTGATGTCATGACTCAGTAAGTCCTTTATCAGTCCTTAAAATTTTTATCAAGACATCCTGCCTTTGTTTTACATTTTGAACAGTTAAATGTTAACATTTTTTGATAATGTTTCTATACAGGGCAAATCAAACAGGAAGTGTGGTTGGATGCATTAAGTGTTTGGATGTGAGACATAGCATGAACTAATATTCACAAGAATACTTACACGTTTATGGATAAACTGTTCTATGTCCTATATTGCCAAATATCATTCCCTTCCAAACAGTGTTATGATATTCCACTAAGAACTAAGTCATATTGTACCTTTTTTTTTTTTTTTTAAATTTAAATTTGAGCATTATTTCTTTGTGGAGGCTTACAGAACATCTATACACTTGGTTTAAATGATTGTCACGTATAACAGCACTGTCTCTTCAACATACAGCTCTTAAGACCCTGCCACAAATGGCAACCACATATTCATTCCTTCAGGGTACTTAACAAATGACTGAAATAACTTCTCTTCCCATTATCAATACAAATTAAAAGCTAAGCATATTTGGGGATTAGCTGGTTTAGCAGTTATGACAGTTTTATAAAACACGAAGTCAAAACTGTAGAGCTTTATACATGGAGCTTTATGATTATCTTAGGCATTGCTTGCATTAGCAAGTAATTCAGTGTGATAGGAAAAGCAAAAAAATTGGTGCATCTACATTACACAGTCTACTGTAGCACCTGCTTTGCCCTTCTCCAACTAGAGGCTGTAAGCCTAAGAGACAGACTTTGCCTGAAAGGATACCACATGAGACCTGGAGTGCTTGCCTGAGGTTTTCAGGTTGCATGAGCTGGTTTTCAGGTTGCATGACTTCATCAGAATCAGACAAAATTCTGAGAGCCTTTACTATACCAATGGAAACGCAAACACTGGGGACAACCTAGAAACCCTAACATTCCTCTCTCTCGTATTAAGAAAAAAATTAATCCCACTGTGAAACAACAGCCAGAGAGTGACAAACTAGAATGTATGTCTTGCTGTATAAAATAAATTCAATCAACTAGCCGACTTGTCCAGAAAGTCAAATTTACAAAGAAAATATCCAGTCCAAAACATACGGACAGAATTTGCCTTGCTAAAATAGAGATAATTTTGTCTTCAGTCTTTTGTGGTTAAAGTAGTGCTAGAGAGGTGTTCATGCTCATTCTAACCTTAAAATATCTGTACTTTGTTGAAGAAGAAAATTAATTGTATATCATACACAATTAAGACCTGTTATTTTCAATAGTAACAGACTAGAAAAAACGCATTCCACCAGTTTGCCATGAAAGAGTTCATGTTGAGTATTGAGATGCTGACAACAGAGATAGTGAATAGAACTGGCTCTTTTCCAGCAGATGGCATTCATCAAAATAGTATTTTTCCAGGACACACTATTATTTATCCTCAATCTGCAAGTTCAAGGTAGCATCTTAACACACGACAGAGTCAAACAGATATTTCTCTTAGTTGGCAACACTGTTCATTTCCCATCTCTGCAATAAACCTAATCTATTTTAAGAGCACTTCTCCCTCAACTTTCAGGTCAGACTTAATTTTCAAATATCATGCAGGGGTTACTAGAAATATGCAAAGCTACCTGAACTTAGGAGTTAAACAGCTTATGTAGAGAAACATGTTTTTGTCAGCCAGACAAACATTCTGTCTTGTTTATTTTTACAGATTACTTCACAGCCTTTTGATAGTAAATATAGGTCAGATCTTTGTCAAGTGTAAATCGGAACTCTCCAAAGGACTCACTCACTCTAGTCCCTGCTAAGGGAGTGATTTATACTATACTGGAACTTTCTCAGCTTGTGTATTTTTATTGGTCCTTTCTCAAGTAATTTACAAAGTAACACTTCTTGTATTTTTAACACTACTGCTGTAATGAAATCATATGATGAAAAATTATAGTGAATTAGACAAGCAGAAATAATCTGAAAAGTTTAGGAATAATCAAGCATAACATTTTCTGAAAGAAAATAGGAATCTTCAAAATTATGGAAGTTATAATGATTCAAAGAACATACACAGAAGCTATGCTACCCAAAACATTCAATCATTTATGCCCACACTCCCACCATGCCCAGCACTCCAGCTGATTTCATGTTACGGAGGTGCCTTTGCTTCTGAACAGTCAAGAACCGATGCTTGTGTTAAGCAAGACGACTTTTAGTCAACTGCAAGTCCTGGAACATGTATGTACTTAGTGAGCACGAAGATGTTTGAAAATAACTTTAAATAATTTTGAAAAAATCTATTACAAGCTCAACTTACTTTTCTCAAGGCTAATCAAACCTTGATGCTGCCTTTACTGAGGAACTGGGACTAAGACTGCTGCCACTGCATGACACCAGGAGTCACCTCAGCTGGTTACCTGTTTTGTCCAAGCTAATCAAGACTTGCATGAGGTCCAGTTTTCACACATACAACATTTATGCTTTTTAACTCTACTTGCTACCAATTTCGTCCCACATGGAACAGTTGTGTTTGGTGCATATTCTAGCATAGATCAGCACAAATTCAGACATTTCTGAACTTCAGTCTCCTATATCTGTAGGTATGTCTTTTCCCTCATTGCTACTTGTATCTCTTTCAAGTAATTTCTATTTCTTTAATGTTGAAGATTTTAGATTATTATGAAATATGGAATTTGTACTGGGATATTCATCCTTTTATTCCTTAAAAATATTCAGCTTGATATATCCAAGGACCACATTTACATTCTCTGAAGCTGCATTACTTTGATGGCTCCTCACTATAGTTAATGGCTTTTTGTTTTTCTAAGATGAAGAGCTACAAGAATACAGCAAGCATGCATAATAATATTGAAGCTGCAGTTCATGGAAATCTAACTTCCCTCCAAGAGCAATTTAGTGAGAAAGGTACCTCCAAAAGCCAGTATGATCTATTTATCACAGATAAAGGATAAAGGTCCTTGTACAGGCATGACTCTATGACTTAAGGAGCACATGTGAACAGCTTAAAGTAGGCCTCTAAATTTTAGACAGGCAATGATAGGTAAGACAAAAAGGCCAAATTCTGTGGCCTTTTATTTTGTGCTATTAAATCTTACTCCAGTTCTATTACTCTAGTCCTCAAGGTCTCTTCACTCTATATAAATTCAAGTGCAGCTTTGTATTTATAGTTCCTCTCACCTTTCTGCCATCAGCAAATTTCATTAAAACATTTTTGGGTTTTGTGCCAGGGTCATAAATGAATATATTAAATGACATCACTTCTGAACCAAGCTTTGAGGAACTCTACCAGTAACCTACCCAGAGCCAAACCTTTCCCTCTCAGCATATTTTTCTATTCTGTTCAGCCAAGGTCTTGCACAGTACAAAAACTTGTGTTACATCTTTCTAGACTAGAAAAATCAGAAATTCAGTCTGAAATAGATAATGGAACATCTGCTTCCTGCAAATTAGTAAAAGTGTACTTAAATGATCTTGCCAAGGACTTCAGGAGTGCACTTTAGATGTCTCCATAGACATCTAGTGCCCTGACTCTCAGCCGCTGCTTTAGCTGGTCTCCTGTACGATCTGCGCCTCTATTAGCACTCTCCATATGGACATACAAGGTACCTTAGGGTGTGTCTGATGACAACAGCAGCCAGCTATCACATACCTGATTTTTGATCATGGTTAATATATTGGGTGCAAGCAGAAAGGTTTTGGCACAAGGGAGGCTGCAGCAGTGCATTCGTCGAGAAGAGATCAGGGGGTGCCAGACACAATCCATTCAGGCTGATTCCCCTACAGATCCATCCTGGGCCAAAACTGAGCCCATTAGCCCAGCTGGTTGTAGCTTTGTGAAAGCTTGTGTTTAAGTAACAGCTGAAAACCAAAGAGAGGAGGAGAGAATAAAGAGTGAGAAACAATGGAGGCAACTCAAGATGGGCAATGTCTTGCTCCAGAAGTCTATTTCTACCTCAGCTTCTCTGTGGACCTGAGCTTTGCCACTTCTTCATGGAGCCCTGCCACCACACTGAGCAGGTGGTTCCCCTGCTCGCAGCGCAGGCGGCCCTCAGAGATGCCCCTGGGTAGCCGTGAGAGGCTCTGCCATCGCCGCACTTCTCTGTGCCAGCTCTCTCTGTGCTCCCGTACCCTCTCTGGGAGTAGGAGCACAGCTTCTGCCGGGAGGAAGCGATCGTTAACTCCTCACAGCTGATTCCACATCCCTTACTAATCCCCAAAAATAAATATATATCCATCCATCCATCCATCTGTCCATCCGTCCATCCATCCTTCCATCCGTCCATCCGTCCGTCCATCCATCCATCCGTCCGTCCATCCATCCATCCGTCCGTCCATCCATCCATCCGTCCGTCCATCCATCCATCCGTCCGTCCATCCATCCATCCGTCCGTCCATCCATCCATCCGTCCGTCCATCCATCCATCCGTCCGTCCATCCATCCATCCGTCCGTCCATCCATCCATCCGTCCGTCCATCCATCCATCCGTCCGTCCATCCATCCATCCGTCCGTCCATCCATCCATCCGTCCGTCCATCCATCCATCCATCCCCATACTTCTGCCCTTGAAAGGCCCCTTTTATGTGTGAGAGGGCAGGGCGGGGCCATTGGTGAGTTGGCGCCTGGTTTCAATCTGCCGCTGGGAGCAGTGGCTCCACCCCGCACTCCCTCACTGGGCACCGCCTCTCGGAGAAAGCTGTGAGGGCTGAGCTTTCTCCGACTTCCAATAGCCCCAAAGACGAGCTGCTTTTCCAAAACAGCTCTTTTTGTCTAGATTCCCTTCCCCAGCATGGACTGGGCTCCGCTGCAGCCTGTCGCCTTGAATGCTAACCAGCTATCTTAGGTCCTCTTACTTTGTAGTGTACTGTATAAGTTACATGTATACCTGCATTCATTATATAGTCTCCCAACAGCCCTCTAGGGCCCTCTCCAAAGCCCTAGGCAAAGAGTCTACAGGTTCTATGGAGTATTTTAGATAACCATGCAGGGAGCATAACTATTTGTTTAGACCTTTTGCTTATTTTTTGATACCTAAGATTAACAGGTAACTGTGAGCAATGACTATTAAACACATCCTAAAAGATATTGGTAATTTTATACATCTCACATATGGGGAACACAACTAAATGTATAGATCATTGTGTTGAACATTACTTTGCACTCTGAGGTGAGATACATACTAGGATTTCCCTGACCATTTTTGTAAAAATGAGTTATGATCTGCATCATTACCTACGATTACTGCTTCAAAAATAGACTTATAAGGTTCATATTTCCCATTTTCTGCTACAGCAGAATTCAAAGCTCTCATGTATTCCAAAATGCATTATTTTAAATTTATCCTAGAATACTGCTAGTTTGCAGAATTGAATGGGGAATGGGTATTTCAGGTTGTTGATCTATATTCATGCCAGCTGTTGTAGGAATACAAATTAGGCAAAATGTTTCAGGACACCTGTGTAATAAAACTATACTACGCATAGACAGGTAATATTCAAGACAAATATACAAGAGAACAAAATTGAAAGTCTCCTCAGAAGTCACACAAAAGGGATATAAGTGTCTCTGCAACATAATTCATCCCCTTTTCATGCTTAGCGAGGAGCTTTCTAGAGCAAGAAAATAGGAAACATAAGATTCAGATGTCTGGATGGGCACTTGGCTCAGGATGTGCAGGATATCCATACATGATAAAAACTTTTTAGCTTCCTTTTTAAAATAGTCATCAATACAGGAGGAGAAACTAAACTATGTTTCACCACTACTCATTCATGAAAGAGTGAGTGAGCCAGGAAATAAGATGCTTCTGAGTGCCCCTCTGCTTTCAGGGAAAAGTATTTTCAGAATGAAGCTGCCCCTTAGCACTGCTTATCACAAATATCAATCAGTTGCTGAAGATGAACCATGGTACAGGAAAGACCTTCACTGATCCTGAATAGTGATGGCCAGCATATAAGTACCATAATAGTACCACAGTTTTACAGGTAAATGAAGGTAATATTCCTCAGTATGAGGAAGGGACTGATTTCACTGTATCTGCAGCCTTGGTCTTCTATCTACTTCACTCCTACTAGACTGACCCAAACTTCCAGAGACTCTGCCTCCACCCCTCCCACTTCTCCATTGCAGACCAATAGCAGTCTGGAGCTATGCTGTAGAGGTTTTATGAATGACATAAGAAAAGAACTCTCTCTGCCTTCACTGCCCCCACAGTCAGAAACTGCTTGCTGTCTGCAGCAAAATATCAAAGCTAAAAACACATTGTTTTTAGGCATAATAATAGTAGTAGTCACCTAGGTTGGAAGGGACCTTTCAGATCATTGAGTCCAACCATCAGCCCAGCTCTGGCAAGCCTTGTACCTGGACAGGGACTTGAACCCTTAAACCATCAGATTAGGGTGGAGCAGGTTGCTCCAAAAGAAGGTGCTTGAGGAGGACAATTTTTTTTCATATAGGGTGCTCATGCATACACATTACTTTTGTTACTGGTGATAAAAAGGTAGTTCCAGAACTTCCAGCAGTTTGTTTAGTGACTCTTCCCCATGGAGTGAAATAAATCAAAAATCACCTTTGTGCAGTCAATTAGTCAAGATCAATTGCAAAGTGGGTAAAACATGTTGCTGAAGAGACTTTACCTGCTCTCCATAGTCTCCCAGAACTGAACTCCATTACCCTTTTTCCAAAAGGTTTAGTATCACAAACTGTGCTGATAACATGATTTTGATTTTTTTTTTTCTTTTTCAGCGTAACATCCAAGCTCTTTCAGCAAAACCCAAACTCTATCATCCATTTCCAATTGTACATTTTTCAAAGTCTTTCTTCCACATTAATTGATTCCTCTGGGCTCCGGGAATGCCTTGGTTCTTCTAATAGCTAGCAACAACTCAAGAACAGTTTTTCAAATGTAGGAGTTGACAAATTTCTTCAGAAAAAAAAAAAAGAAAAAAGAAAAACCCCAGAACAAAGAATTTCCATTTTCCCAGTTATTTTTCTAGTGAAGGGAAAATGGAAGAAGTTCTTGTCTTCATTCTCATTCAAAATGAAAGCTTTCTCAAAATATCTTCCAGAAGGGAAATTCAGAGTGTCAGCTCTGACCAAAAGTACATTTCTGAATTCGTTCAACCTCAGAAGCAAGTCTGTGATTATTTCCAAAAGGTTCTGAAAAGCTGTATTGTATTTTCACTTTAAAATGCACATTAAAGCATTACATATGCTCCAATGTGCATTCTCAGCAACAAAAATGCTTTTAACCCTCAACTTTTAAAAGCAGCTGCAGGGATTTGCTCCCCAGAGAAGACAGTCTTAAAACAGCCAACCAAATTTCTAGGTTCCTGTGGGACCATGCTAGATTTGTTTGTTTTATCTCTGGGGTCTTTCATACAGTTCAGCTGAGGAAAGTGCAATTTGTTGAGTTATGTTTGCTGATTATTCCTTTCTAACCAATGCAGCAAGCACAAATAACAAAGGAAGTGGAATAATTGGCCAACATAGGAAACATCAAAGTGCACGCACTTCCATTCTGCAATTACACCCTCAAGAATTGTATTAATCAGACTGTTCCTTACACATATACGGAAATAAGGAAAGTGTAATTTTTCTTTCCCTTAGAAATTAAATATTCAGTATTACTCACTAGAGTGAGTTAGGTTGCTCTTTTCATCTCATAAAGAAAACAGGAATAAAGAATTTTGGATTACTTGTAGCTATTTGTCACACAGGTCACCAGGGCACCTGAATGAACAGCAAACTTTTGGTTACATTCTGCATGACTGCTAGAAGACATTAAAAAAGGCTTAAAATTAATTTCTTTTTTCCCAGGATTTGGAATGATACATTCATTGCTTTAGCACATGATTAGTGTTGATATGAAAACTGCTTTATCTGTGAAATACCACACAAAGTGCTTGATAGAAAGTTCCCATGATTATTGCTTTGGAGAAAGGGAGATAAGCCTCAAGTAAATCTGCGATCCTATTTCAAGATCATTGAGAGAATACACTATAAAACAGTCCCTGATTGAATTATTTTTTACTTAAAGTAAATAAAATAGATAATTGCTGATCATTAAAATTATGATATGACTTACTAAGCACTGTTAGCTGGTCAGAGCTTGGAACAGAACTTAGATTTTCAGGTCTTGGTCCAGTGCTCAGGTCTGGCCTGTAGAATAATCCTTTTTTTTTTTTCTTCAACACTGTCTTCCCTGCTCTAGAAAGACAGTTATAACACTCTCAGCCGCATTTTCACACTGAATTCTAACAGCTCTAGCATGATAAGAGGGACAATAATAACTTTAAAGTTTAGCTTCACTTTAAGATACGGCTGGTCATAAAGTCCAGAAAGACCCTTTAGTTGTCCTTTTTTTGCCCCTGAGATGGTTTATTCTCTAGTGTGTCATAGCTTTTACCTTCAGGTCCCGGAATAACATTTGCAATAGTCTAAGCTGAAATTGCTAGTATAAATTTGTCTGTATTCCCATCACAAAAGATGTGAATCTTTTACTTGAAAAAAATAAAGCAATATTAAAAATAAACTGTTGCATGCTTTTAAAATGTTCTTATTACCAAAGGTGGAGATTCTAAATAAATCTATCTACTTGGAAAGAAATAGTTAAGATTATGAGTAGTCCAATAGCAATGCATTGTTATGGTAATAAATGTAACTACGATGGAAATGGTACAGAGCCAGTTCTCATTATCACTTGAAGAATATACTCTTACTAGTAAAAATAAAAACTCAGATGTCTAAATCAATAACAGTGATATGTTTTACTTCAGCTTTGCAAATGTTACTGTAGTCATCCTAGAATATATGATTTCATAGTCAATAAAAGATGCATCACAGCTTTATTCATCCTTCCCTCTCCCCAGTTATGTATATGATATCTCTAACAGATTCTGCGAATATAACAATCTACTCAAACTGCATTATTTAGTTTTATAGTACAGGCAGTATGTCAGAGTAATACTAAATTTACTTTGTTATGTTTATGCCTGCTGCCTGAGCCAAAAAAAGAGAAATAATGCCCTTCAATTAGAAATAGGTCAGCTTCAGATTTGATCTCTATAAAAATAAACAAAGGTAACTAACTTTTTGTTTGGAAAGGAGCCTTAAATCTCTATGCAAAACAAAAACCAGCAAGCTTAGTACAGTCTCGCTGAATAAAGATCCTTAGGACCAGAACAATTTTTTATCATACATTTGCAATTGCATAATGAGAGACTACAGAACCACAAAACCAAATTTGTAAGTACTAATCGCCACAATATGTAATTAGTAACTGATACTGCTGATACCATATGAAGATAAACACTGCTAATTCTCTGAGCTGTATCAAAACCACATTTTTTGTTATAAATTTTGTTGAGAGAAAAGACGAGAATAATCAAGTAATAGTAAAAAAGATGCTCTGGTGTTAGCAAAACTAAAAAACAGGCTGAAGAAACAGATTTCAAATGAATCAAGATTTGGTAACTTTTGCCGGAAAACCATGAACTACCATGCAAAGTAAAACCATGGAGAAGAGAAAATCACTGTAATCTGATTATTGTGAAAATTACTGTATATAGACAGGAGAGCTATAGACTTGTACTGCAAAACTTGAGAAAGTAACAGCATTTGAAATTCTTGCTAGAAACCAAGTCTGAAATCTGAGTACTCTAAAACCAGATAAGCTAAGACACCACAAAACATGTATGTGTTCAAAATACAGCTGCAGATGTAAAAGTGTGTTAACTGGAAAAGTTAATTTGGTGATTATTATGTTTATCCACAGCTGTGTACAAAGAACAATTCAGCCAGCAGCTAAGAAGCACACTCACGTGTGGATAGGGACATAATTTGTCATAGTAGCACAGTAAGAATCCAATCCCTTAATCAAAGTGCCAGGATGTTACACTGCCTCTTTGGATGAAGGGCTTTTCTGCTAGTACTACGACATGTGAGAAAAAATAACAAATAAGAAAGTCTTGAAGCAGGAACCATCTTTCAAACTATTTTTTTACAACACAATAAGTTTGCAATCTGTCACCATAGTATACTAGTATACATAGTGGATTTCTTACAGTCACTTTGGCAGTTCATAGGGAGATAGGAAGAAGCCTTGGGAGAAAACATGAGGGCACTCCAACTTGAGTTAGATGAGCTAATGAGATAGATCGTCTTTGTAAGTTTCATTAATAAATTCACAACCAGCTCAACTGTTGTTATGAATTTATAAACCCAAAATTTAAAATAATTCTTGTATTCAAAAAGGATTGCTGTTCCTCAGGTCATGTAATGCGTAGACCACACCAAACACAGAATTAATTTTGATAGTATTACCTACACTTCACTTATCTAAGCTGTGTAAGGAGGCAACAACCAGAGTGTGAGAAGATACAAAAGAGGGATAAAATTATATAAAATTATCAAAGACTATATAATGAAACACTATGGAATAATTTTAAGAAAGTTAAAAAAAATACATAAAGACTTGGTTGGCAGTGAGGTCTACTAAGAAATAGTGTAGAAAACAATAAAAATTGTAAATGTTGGCACCTGTGGCATTTAGAACTCAACAGAAAAAACAGTAGCTTAGAAAACTCCTAATAGCAGAAACACAATTTGCTGAATACAGGGAGAATTTGTCATCTGGAAAGATGGATTCTAGCCTAAATTTATGCTGCTTTTATCTTGCAGAAATACAGACATGATGCTTCAGCTGTTCTTGGTCTCCTGACTGTCTCACTGGCTTAGATTATGAACATTCTAAAATTCAGATTGCAAGCTATTTTACAACATGTGCTTAACCATGCCCAGCACAACACAGCTTCAATCTTACCTGTCTTTACCTCTTTATGGCATGGAAAAATAAATCATAAATGCAATTTAAATTATTTAACAAAGCAGAAACCCAATCTAATGAATTTTTGAGAAATTTCAGACTTTATATTCTTTTACATGAAGATTCAGTTAAAGCATCAACATCAGTGATGTGAAAGACTGGCGTTTTTTATTAATTTAAACAGAATTTGTAAAGTAGATGAGACTACCATTTCAGGAACAGCACAGTATATGAGCTTCTTCTGGGAGGGAGATAATGTTTGTCAGTTCAAGGATCTGCTTGAAGGAATCATATCAGCTACATACAGTCTTGGAGAAAAGTGAGATTCAGGAGAGCTGCTAATGTTCTGTAGGTCAGCTCTTCCAGACTCAAAAGCAGTCAAGCCCAATGTACAGGAAATCAAGAGATGATGGCAAGAGGTCTGCTCAGATTAGCTGCAAACTTCTAAATAAACTCAGACATTAAATGGAAGCATACAAGAAGTGGAAGAAAGTTCAGGTCACCTGGGAGGAATTCCTTGGCCATGCAGGGATAATGGAGGGATGCTGTCAAGAGAATCAAAGCCCACCTGGAGCTGAATCTGACAAAGGATGTGAAGAGTAATAACAAATGCTTCTACATTGCCAGCAAAGAGAAGATGAGGTACTGGACCTGGTGAAAAGGGAGACGGAAAAGATTTAATTACTCTGTGTGTTTGTTTCAGTCTTTAATGGTGTAATTTGCCTCCAGGAATCCCAGGGCCCTCAGGCTTTGAGACCAAGTCTGAGGCAAAGAAAGCTTACACTCAATAGAGAGTGCTAAGGAAGCTCGATCAATGTAATTGGCAAGGCCACTTCTGGTTATCATTGAAAGGTCATGGCAATTCATGGAGAGTGGAATCCTGAGGACTGGAAGAAAGAAAATTTCACTTCTGTTTTGAAGATGGACAAGGAAGAAGGTCAGGAGAACTACAAGGTGATCAGCTCACCTCAGATCCTAAAAATATAATGGAAAAACTGAATCTGGATGCCATTTTCAGACACATGAAGGACAGCTAACAGATTTAAAAGGGGTCTGCTTGTGAAGTAACTAGCTCAGTGAAGAAGGAGAGATCACTAGATAATGTTTATGTCAACTTTAGTCTCCTGTGACATAATAAATGAACAGTGAGATCTGGCTGAATTGCTCAGTTCATAGCCTTATCATCAAATCATAAAGTCCAGTTAGGTGCCAGAAAGACATGATATGCCCATGTGGCCAACATTGTTCAAATCTTTATTAGTGACATAGATGATGAGACAGACTATACTCTCAGCAAGTTTGCAAATTACACAAGCCTGGGAGGAGTAAACTGATTCACCAAAAGGTTATGCTGTCATTCAGGAGGACTTCAAGAGGTTGGGGAAATGGGCTGACAGTCTTATTAAATCCAGGAAAGGGAAAGGCCAAGTCCTACATCTAAGAGGGAAGAACCCCATGAGCAAGTACAGGAACCAAGATGTTGAAGAAGAGCCCTGGTGGATAGGAAGTTGAACATGAAATAGGCCGTGTACCCTAAATAGCAAAGTGAGCTGACAGGTTTCTATGCTGCATCAGGAGGAGTGCTGCCAGCAGGCAGAAGGAGGTGATCCTTCCCCGCTGTTCAGTGCTGGTGAGGGTACACCTGGTGTACTGGATTAATTTCTGAGTTCTCCCAGACATGACCCTACTGGAGATAATTCAACAAAAGGCCACTAAGATAACAAAGAGACTGGACTGTCTGCCCTACGAGGAAAAGGTCAGTGAGGATAGATAGGACTGTTTAGCCTGGAGAATAGAAGACCTTAAGGAGACTTTATTAGTTTGTACTGGTACCTTGCAGGGGGCAGTAAAGACAATGGAGTTGGGCACTCCTTCTTCATACCAAGGGACTGGACAAGACAAAATGGCAACAAATTGAATCACAGGAAATTCTATTTAAGCATGAGAAAAAAGTTTTTTACTCTGAGGATGGGACATCCTTACTCGGCTCTTGTGAGGCCCCATCTGGAGTACTGTGTCCTGGTGTGGAGTCCTCAGTACAAAAAAGACATAGAGATTTTGGAAAGGGTCCAGAGGAGGACCACGAAGATGATCAGGGGGCTGGAGCACCTCCCCTATGAGGACAGGCTGAGGGAGTTGGGCTTGTTCAGCCTGGAGAAGAGAAGGCTGCGGGGTGACCTCATTGCAGCCTTTCAATACCTGAAGGGAACCTACACCCAGGAAGGGAGTAAACTCTTTGAAAGGGCTGACAATAGCAGGACTAGGGGAAATGGATCCAAGTTGAAGGAGGGAAGATTTAGGTTGGATGTTAGGGGGAAGTTCTTTACTAGGAGAGTGGTTAGGTTCTGGANAGAACAGGTTGCCCAGTGTAGTCCTTATCCCTGAAGATACTCAAAAGCTGCCTGGATATGGCCTTGAACAACCTCATTGACTCTGCTTGGAGCAGGTAGGTTGGACAGGAAGTTCCTTACAACCTCAGCAACACTGATTCTGCATTTTATGTAGCTATTACATCTGAAAGGCAAGAAGCGTAGAAAAATTTCTTTTCAGCTCCAGTGCTTCCAATGATGTTAAGTAAATTTACATTTGATGAGGATATGGATAAGAGAGCTTTAGAGCATTAGATGCAACAATTCTCATATAAGCAGGACTGGCAAATGGCATAAGAAAATGAGTTTGAGTCAAGGAAATGTGCTGACATTTAAAGCAGACTTCTCACAGCAAGTATTCAGGTTTTAGAGAGGAAAAGTGAGCTAGCAATTACCACTGATGAGAACGGTGGGAAAACATGAAAGAGTGCTGAGTTTAGTGTGTGCATGTGGAAAAATGTGAACAAGAGATACCCTACACTTGTTAATTTAGCAAAATTACAAAAGGATTTAAGATAGGTAACAAAGTACATGCAGAGAAGCAGCCAGAATGTTTAAAGAAAAGAGCCAAAAGACAAAATCAGATTACTTTTCTGGTAAGAAGTGTGATAGGAGGGGTCAGAGACATTTCATCTAATAAACTGTTGTTATTTTTGATTTTTATTTCTAAGTTGTCCTTCCTTTAACGTCCATGGAAACATCTTCTATTGAGGATCCTGGGATATCACAGAATGAGAGACAAATTCAAATTCAAGGAATAATTATCAGTATCGATTTAGCTGCTGTATATAGACAGAGGACAGAAATTATTCCTTCCTGTATGCTTGTCAGCCTAGGGAAGAGAACTGTAAATCCTTCATGTCATTAATTTCCAAAGTTACTATTGATATGATGCACTATGCAAATGAGATAAGAATCAGTTAAATGTTAAAACAGTTCACTGACAATTCTCAACTATTTGTGTATGTCAAACCATCTACTCTAAAATTCACCTTTCATCTTCTAAATCCATCTTCTAAAATCGTTTCTTAATTTACTGAACTGTAAATAAAGCACTATCATAAAAAAATTGAGGTTTTTGTTCTTCAGTCCATCTACAGATAGGATTGATTCTTTCAGCATGATGAGGCTGTTTGAATTAATTGAAATTAAGTTTCCTTCTAGCTCAAAAAAAGCCAGGTCTATGTACCAGAGCACTACCATCATGAAAATAAATGCAGTATACCTTAATTTGAATGGCTTTCTGCAAAACGCTGTTGCTGACAAAGACTGTGTTTGATAGATAGTAGTTGATATTTCTCACAGCATAAGTATCTCACTGACATTTTCATAAATCTTCCTCTTTTTTTTATTTCTTGTAACAATAAATTTGGGGTGGTTGAAGGCTCTGGGGATGGTTTTGATGCCATCTTCACAGTACAGCTAACGGGTAAAAAAGTGCAAGCTGCGTGAGCTTTTAATATTTTCATGTGCTCAAACTTTAAAATCACAGTAAGAACTCTCATGCACCTAAAAAGAAATAGAAGTTTATTAAGCTATAGTCTTTATCAACAGCCTTAGAAGCATCTCATTTTTCATTAGAATAATAGCAAAAATTTGACCTTTGAAGTTCTTTCAATGTACAGGGAAAAGTTAGCTTTCTTTCATGGACTTATCCTTTATAAAGAAAGCAGACAAAACATCTATTAATAATTATTATTTATTCGTATCACAGTAACACTGAAAGGCCCTAACACAAATCAGAGGTTTCATTGTACTTTATACTAGAAAATACATTCAAGGAGACAGTCCCTGCTTCAAAGTCTTTGCAGACAAGGCAGACACATTCTTTCTTCTGAAGATTAGAGATGAGGTATTGTAGTGCAGAACAATTGCATTTCTCTGAGTTGCACAAAAAGTCTGTGATAGAGACAAGAATTAAACTTAGATATTTTACAGATAATATTAATTCTTTTATCATTGCTTGTCCCTTCATTTTCAAACCCTAGCCATAGAGGCTACAAGGAACCCTTTTGAACATCTAACTAAATCTTTTGTACCAGTTTAAACTGAGACCAAAACAGGAAATCTCTTCCTGGACTGGAGTGAGACAAAATGCATTTAAGATTTTTTCCATATATGTGAAAACTTAATTGTACATAATAATTCATGCTATGCACATTTGAATTTATGCTTCATTAGGATTTAATTTTTGTGCTATTTCTTCTGTGATGAACCCTGTTTCACTAAATCTGTGTTATTCGATTTTCTAGTAGGCTGGAAAACATTACAAAATATGGATCAATACTGATACAGGCTTTCCTTTCCTGCATATATTATGCCTTCAGAGTGCATTAAATACTCAATGAATAAATTACAAAAGACTTTCCAAATTGTCTATTGATCCTGTGCAGTACATGGTAGGGACACAAAACTGATGAAAACTTCAGCAAAAGAGCTAGAATCTTCTTAAAACTCACTAAGTAAAATGAATGACAGTACATTTTCTCCGACATCTCCACATAGCTGCATGCATATATCTGAGCTATCATTATTAATAAGTTTTTTAGCTCCCCTACTACATTAGCAGGAATTGTAACTCATGGAAGTTGAGATAATAAATTATGACATTAATCCTACATCAAATGCAGGATATCCTGCTTTTGCTCATATGACAGACACACCAGCCCCTTAACCATCTTTGTGTCCCTCCACTGGGCTCCCTCCAGTACCTTAATCTGTCTCTTACACTGGTGAGCCTGGGGTAATGAGTACAGTACTCCCAAGGGTGGTCTCACCAGTGCTGAATAGAGGTCATCTCACTGAACCTGTGGGTAATAATTCGTCTAACACAGACCAGGATGCCATTAGACTTCCTTGCTTCAAGGGCCCATTGCTAGCTCATGTTCAGTTTGGTATTCACCAGGACACCCAGGTCTTTCTCTGCAAAGATGCTTTCCAGTACCCACAGCATACAGGTTCCTCTCTAAGGACTTGGTCTTTCCCTTGGCTAAATTTAATGAGATTTCTGTCAGTTCATTTCTTCAGATTGTCAAAGTCACTTCAGATGGCAGCACGACCCTCTAGTGTATGAGCCAGTCCGACTATCAGGGAAACTTTTTTAAGGTACACCACTCTAAATATCAGCCAGACCTATAGTAAAGATGTTGTAGAAGATTAGAGCTAGTGCTGACCCCCGGGGTATACTGCCAACTTAATACCACTGCTCACCACCCCCTGGACTTCTTCATTCAGCCAGTTCTCAATTCACCTATGTCACTATTTGCTCTTCCAGTCTCTACTTCATCACCTTGCCTATGAGGATCTTACAGGAGATAGTGACAAAAGCCTTGCTGAAGTCAAGGCAGAAAATATCTACTATAATCTACCAAGTCAGTCTTAATAATGTAATACATTATAGTTTCCTGGGTCCTCCTTTCTGTCTTTCTTGTATGACATCGGAAATTATTAAGACTTCAATAATTATTAAGTGTAGCCTCACAATGACATGAGCCAGCTCCCATTAATAGGTGTATCTCATCACATGTCCACTGATCTTAAGTATCCCCTGACTTGATACTCTTCCACTAAGGGTACATCTTCCTACTCCAGCCTTTCCCTCTCAGCTCTGAGCCCTTAGATTTCTGAAGGTAAGTCCTGCTTGTAAATATTGAGGAGAAGGCAGTGGTTAGTACTCAGCCTTTCAGTGTCCAGTGTCATCAGGTCCTGTGTCACCTGTCCCATTCAGCAGCACGCTCACATTTTCCATACCTTCCCTTTTGCTACTGATGTTACTTACAGAAGACTGTCTATTTCCTTCTCATTATATGTAGCTCTCTATTCATTTTTTCTCATACATGATGTTTAGTCTGCCAACATTCCCTCTGCAGCAAAACCAAGCAATTTAACTGATTTTTTCCCTCAATATTGCCACAGCATCTTAAAGGAAAAAAATTATATGCGGCATTTCTGTAATTATTTACAGCATTTCTGTACTTTTTAAATGGCCTAATATTACACTAATATTAGAAAGAATTGTCAAAAATAATCTCTTCAAGGTTGTTTGCTTTAAATCTCTGATTCATTCTGTGGGCCCAAAGATGAAGACAAGTTAGTAAATTCGTTGAAACAAAGATGCCAGGCTAAATCTTCAGATTTTTTGGCATGGCTGACTGCACTCAAAACTTTGCCTTCTTCACTAAGTTTTCCCAGATAAAGTTAAGACATTTTGAAAACAGACTGCAGCTAGGCAGAAAATAATCATAGGCACACTATGAATTTTTGACATAAAATGGATTTGTTTTATACTGTTATGTCAAAAAAAAAACTATGATTCCTGCATTTCTCCTACCCAGCTGTACTTTTAAGGACCTAAATTGTGAATTTCAAGTCATTCATTTTGAAGTCTGTAGGAAGAAATTTACAGAGGCAGTTTGTAAAAAAAAATACTTAAACCAAACTTTAAGTGAAGGTGAGAAGTGGCAGGAATAAAATCCATTACAGCCCTGCATTTCATACAGAGATAATTAGGAAAAAAATGTAGAAACTTCAGAGTTTCTGAAATTGAAGTAATCCTTTTAAATCTGAATCTTTCCCATAGAATTAACTGGAATGTACCCAAGGAAAAAATAAGTAGAAACACAAGAAGTTTCATTGAGACTATTTTCCCCCACCAATTAAATATATAGCAAACTTACATTATCAGGTAAACTATCTACTTCATAATGTTTATTTGTAACATGTAGACTTTAGAGTATAAGTCAGCTGGAGAGTATCTCTCCTTTGAACTTAAATTTGGCCTGCTGGCTTTTTTCATTATAAAAATCTCACTGGAAGGAGGAAAAAGCATTGCATCAAGTAATCCAGTGCATCCATGTTCTTCAGAGAACAGTTGGTTCCTATTTTAGCCTCAATATTTCTCCTGATGATGCCAAATATTTTGTTTGTTCTCAACTATCAGTGCACATTGAGCTAATGACTTTAAAAAAAAATGCCAGTGAGGAGCCAAAGATCTCCTTCCCACACTGTGAGTTCTACTTCCAAGTTCACTCTTATGTAAGCACAATTTAGGCTGCATTACCTCCCACTTATTCACATAATGAATCATCTGACATTTTTTTGCTCAATACTTCAGACCCCTGGGGTTTCTCTCCATAAGTGTCACATTTAACTGCCTGAAAGGCCTCAGTAACATCTGCAAACTTGAATATTTGATTACACATTGTCCATTCAAGGTCATGTATAAAAATTGTTATGTTTTACCTTAAACCAGAACATTGCTGAATACAAATGAACCTGTTGGTGATCCATGGGAATTCATGCTCTTCTTCCCACTGAACAGGGATTTATTAAATTTTAGCTTAGTCTTTTCTTTCTATCTAGTAATGTCACCAAAGTGCTTTTCCTCCAACTTACTTTCTTTAATAGTTTTCAATATAGAAGCTGATCAAGACTCTCTGCTTTCCAAGTCCATACATAGTATGTCTTCTGCTTCTCCTTTACCCATCTTCTCATTCACATTGTCACAGAACTTCATGTTACCTGGTCCCTAGCACAAAAAATTACATCTATAATTTGTCACCTCATTCTTTATAGCAGATTGTCATTTTGCAAAGGAAGTCAGCCTCGTCCCATAAATCGCATTTTTTTCTTTAAATTCCTTTTTTTAAGTAAACGCTATGCTAGCAACATGGCAGTTCTGACTAGACCCACTTCTAAGCCCCTCTGAGTGGCATCCCATCCATCAAGATTGTCAACCACACCATTCATTTTGTTGTCACTCACAAATTTACTGAGGGTGCAGTCAATCCCACTGTCTATGTCATTGATGAGGATACTGAACAATACTGGTCATAATACAGACCCCTGAGGGACAGCACTTGTCCCACTCTCCATGTGGACATTGAGCAGTTGACAACTACCCTCTGGATATCACCATCCAACCAATTCCTCATCCACAGAACAATTTACTCATCAAGGCCATATCTCTCCAATTTGCAGAATGTCATAGGGGACTGTGACAAAGGCCTTTGAGAAGAATGACAGTCAACATCACCAGCTCTTCCCTTGTCCACTAATGTAATCACTCCACTGTAGATATCAAATAGATTGCTAATGCAGGACTTGCCTTTGGTGAAGACATAGTCAGCATCTCAGATCACCTCCCTGTCCTCCAAGTGCCTTAGCACAGCTACAAGGAGGATCTCTTCCATGATTTTCCCAGATAAAGAGGTGAGGCTGACAGATCAGCAGTTCCTGGGGTCGTCCTTTCTACATTGTCAAAAAAATGTACAATGTTTCCCTTTTTCCAGTCACCAGGTACTTTATCTGACTACTACGACTTTTCAAATATCACAGAGAGCAGCAACATCAACCAGTTACCTCTGGACCCTGGGATGTGCCTTGTGAGGTCTCATACACTTCTGTATGTTCAGGTTCCTCAGGGAATGATGAAATCATAAATCTTATCTTATCTTACAGTGGGAGAGACTTTGTTTAACCATTCCTGCCCTGTAGTCCATATACTCCAGAATTTTAATGAGAGACGTTGCCAGTGAAGACCAACACAAAGAAGTTGTAAGTAGCACAGCTTTCTCCTTGTCCATTGTTACCACTTTTCCAGGGGGTGGTGCACTTTCTTTGACCTTTCTTTTCTGGCTGATATCCCTGTAGACCTTATTCTTTGTATCCTTTACCAGATTCAACTCCAGTTGCACCTTGGCCGTCCTGACTCTATCCCTACACAAGCAGGCAGCACCACTCTAGTCTTCCCTGCTGCTGTTTCCATTGCCTGTGCATCTTTTTTCTTGCCCTTTAGTTTTTCCATCAGGTGTGAACTCAGCCATGCCAATCTCTTACCTTCCTTCCCTGATTTCTTATACCTGGGGACCCAGAGTCCTTGCTTCTATGGGAAGTGTGCTTAAAGATCTGCAATCCCTATTCTGCCCCCTTTATCCTCAAGGTTAGTTTCCCAAGGAGTCACATTGCCTAACTCTCTGAACAGCTGGAGGTTTGATTTCCTAAAATTCAATATCCTGGTTTTAGTCTTCACCTGAATCATATCCCTCCAGACTGTGAACTTTACCAGTGCATGATCATTGCAGCCCAAGCTATCTCCAATCTTGATGTCACTGATTAGATCACCTGCACTGGTGACCATCAGGTCCAGTATCATCTTTCCACTGGTAGGGTTGTCTATTACCTACCTTAAGAAGTTATCTTCAATGCACTCCAGGAATCTCCTAGATTTCCTATAGTTCATGATGCTACTTCCCTCTTGGAGAGCTGTACAGACTGGTTTTTGTTTTCCTAGCTCCTTTGTTTCCAGAAATCATCATAAAAACACAGGTTTAGTGTTTGAATGGAAAGCATTTCTGCTGACAAACCTATGCAATCTGCGATTCACAGTCTGAACCAAGATGAGGAGTCTAAAAAAATGGGAAGTATGAGATTTTTTTAAATTTTTTTTTTTTTCAGAAACTAAAACCTGGGTTTGCACTGTCATATTAAAATAACCTAATCTCTAAGTGAAAAGGGAGATTTATCCTCTAGCTATACTTTAAAAAAAAGGAAGCAGCTATCACTGCATGCTCAGTAATCAGGAAGTCTGAGGAAGCTTAGCAGATCACACTCCTCAAAGGAGGAAGGCAGTAGGTGCCTAGTTTCTGGATCCTTGAGTTAAGGCTGAATTGCTGAACTGCCAGCGTTGAGATACTTCTGACAACTGCAGTAACAGCGATTTAAGCATCTGGGAAACTTTAAGGTCAAGAACTGAAGTGCTTACAGATTACAGACCCGTCAAATATAAAAAAAGAGCTCTGCAGGAGCTCTGGACCTCACAGATTTAGACTAAGACTTCAAAATATGCTGCTCTTCCACTTCAAGTACTTAAATTCTTTCTGAGATCCTGCCTTAGGCAACTTTGACAAAATTTGCTTAGAGTTTGCCCAGTAATCACATATTCTCACAGTAACCAAATACTTGTGAAAAAATTATGAATCTCAGAATAATTTATGCATCTTAACCCATAAAAGAGGCCTAAAATCCAATAAGACATATATCAACATTTTGTACCACTTAACTATGCTTCTAATACAGTACTTAGTAAAAATTAATTGTATTGACCTCTGTAGGATGTGATATCTGGTGTTCTGATCTACGACTATATCACATATTGTCTGGCAAAGATATTCATACGGTCTGCTATCTCTGACTTTTTCCAAAGTTAGTGCCTGCCTATAGCCCCTAGCAAACGATGTCTTCTAGCCACACAGAAAACACCTTTGCTTTTGTCACAGAATAACTTGATTTTATTGTCATCAAACTTGAACATGTCACAATAATTCTTAAAAGCTTTTCAGTTTACATGATCTGAGTATTTTCAGTTTCTTACAAGATAAACTTAGCTATGTATATACGTGTCCTCTTCCTATTTTTTTGATTATTTCATGCTACCATGAAGTTCAGATCTGTTGACCATTCCTTAAACCATCCTGTCTTTCACTAAGCAATCTCCCTGTACTCAATGAAATTCATGCGCAGTTCATTCTTCTCATCAATTTAGAATGGATCAGAAACTTTCCAGTGAAATGTTAAGAACTCTTGTATGCTTCTTTTTAAAATAAAGGTTGAGTAAAAAGTTTCCAAATAATGTATTGTATATGTATAGCCCATATATATATGATATATATATTTACACACTATTTCTATTAGAAAAGTATTTTCTTCTATTTTCGCTTCCTCACTCTTATCATTTATTCTCCTCCTTTGTCTAGTCTGACTTCAGAGTCAGAAATACCCTGCAACATAAATAACACATAAATACTTTTGTCTTTTCATCACAATAAGAAACTCATCTAAATAACTCATTTTAACCTCATCAACTTGGATAGTACCGCAAAGTCAATGCATAAGTGATAACACTGCAATATACACAAATAATGATATTAATTATTTTACTGAAAAAAATGCTCATTAGCTCCTGCCATTACAGCAAGTCTTCTGGCATTTGTTAAAGATCTTGCACACCCATCTCAGAAGAACTCATTGAATAACTAGTGGTAGTTTGTCCATTAATTCAAAGTACTATAGAATCTTGATACTTGTCATAAAAATCTACCAAGGACACTTTTTTCATAAATTCAAAACATTATAGCAACCTGTCATTGCATATCCTAACTTTTACTCAGAACAGTTGCCTACAAAAACAAAGTGATTTGAAATTTAGATCATTTATTGCCTAAAAACCTTGTCTAATAAGATACAAAGAGAAAATTCTTTTTTCCTCCTTTTAAGAACACAGACCTTGATTAAGTTACAAGCAGATGAGCTGAAGGTGTTTGAGTGCTAGGAACCATGACGCTCATCCTGTCTGGCCTCTTATATTCACACACCATAGGAATTTCCTCAATAATTTTTTCTTTATAATCCATATAAGCCCATATCTCCTTTTTTAGCTAGAAAACCTCTTTTTGTAAGACACTGGATTTATTTAAAGTTTTCAAGCTGTGAAAATCCACAACTTCCTTCAATAAGATTTTATAAAGATTAATTACTTTTATTTTTATAAATACATACTTTCTTTTTCAGTCTTGAATGTATCTAGCTTCACCTTGAAATAAGTACTCAGGATCTCTTTATTCCTTTGCAGCTAAATTAAAGTGCTTGCATTTTGTAATTTCTTCCTTGTGAATGTGCTTATAGTTTACAATAGGTTAACTGTATGCCACAAGTACACAGAGATATAACCGCAAAACATGCACTCTACATTTTATTTTAGTATCCAAGAATAATTTTATTATGATCATTTAAAGTGTTGCTAGATCAGCATGACTTTCATTTAACATTCAAATAGAGCATTTCTATATTTTGAAAGAAAAAAAAGAACTCAATATTCACTTTTGGGCTTTGTTCTACACTGAATCCTGATGCAGATGACCCTAAAGTATTGACACAGTTGTTATCTACCTTCTTGTTTCATAAGGTTTCCACTGTTGATTGCTGCATAAAAGACCTACATGAGAACACTGTTGACAAGATATTGGCACTAATTGTTATCACACAGAGCTGAGAAATGGAGAATTGAATTGACTTTCTATCTCAGTGAGACAGGAACAAATTCATCAAAGATTGCCCATCATCTCTGTAACTGCCAAATGAGCTAGGGATTAGGTCAAAAAAATTCAAACACATAGTGCTTTGCTTTCAGTATCTTCATCTCCATGCTCATAGATAGAGAGAAAAAAAGCTTCTTACACAGCATCTATACAGAAAAATAGCCTCTTAAAATTTAATATTCTAAAAAATTCCCACTGTTTTTGAGACTAATGCAATGTTTCTGCATCCTTTATTATATCTATTTTAAACTATTCATTGAATTAGCTCTTACTAGTAAGTAATTTAGCACAGGAGAGGAAGACCAGTAGATCAAAACAGCTGCAGACACAGACACAGCAGCAGCACCCTCCATGGCCTGTGATTTTTAGTCTAGCTTTAATCTGGTCTCATGGGCAAACACCATTGCTCCATGTATATTATGAATGATCAGTGACTAAATTGTACTTTTATGGTGATGAAATGCACAGTTAAAAAAGAGCTCCCAAATTAATTTCCTTTAATGAATAGCTGGGTTTTGTGCTCCTAAACTTCCTAAGTAAGTGCGATTGATCAGAAGAATAACTTCAGAACTGGGTTACTGGTTCAAGTCAAAATGCTGAGGGTGTAAACATGGAATAAGACTGTTTAGACACCTGGCCGAGGAGTCTAAAACAGAGAGCTGTATAATTTACAGAAAAATTTTCTGTAATTGTTTAATAATTTTCTGTGCTTTCTGGAATATCAGCCGCAGCTACCTGTATTAGTGAGAGATGGTGAGATGGTTATTTTCTCACCTAGTAAAATGTGTCACAACTTTATGATTCGGGTTTTATATTAAAAAGTCTCGTCAAAAATATGAGTCTTACTCTAGCCTTCAGCAGACAGCCTAGAGCTCTCTGCTCAGGTGCTGACCACAGGAAGATAAAATTCTATAACTTCACAATATATGTTTGAAATTCTATTCTTCTGGCTTCACTTCTCAAGCCATGAAGAATCCATATGAATATATTCAGTAGCTCTCAATCCATGAGCCAGTTTCCAAATTCAGTTTTAGATAACATCCTTAATGAAGCCCATACGACATGCTCTAATAATCAATCCTCTTAATTAAACCGGCAGTCAAGTGTATTCTACACTCAATGAAGCACCTAAATATTCTAACTACCCTGTTGCAGAATATCATGAAGCATAAAACAAAACCCAAAAAGATTATTTGGGAGTGTTTAAGTCTTTGACATTGCCTTTTAATTAGCAGCTAACAGTAATAGTAGAAAAGTATCGTAAGTAAACAGTATCCCCTTAAAACCCAGAAGTATTCAAAGTATTCATTAAATACATAGAAGTTGGCCTAAAAGTCTGTTGACAGGATTGTAGTCATACTCACCAGAGGAATCAAAATTCACATCAAATAGTTTCAGCTTCTTGCCAGTCACCAGTGTCTTTGCCTCATCCACAGAATCACAGAATCTACAATGCCCTGGAGCCAAAAGACCTAATCTTAAAAATGCTGCTCCTTTTCATCTCCTTTGTGATATGTCACTGTGTTCTTGTCATTCTTAAGCAAAATATAATTACCAAGTTTAAAGGTCTGAACAGTATTCACTTCTGTTTGTAGTTTCTCATAAATCCTCTAACTGGATTTATTCCAAAACCTGTTTGAAAACTTCTACAAAGGGACTGTACAGAAAAAGTGCAATCTATACAATGATGTTTTCATCCTCTTAGCTGATGATTTTGTAATCCCAAACTTCTTCTTTAATTATGTAGATAACAGTGTTCCAAGTTTATTTGTTTGTAGGTACCAGGGGGTTCCAGGTGCAATGCTTAGCAGATACACAGTATAAAATATATGTGCTTTCTCTCAAATAGCTGCTTCAGTTTCACCACAGATGTTTTTAGGCAAGTACTGTGACTGCAGAAATCTGTTATTTCAAGAAACCTTGTAATGTGTTCATACCTTTGTGCTGCAAATTGACTTTCAGTTCCCCGCAGAAAAGCAGCTTTTAATATATAAATAAAAGAAGATGAATCCTTCTGCTTCTCAAATTATCTTCAGAAAGAGATGCTATTATGTAGAAGGTGCTGCAATTGGCATTTTCCTGAGCAGGGAATACACACTACATGGTAGAGTGTCACAACCGATTATATCCCATGAACACTACCTGTGAATTATAGTGGTACCCATAAGGACAGCTGTGGTCACAGGTCTGTCAGCTGTACCAAGAGATCTGTTACTGCCAAAAGGGGTGGTGAGTTGGGGGTGTTGAAGTTTAGACACTGACAGGCATCATTGCTGAAATTTTCTTATACACATTCTACTCTGGCTTTTTCATTATCTCTTTCATGGGTTTTTTTATTTGAAGTCAGCTGTCATCACTTTCCAAATCAATGTGAGAAGGATGCAAGTTCTCCTTTATGTATCTATCTGTTAGGCAGTGTGAAGAAAAGGCTCAGAGAGAGATGTGCAAGGTGCTGAGTCAGCAAGGCAACCTCAGTAACCTCATTAGTTACAGAGGGACTGGGTGTCGTTGGTGTGCATACACACTGTGAGTGTATTTATGTGTGTCCCCTTGTAATCACCAGCTAATGCCAAGTCAGGGATTAGGGTATGTAGTTTTGGAACCCAGATGCAGAAGTGGCCATAGGCCTGGAGCAGATGTGTGTGTGCACCTCCGTGAGAGATACAGGTACTGGAGGAGCCTGAAAGTTCAGGCTGACTTCTGGAGAAAATAAGGTCCAGAGACTGACTGAGAGAGTGTATGCATATATGTGTGAACTAGAAATAAGAGGATGCACAAGCCAGTCACTGGATAGTCTAAGGATGGTTACTGCAGAGACACACATGTGTCTGCCTGCCTGTGTGCACAAGGAGGTCTAGGGAACCTCTACCAGACCTGAAGCTTGCACATGCAGGTGACAGCAAGTGGGGACATCACAATCCAGCCTGCTGGAGGGTCCACCTTGTGCGGCTGTGCATATGTATTCCCATTAATGGATCTTCATCCTGATCAGCTATGGGAAGTAACAGGATGAGCCCAGACATGTCATGAGTACTGAATGCTTCTGTTCATTTTGATCTGTGTGGCTAGACTTCTATAAAAATATGTGTATGGTTTGTGAGTATGTGTGCTTAATAGGAATGCATGGTCAGCCTTATTACCATTTGAACCTCAGGAAAAGGAGCCAGGGCACTGTCACCTCTATCAGGCTACTGAATTCAGCAACAACTAACAGAACCTGATAGATGGACAGGCAATATGCTCAACAAATGCATTTTCTGTATAGACACTCCTTTTACACATAACACAAAAAGAAGTACAAAACATACATAACTATTTTTATACAAATATATTATCAATTATTATACCAGTTATGCATTCCATTTTGTGACGTTTCCAGTCTATAATATTGTAAGTTTGTATATGTCTAAGGCAAAAATTACTGCCATACAAATAAACTTCTGCTCATGAGCCAGCAGTGTGCACTTGCAGCCAAGAAGGCCAACCAAATCCAGGGTTGCATCAGGAGGAGTGTGACCAGCAGGTCCAGAGAGGTGATTTTACCCCTCTACTCGGCACTGGTGAGACCACACCTGGAGTATTGCGTCCAGTTCTGAAGCCCTCAACACAGGAGGGACATTGAGCTGTTAGAGAGGGTCCAGAGAAGGGCCACGAAGATGGTCAAAGGGCTGGAGCAACTGCCCTATGAGGACAGGCTGAAGGAGTTGGGGTTGTTCAGCCTGGAGAAGGCTCAGAGGGGACCTCATAGTAACTTATCAGTACCTGAGGGGTTCCTACAGAAAGGCAGGGGAAGGACTTTTTAATATGGTATCGGATGGGAGGACTAGAAACAATGGATATAAATTAGAGGGGGATAGATTTAGACTAGACATAAGAAAGAAATTCTTTACAGTGAGGGTGGTGAAATACTGGAACAGGTTGCCCAGGGAGGTTGTGGATGCCCCCTCTCTGGAGGTGCTCAAGACTAGGCTGGACGAGGCACTGGGCAGCCTGGTCTAGTGGGAGGTGTCCCTGCCTATGGCAGGGGGCTTGGAACTCGACGATCTTTGAGGTCCCTTCCAACCCAAACTATTCTATGATTCTGTGATTCTATAAAGTTACCACCATTCAATTTGTACAACATTGGCGCTGTGGCTGTTCAAGTCAATCAATTTCCTGCATATCTGAAATAAAACAATGACAGATAAAGGGACATATAGCAGAGAAAATCTCACTTATTTTAAAACTCGAAAGGGATGAATCCTTTCACTTCCATGAAGTTCTCTAGATCAGTGTAACTACCATATGGATGTCAAGCAGACAGAATTTGGCTTACAGTCAATATTAATATTCAAGGCTGATTAAATCAATATACTGGCTGCTTTAAGATGTACATCCATTTGAAACTGCAATAAAGACCTCCTCCATCCTTCTGAAGATTACTGCTGTCACAGCAGAGCTGTGGAAAGTATGATGCTGGCACTAAGTAACTTCATGCAAAGTATGACAGATAGCTCTAGATACCTGGAGTTAGACTCCCAGAAAAAGGGGAATTCAAGCTCACTTCTTTTTAACTAAGTAGTAAAGGAAGTATTTTTTAAGACTGCATTCAAATACCCTTAATGCACATATGAATGTACCTACTAACAGAAGAAAAAAATTGTAGCTTTTCACTCTTTTCTGAACAGAGTACACTGAGGTTAAAACTACCAAAGCTTGAAATCTTTGTAAGCCTCAGTGGAACTCCACAGCCAGGTAGCTATCAGAAAGCAGACAGCATCAGCACCTCATAGGATAAAACTGTACTGCATAGCACCTGTATAATGTTCTATAGCATATGATAAACCTTCTTGGACACTTCATATTCTGCAGTAAATTTTACTCCCACAGGTAGTTCTATTAACATCATTAGATTTTTTCACATGAATGCAGGTTCAATGGATGCAGAAAATTACTTTCTGCCTCAAGTTTTCTTGTTACCATAAGCATAAATCAAGCCATGCTAGCTGGAGGTAGATTCCTGTCACTTAACAGGACGCAGGTTTTATTTAAAAAATTATATTCCTTTATAATTCTCTTTTGTATCTGCAGACACTTTAATCAATAGATACAGATTCATTTTCTCTTCTTGAGAGAGCAACATTTTAACATGCCTCCAGTTTTAAAGCTTAGAATAGAAATGACTACACCAGCTTAATCATTGCCACAGGGCTTCCCAAAAACTACTTAAAGTCTGTCAGCACAGACTCATACCTCCAAACTACAGTCACTTAATGGAGTCTAAGTTAAATCCCTTCTCTGTAGCCAACAGGAAATTATTTGGCTCAGCAGTCTGCTGGCTCCAATCAGTGGGTTGGTTTTACACTGCTCATGTTAAAGCTGCATTGTGATATGGAAGAGGATTCTAGATTTGTCTGAACACAGAGTGGAAAAACCTTTTGGTCACAATAAGAGGGACCTGGATTTGAAGTTTTTCCTCAGATTCTGTTTCTCTGCTGTACCTAGCAACAAATGCATAATACTGCAGGGTGGAGAGTGTGCCTTGATCCCTCTGCTGGAGGTGAGGCAGCTCAGCAGTAAGCTGGGTGAGAACTACTTCTGTCCTCTGCCCTCCCCACCAGCCGGTTTGTTCAGAGCACACACACAACAGACTGCTGCTTTGTCCCACACATTGAAAGGAAAATGTCAGTAGTCTCTTGGCGTTCAGAAGAACAGTTCATGTACCCAAGTCTGGTCTGATGCTGTGAATTCCTACTCCACATAATGCTAAATCCAGGAGAAAGTGAGATTTCAGGATATGCTGTTCCTGCTCCTAAACCCATTCGCAGAACTTGGCCTTAATCCTCACTGAATTCCCATTCTATTGCAATTCAGAATCTGAAAATCCCCAAAAAAGCTTTTTGCTCACTAATTGAGCTCTATTTTAGCTTTAGTAGTCATAAGAAAACATCTATGAAGCTAAAGACTCCTCTTATCCAGCTGGAGGTTATGTTTAATATTCTGGTCAGTTGTCTTTTGTATGTGAATTTGCGAGATAACTGAGCTGCCAAATTAGAGCAATCTGAAAATTAATAATAATCATCCACTTTGTAATATTTTGACCATTTACAAATGAAAGTATTTTTACAAAAGATTACCTTCTTTTCTATTAAAGCAGCTGATAATGAATTCTGCACTGCATACCAGGCTCACTTATTTTTCTCACATTCCAAAATACTGCATATCTTACAAAACCGGTTCTAGCGAATTGTTAAATGGTAAAATGGGACAGAGTTTTTGGTCTTTCAGGCTTTACATGCCCTCAAGGTACTGATTTACTATACAAGCATAATTTTCAAAATCTCTAAATTTGATAGAGAGTAGTCCATAGATGTTAAGTTTCAAGCAAATCAGTTCACAATTTTGGAAAAAAATACCTGTCTTTCTGTTTGTTACAGAAAATAACAGACAAAGGATTAACTTTCACTCTAGAATGGAAGACAAGTTAAGCACTATTGCATCAGCGAAAAGAAAAAAAAATGCATGTGCAACTACCAATTAAAATGTCTGTAGACAAAAAGGAGTTAAAAACTAACATTTTTTTTCAGACTGAATTTTCCTAAGATTAAGCTACAGTAAACAGCATACAGGAGGGTGTGTGAATTAGGACAAGGTGAAGAAAAGCTAATTACAAAAGGTGGTCTTGCCTTCCTAGAATACTGATATTTAATTATTTGTAAGATTTGAATATTCCAAGAATGGTAGTTTGACTGTTCTTACTCCTCAAAGCATGAGCAGAAAGAATTTCATTTAAAACTCTTTTCTCCAGATCACTGTTTCAGAAAATAATAGGAATTAAGTCAGTATCCTACATGTTTAGATTTGTCTTGACCCATGGAACTAAGTCTCATAGTTTGAAGCAGTTTTGTGCATAAGGCTTACAACACTGAGTCTGGCAAGACAACTTTGTGTTGGGTTTAATTTATTTTTAAGTTGTGACCAGTTATTTGCAATCCAAGTGACTGCTCATAACCAAAGGCACTTATTGCATATAGGGTCAGTAGTCTACAGCGGTAAGCCATGAAAGCTTAGTATCATCACAAATGTTATGCTTACATACTTGACAACAGTGGTTAGCCAGAATTTTGGGATTGTACAGTTGTTTCTGCCAAGGCAATGAAAAGCAATTCTTATAAGCTTCTTTATGCCAAGTTCACTCCTATCAGAAAGTTATGGAAACCACACCAGAGTAATCTTTCTTCATAAAATATTAATCTGACAAACAAGTGTGTTAATTGTGCATGAGGCTCATACATTACTTTGCTAGACATAGAGATCAAGATCAAAAGGCTTAACCAAACATAAGGGCCCTTTAGGTGTGGAGCTGAAGTACACGGTTTCCTATGATCTTTAGAACTGTGAAAATAATACTGCTAGTACCACATTTGGCCACATTGAGCATACAGCATAGAAGACTCAAAAAAACAGCAGCTGTAACACTATATTCTGTGCAGACCTCATTTTCATTGTTTCAGTGAAAATGAACAAATCTTGATCTAGAGTCCTCATTGGCCTGTCACCTAAATTTCTCTTTGTCTTGATGGTAAATGAGTGTCTAAGACTGAGAGAGCTGTGGGTATACAAATTGATCAAAAGCTACATTCTGGGCATGGTCACCATCACAGCAGAACATCTTTTACTCCCTCTTTTACTTGCCTCTTGCACAGCCTTGCAACAGTGATAATCCTTGAAATCTATAACTTCTGTGTTACGTGGTAATGAATATTTTTTCAGATCATAACTTGGACATGAGTACATGACACAGAAATTGTGAAGATTTGAGATGTCTAAACTGTGTCTTAGCTATAGCATTTTCTTAAGGTTTTTTTTTTTTTATATTCTTACCATTAAATGTAAGCAGTGAAGTTTATAAAAATAGACTGATCAGCTATTTTATTTCTTTTCATGCTTTTCTGTCTAAAACTGAGTTGGAGTGCTATTAGTTTGTGAAACTCTGTCACGCTACGTCAAACAAAGCCATTATCACCAGTACCACTAATCTTACCAGAAAACCTTCTCTGGCAACATCCTTCTCTACAGTATGTTTTGTCATAACCCATAATTTCAGAGAGGAAATCTGATTCACAGGTCTATATGTTTATGCTCCCATACTTCAAAATATCTCTGCTGCGAGCTATTTGAAAGCCTGATATGGGAAGAGGCAACTCCAGCAGAACCATAGGGGCACTTATACACACATATACACACACATATACACATATATACATAAGACCAAAGAAGAAAGAAAGCCAGTACGTCAGTGAAATAACTGCTCTGAGAGTAGCTCACTGAGAATCTTGTGGCTATAAGCCAAAGTCTCTGCTGTTTCTAAAAAGCTGAAGGAAAGAAGTATAATGTACACACAATGTAACAACATCCCTTCTGAATTTCAATAGGTGTTCATTTGTTGCACTCAAAAAAAAGCTGACTGAAAGCTTTACAGCACTGCACACAATGGCGCAAAGGCACTGTTTACTTGTGGGTTTCTCCTGTTGCCATGTTAGCATGCAACAGTGGCTCAGTGCATCACTGGCAGATGTGGGTGTGAAATAGTACAACACTGATATCTAGGGCAGGCAGGAGGGACCATTGCCCTGCTAGGGTAATTTCTAACTACAATTTTAGCAATATTCATATTGAAAAGAGCACAATCATAATAAAGTAATTCAGCACTACAGTATAGTCAGATATGAGAAGTTTTCAGAGAAATACCCCAATAAATAGCCTTTAGTACTTGTCTCGTGCACAGCAATATTTATTAAAGAAACTTTAATATTTGCAGTCACGCATCTTTGGCATTTACATGTTCAAATTACATTTGGATGAGAATGTTTAAATATTTATGTATGAGTGGAGAATCTACTTGCTAGCCATTTGAATGTGGATAGTTTAGCTTTGCTTCCTCTGTTGCCAAAACTGTAGTAGACATTTTGATGAAGGTTATTTAAAAAAAAAATCAGCAAATTTCAATTACAGTAATTTCAAAAATTAGCAATAGTATATAACTATCTCTTAGGAAATAGTTAATTTTTTAATTGTTAAACTTTGGTAATCTGTCATTTCTGTAGTAAAAATTTTTAAGTTAAAAATCCATTTATAAATTCCACACGCATAAAATTCATAGTTATGTTATAGCAACACAGACAATTGCAAGTGTTCAGGCCTGCTATACAAGAACATTAAAGTTTCTTTGAAAATTACTTTTCCTCAATGACAACTAATTTAACATTCCAGCCACCAACTATGGGTTCATGAGAGAAATTAACACTGCAGAAAATGTGTATTATAATCCTTCTAAAATAATGATTTACTAAAAGTTATGTATTGCACTCAGAAGGAACTGCATGCTTCTTTTTCGTTTTAATATGGATAATTAAATTCAGATATACTCATCCATTTCATATCAGGTTATTTTATTGAATTCTTATCCATATAATATTGGAGAAGTGATCCCATCACTAAAGTTGTGCTTATAACTCTCACCTAACTCTGTCTGGTACAAAGTCATATCATAAATTTCAGTTTGAAACTTCTGTACTCACTGGATTTTCTGTCTGATAACTCTAAAAGCCTTTTTGCATACTAACTCATCAATCTAAGCATTTCCAAAACATTTACAAACATAACTCTTCCATTTCCATTTTCTCAGCCAGGGTTCCTTTGTGCAGCAGATAAGCTATTCAAGCCTGTCTTTCTAGTCAGAATTACATATAACACTGTAAGTTACTGTCTTGCCTTTGTTCATCTTGTAGCAAAGGGAATGAATTGAGTCAGAAAAGGAATCCTTTAAACTTCACCATATTTGAAGCAGTATTCTTTGTAATATATAATAGAAATTAAATTAAGTAATTTTCCCTCTTTCGCTGAGGAGACCAGCTCCAGTAGAGGACAGTCCGTGCTGGGGAAGAGAATCTAGACCAAAAAAAAAAAAAAAGAACCGACAAGAAGCTCGTTTCTGGGGCCTTTTAAAGCCGGCGAAAGCTGCGAGGCCGGGAAGCGCCCCGGCAGCTCGGGGCGAAGCCTCTGCCCCCGGCGGCAGATTGAAACCAGGCGCGAACCTAAACAGGCTGGGGAGCTGAGTGGGGAGAGATTCAGTGAAGTATAACAAAGGCAAGTGTAGAGCCTTAAATATGAGCAAGTACAACTCCATGTATCACTATCAGTTGGAAACTGAGCTGTTAAAGAGCAGTGTAGCGGAAAGGGACCTGGGAGTCCTGGTAGACAGCGGAATGACCATGAGCCAGCAATGTGCCCTAGTGGCTAAGAAGGCCAATGGCATCCTGGGCTGTATTAGAAGGGGTTTAGTCAGTAGGTCAAGAGAGTTTCTCCTTCCCCTTCTACTCTGCTCTGGTGAGACCACATCTGGAGTACTGTGTGCATTTCTGGGACCCTCAGTTGAAGGCCAGGGAGCTGCTTAAAAGAGTCCAGCGCAGAGCCACAAAGATGATGAGAGCTGGGTCTCTTTAGGTTGGAGTAGAGGAGATGGAGGGGTGATCTCATTGATGTTTATAGATATGGAAAAGGTGAGTGTCAAGAAGATGGAGTCAGGCTCTTCTCAGTGACCTCCAATGACTGGACAAGGGGCAGTGGGTGCTAGGTAGAGAAAACCTTTTTCACAGTGAGGGTGATAGACCACTAGAACAGGTTGCCCAGAGAGGTTATGGAGTCTCCTTCTCTGGAGACATTCAAAACTTGTTTGTACACGTTCCTGTGTGACCTGATCTAGGTGTTCCTGCTCTAGGCGTTCCTGGCAAGGGGACTGGACTAGATAATGTCTTGAGTTCCCTTCCAATTCCTGACATTCTGTGATTCTGTTATTTCATGTCTTAAACTCTAAACCTGGAAAGCAGGTGGTAACACAATGTTTTTTATAGAAGATGAAATTCCTTACCTGTATTTCAGTCCTGTGATATAACTGTTGACTTTATGAAACATTGAACTATCCATGAATTATTATGAAGGGTTTGAAGTCAGATATTAGGTGAATTTCAAAAGAGTAAAGAATGGGAATTAACCTGTTATTCCTTAGTCGGTATCCTCTAGCTTAAAAAAATTATGCTATTTTCATTTTCTTACCTTTTGATACTAACATATAGCAAGTGTAATTAATGACCTCGGATGATCTTTATTTTCCAAGTGGAAGGCTTTACATCTAGGACAAATAGCAGACTTGCACAATTTTTTACCAGTGTCAAATATAAAGGTCAGATAAGGGACATATCAAAAGCCACAACCCATGATGAGTAAACAAATCAAATTTCAGGAGCCATGATCCAGAAGAGAATTACAAATTAATGGCATCAGTCAATGAGTGGCCTGTAATAAATTTATGGAAATATGTTTAATCAAAAAGTGTAAGTGGCATTTCAATGGTTAAAGTGAAATATAAACAGCTTTTCTTCATCCTGCTTAACATCCTGTTACTTTGAAGTGGAGCAATGAATTTATCTGCAAAGTGTATAGCACTAAATATTGACCAATATATCAAGGAAGAATTTTATGGAGAATTAATGGAAAGCAGATGAAGCATACTTATTTGCTGTTTAAATACAAATTACGTGCTTTTAATGTGCCTTTTTTAATAGTTTCTCCACCTCTTCAGAAGTAGCTACTTCTTTACCCATTCATTCTATGCACTTTCACTGTCCAGAGCTACAGCTCATACTGTGGCTTCATTGTAACAGTCAACCTAATACAAAGTAGAAAGCTACCAAAGATCAAAGTAAAATGAGACAGCTGTATGGGGAAAAGCTTTGAAAAATTCACTATGTCAGTTAACAAGGATTCCAAAATTTTGAAAAGCTCACTTTTTTTCATATAGACATATTCCAGATCACATCTTGCAGAAAGCCTACATAAAAATCCAACTGTATTATATCTGATCAACTTGGGTCCATCAGAGAATTGAGTGCACAAATCCAGTGACACTGAAGAGAAAGGTATGAATTTAATAGCAGACATTGCTTCTCTGGTACAGATTAGAGAAAACCTGAAAGAAGCTAAACTCCCTGCACTATCTTTCCTATGGTCTGAATGAAAATCCAGAGATTCTTATTTGAGTTGTTAAACTAGGTAACTTCTTGCCTAAATAGGTAGAGCAGTCTGGTGAAAAGAAAACCTGAAAACTTCTCTTAAGTCTTTTGAAAGTTCCATATTTTATTCTTTTAAAAACAAGTTTCCTGTCAGATTCTGGTAAACAGAACGACCCAGCAAAGACTTGAGGAATGGTGATGGGTGGAGGAAATGTGGTAACATAATCAGTGAAAACATACTCAGTGAAAATTAGAGCACACTGAATCAGCTGCTCCTACTAATATCAAGAGAAAATTATTGTCCCTGGTGTGAAAACCACTGAGGTGAATCAACAGTAGAAACTATCTCTCACAGGCCTTCAGACTAAAAAGTTTTTTTTCCCACAAAGGTATGGGATTTATTATGAGATGGATATGGGAAGAGGATATGTGGATTGTTTAAGTTATTGTGGGACGTTTTGAGTGAAGTGTGGAAATGTTCAAAATTTTTAGTGGGATGGAGATGGCAAAGGAGGGTGACAAGGTGAACTGGGGAGGAAAACATGAGGGAAAACAGAGCGTAAGAATGTGAAAACCACATTCAAGTGAACAGGTCAGCAGAAGGGCAGGAATAGGTTCAGGCTGTTTGAGAGAGTTTGTGTTTATGTGAGGGCTGCGTGAGACCTGAGACCAATGTCAAAATAAGTTCCAATATATTTATGTCAAAATATTGCCTCAGTAGAGAAACCGATACTTTCAAAACAAAAATAATTTTTTTTTTCTATAAAGCTTCAACTCTTAAAATATTTATACTTCATTTGAACAGACTTGTCTAATAAAATACTTCAAGATCAAGAGGAATCACTGAGCCATTTAGTCTGCCTTTGCACATCTTTCAAGATAAACAATATGCTCTGTTNCTATAAAGCTTCAACTCTTAAAATATTTATACTTCATTTGAACAGACTTGTCTAATAAAATACTTCAAGATCAAGAGGAATCACTGAGCCATTTAGTCTGCCTTTGCACATCTTTCAAGATAAACAATATGCTCTGTTACTCCTGGAGTCAAATCAGTAACAAATGCATTTGACTGCCTCATACCTTTCTGTAAAAAACATCCAGGACTGATCTGGAAATATCAGGAGGTAGAGAGTACTAGCAATAGTAAAGATATGTGTCCTGCGCGACGGGGTTCAG
>VZTY01033882.1:0-51732 GCA_013400935.1 Turnix velox
CCCAAATTATTCTATGATTTTAGCAACAGCCATAAGCTGGTTGTGTGGAAGGGACAAGATGGGATTTCTGGGCTTCATGGGCAGCATTGCACAGCAGCCTCCATGGCTGATGGGCTGAAACCGTCTTCTTGCTGAGGCTTCTCCCCAAGTGGGGAGGAGGCTGCAAAGGCAAAGTGCGGCCCATGGCATCACTAATGATGAGTCCCAGCTGCAGCAGACCAGTACTACCTCCCAGCCAGTGTCAGGAGCAGAACCCTAAGGGTTTTTTCTCCTCCAAAGCTTGTGTGAGCTCTAGTATGTGCCATACAGAGTTTACATGATGGATGGGTGCTGCCAGGAGAGCATTGTCAGCTGAGTGTTGAGTGTTTCTGTGCATCCTCCACCAACAGGCTTGGGGGCAAAGTCTTTCTGTGGTGTGAAGACCTCTGAGCTGCCTCAGCTTCACCCTAGCTCTCACGTTTTCAGCAGCTGAGGATCCGGCTACTGTCTCAAACCAAGCAGTTACGTAAAGAACCTGCAGCTTGAGCTCTGCTGCAAAGCCCCACCCTCTTCCTGCACTTGTAGTTGGAAGGGTTGTGCTGCTTGCCATGCTTTATTGCCACAGAAAATGAAGATACACGTGGAACAAACAAGGTAGGAGTTGGAAGGGGCTTCTTTAGATCACCTAGTCCAACCCTCTTGCCAGGGGAGTTTCATCCCTTTCAGTCAAGAATATATGAATGACTATAATTTGCTTAGTGCTTGGTCTTCTCTTTCAAAGATCTCCTGCCAGACTAAGTGCTGAAGGACAAGACAGCTGTGTTTGGACGTGGAGGCAGATGTTGCAGGGGTGTGTGACCACATTGCCTTGCACTGAGGGGAGTCCTTAACCTCTCATGCAAGAAAAGAGCAGCAGTTTGTTTCCTCCTTCTGCTGGCAGTTTGCCAAGGTGAGCAGGGTAGCACTGATAAAAAAACCCCAAAACATCTCTCTCTGCAACCCTCTGATGGGCTTATGGGTTTTCTCTTCAGGTTTGCATTTCTCTTGCAGCCCCTTTGAGCTGGCCTGAGGTGAAGTGATGGGCAGGTGGAAGATCCCTTGCAGGGTGAGTTAGAAGTGACTTGAGGAGTAGGAACACAGGCACAAAATGCAGAAACCTCCCTGTTATGAGAGATGAGTGGTGTTTCTGGGTGTGGTGTTACTCTTATACAGTTGTTTATTGTTCTGCAGCCACAGAGGGTGGCAAGAATAGCTCCACAGCTGTCTGGACACAGACACATGCAGTGGCCACTATCATTGATAAAAAAAAAAAGTGACCTCTTTGTCTTGGGATGAAGAACATCAAATTCAGGGAGCCCTTACCTGGGTGATGTGGTGCAGAGTGTGGATGGGAGCTGGAGCTCTTGTGTCAGAGTGAGCAAAGTGTTTCCACCCCTCATTGATGGTGCCTGCGTCATAGTTACACCAGGTGGGCACAGTTCCAAAACTTCTTCCAGTTTTCCCTCCATCCTTGCCGAAAAGAGAAACTCTCACTGAAATCCTAGTGAAGATTTTTTTTTTTCCAAAAAAGGAACTGTCAGAAGAAAAAAAAAAGACTTGAGAATTTGATCTAGTGCAAAGGTTACTTTTGCTTTTAGTTTCACAGAACTTAGAAACACTCCTGGTTGCTCTGGGTGTTGAAGGCAGAATAGGAACAATCTCATTTAAGGGATGAGGAGAGAAAGAAATGGTGAATCTTTAAACTTGCAACACCTTTGCAGCTCTCACCAACAAAACCTGAGACAGAAAGCTTGCCCATTAAGATGGTTACTCATAGACCAGGTTCAGAGGCACGGGTAGTATCATTACCAACCCCCTTGTCATTTGATTGCAATCTAGTGCCCAGCACTGTGTAATGTCTCACTTTGGTTTGGGAGAGGCTGGTGTGTAGGGATGCTCTGTTTGAGGAGCTCAGGATGTTGTGCTGGGGACCTAGTCTGGCACCATTTACAGGGGACACCCTGCACTGTGAGCGTCTCTCCTCTGTTATCAACAAGTCTCCATCTGTGCTTTCTGGCTGCTTTGTTCCCATGCTGGGGTTGCCACCCAATGATTTCTTGTTTTTATAGAGCCAGGTATCTATAAATGTGCTGTTACTGAAGCCAACCTGGGATGGGAGCATCATCATCCCTAGGGTTTGCATCTCCATAACCCTCTCCTTTAATTTTTCTCCCAATTCCTGCAGCAGCAGCTCCAGCTGTAGGCTGAGCAGCCTGGCTGCAACCTTTGGGCTCTGCCTGCCACTGGGAAGCATAAATCTCATCCCCTGGCCAGTGGGTGGCTGGGGATGGGACCAGGCAGATGCAGGGGTCCACAGTAGTTGTGCTGGATGTGAGGATCCAGAGTGTGAAGCTGGTCCCATCCTGCACCTGCTGTGCCTTCAGCAAAAAGTATGTGCACAGCATCCTCCCAAAGCTTCTACCCCATTTGTGACACCAAGAAAAAGTAAACTGTCCCTGGGACAGATGCATCAGGTCCTGGCTGTAGAGTGTGATTTACTGCTCTAGCAAGGGACCTAGTGTTTCTTCTCTGGATTTCTTTTTTCTGAGCTACTCCTATTATCCTTTTCCCTTCTCTGATTTTGCTTAATTACTCTCATTGTCCTCTCTTCTCAATGTCATTAAACCTGGATATCAAATCCTGAGGGGCACTGACAGTCCTGATTTTGTGGGAAGGCTCTTGAGGGCTCTGCAACCTCTTTATGAAACTCCTGTGAAAGAAATCTGTCTGCTTTTGTCATCAGAGATGGCTTCTGCCTCTCAACATTCAGGCAGTTTCTTTGCCTCTGAAGTGCTAGAGGTTTTATTAGATGTTAATGCCTTTATACTATGAGGTCTTGGTGATGGTAGGTAATTTTAAAATCTTTTTTTTATTGTACAGAATGTACCACAAACTGTCCCCAATTCCTGTTTACTTTAAACTCTGTGACAGCATTAGTGTGCAGGCTCTCCTCCTCTGCCACAAGATTTCCAGGATTTTAAATGTTTCTTGTTTATATGTTACCCAAGCCAAACATTAGATTTATAATCAATATGGTGAGGAGAACTGTAACACAAGCCTTTACATCAGAAAAGAACTTGATGTACTTTTTTGTCCCTGAGAGTTCTCAGCCCTCCATGTTCCAGTTTAGACCCTTATGGAGGAAAAAATTGGCTTCAGTGAGCATTTCCCTGAAGGATCTCAGCCCTCCATGCTCCAGTTTAGACCCTGATGGGATAAAATAGGTTTCAGTGAGCATACCCAGTGCTTGCCACTGTTTTAGGAGCACTATTCAGAGCTTTTCTCACCCCTCAGCCCCTTGAGTGATGCCACAGTCACCTGGGCACACGTGTCCCTCCATCAGGCAGCCTTTGCCATGGCTCCAGAGCTCACTTTTGTTCTTGGTCTTATTTATGAGTGCAAAGTAATTTTGAGCCAGGCAGCAGTAAACAAGTGGCTGTAGAAAACAATGGAGAGTTGAGTTTGCAGCAGTGCATCTCATTTACAGGAACTGGCTCCTACGTAGAGAACATGCTGTGAAGGAGCAGGTCTGCCTTGGCACTGGAAGGACAAACAGGGGTGACTAAGCAATCCTATTGATTTATGGCCATAGCCTTGCACACAAGATCCGGGAAACCTCTGGGAAAACTCACCTCTAGCTGAAGGAATTGCCACCTGCACCTTATAAAAAGCCTCCTGAGCACAGCAGGGACCTGTCCTCACAACCTGAGGAGAGAAACATGAAGCAGGAGAGTCCCTAGGGTTTTTGGGGCTGCTGCTTGTCCTGGAGCTGAGCAAAGAGCCTTCTCCAGTGGGACTGCCATGCAGAGGGAGGCAAGGAGAGACAGTGAGGATGGAATGCCACAGCTCCTCTGGGAATTCCTGGCACAGGTAGGGCTGTTGGGGAGGTTCTTGGGATGGCTGAGGCACAGCTTCATGGCAGGGAGGTGGGGGAATCTCACACACAATGTCAGGGGTTGGAAGGGACCTCAAAAAATTGAGTCCAATCCCCCTGCCAGAGCAACAACACCTAGATCAGGTCACTTATCCTCACCTGCTATTTCTGAACTATTATAAGTGCTACTATTTGGCCATCAGACAAAAAGAAAACACTCAGAAAAAGTTGTTTAGAGCAGAGTGACTTTTTTTTTTAACTGTTGGATGTCTGACTCATTTTCTTTCCCAAAACTGAATTGCTAGGGGAGCACTTTGGCTGTGGCTTCTGGCTTTGCAAGCAAGATACTACCTGAAAAATCAGATGTTCTTCCAATGAGCAGAGATGGGTTATACAGCAAAATTTTCAGGCAATCACAGAATCAAAGTGTTTGGAAAACTACTGATATAGCAGCGACAGGTTATATTTTTGTAATTAAATCTGAAGCTTTATGAAGTGGAGCTTATTTTCTGATTGTTTTTCTAGAATATATTCAGATCTGAGATGCAGTCAGTTCTTCCTGCTACTGCAATGTTTGGACATAAGGGTTTTTAAACATGTGGGTGACACTGATTTTATTTCTTAAAGAAATTCTTCAGGAATTTCTGTAGGTCAATAGGCATCACTTCTTGTGAGGGTTTCTCAAACCGATTTTAAGGTGGGGAAGAAGTTCAATAGAAAAGATGGAGCTGTCTGAGGGTATTTGCTCAGCAGGGGAATGTGTTTTGCTCTGCAGCCAAGTAGGCAAGGGCTGCTGTGCTTTCTCTCCTCCTCTTCCTCACATCCCATTGGTTCTAGCCCATTTCCCTCATCCCTCTCCACCCTATGTTGGAGCACATAGGCCCTTTGTTGCCCTGCTTTTCTGGTACATTGTGTACCTTTCCTTGGTACCTGGTGCCCTGGCATACCCAGAAGCTCTAGCATTGATGAGGGGAATTTGCTTTATCCCAGTCACTATTCTCGGGGCCCATGCTTGTGGGACAGCTGATTAGAAACATCCTGCTGCTTTTCTCCTGCTACTTGCTGTGAAGGACCAGGTTTGCCTCATCCTGATGGAGCCCCATGGGTCTGTGGTGTGTGACTGTCCCATGGGGATGGAGAAATACATGTCCCATGTCATCAGGGAGATACAGTTGATAAACACTGTGCATTAGTTTCTTCAGAAGTGAGAGGAAAACAAAGGGATCAATGCTTGCCACATTTCCAAGGAAAACAGGAGTGAGCTGGGAGGTGTGGCCCCTCTGCCAGCTGCCACAGCCTGTGGAATGGATGGGCTCTCCTTCTACATTCAGCTCTCTGTCCTTTTGCACAAGGAGCCTCAGCTTTGGTGGGGATGTGTTGGAAGAAATGGTGTGGAAAGGATGAGCAAAGCTAGAAATGAAGAGTTTGCTGCCTGGAGTTACAAGTGTGGGTGTGTGGGATGTGAAATACAGGACTTACTGGTAGTGGAGAGCAGGAGGCAGGTGCTCTGCCTGTTGATCCAGGCACAGGTGCTGTTGGTATGTAAAGCACTTTGGGATGACTTGAAGAGCTGAGGAGGAAGGAGTTTGTCAGCATACCATGGAAATTACTGCTTCTCTCTCACAGGGACTGATTAATGAGATCAGGCAGGAACAAGGTTTTCCAGATTGCAATGAATTTACATTGTCCCAGTTTCTTGTGGGGCACTGCCCAGAAACACAGACTGGAAATCAGCCTCAGGGATGTATTAGTGTGGTCCTGTGGCATCCCTCCCTCCATCCCTTACCTTCAGGGTCTCTCTGCTGTCTCAGGGGGTGTTCCTGTGGGGGGGTTTCTCTGACAGAGCACAAAGTGGGGGGTGAGGGAGGAGACAGGGATCAGCAGCCACTTTGGAAATGAGAATTGCCTCCTTCCACATGGGCTGCAGCACTTTTGGCTGGCTCCTGGTTTGTCCAAGTGCCCTCCCCTACACCCAGGGGCTGGGTTTGGGGTTTTTGTTCCTGTAGGTATCTGCTTGTTCATGTGTCCTGCAGGATCTGTGGATCATAGAATCATAGAATCATAGAATCATAGAATAGTTAGGGTTGGAAGGGACCTTAAAGATCATCGAGTTCCAACCCCCCTGCCATAGGCAGGGACAGCTCCCACTAGACCAGGCTGCCCAGTGCCCTGTCCAGCCTAGTCTTGAACACCTCCAGAGATGGGGCATCCACAACCTCCCTGGGCAACCTGTTCCAGTGCCTCACCACCCTCACTGTAAAGAATTTCTTCCTTATGTCTAGTCTAAATCTATCCCCCTCTAATCCTGCAAAATCTGTGTCCTGATGGCCAGACATCACAGTATGAAGGCACTGCATAGGTTCATAAACTTCTGAAGCTGAGAAAAACCCCTGAAAAGGGCTGAGAAGCCCCTGAAAAACCTGATACAAAGGTTTTAATGCTCATGTGGTCAGTCTTCTCTCAGACGTGATTCCTTGACATGCAAACTCCATGTATCTTATCAAAAATGTAAAACAAGCCTGAAGGAAGCTGTGCAATAGGGAAAACTCCTCAGGTGGGGATGCTGCTCAAGAGCTGCGTCTCTGAGAAGCTGTAATTTTCTTTTCCATGCAATCATTTATTGAATTCTCAGCTGTCAACTAAACTACTTTCCATGGGAGCATCCTTTCCTGCTAGACCCAAGGCTGGGGGGGGGCGGGTCCTGAGATGCCTGGGAATGGGGAAACAAGGGCACTGGGCAGCTGGGAAAGCCAGGCATGCCAGTGATTTCTTCTTGCTCATGACCACTTTGAGGGTGAGTGGTTTTGTCACTGCTTTTTAGAAGTAAAGGTAGAGTTGAATCAGTCTAGGGCTAGGTTTTTCATCTTCTGCTTAGTTTTTGAAAAAATACTACTGATGTCAAGCAGAGCTCTTGAGGTGCTGGGTCCTCTGCCTTTCCTGTTCATCTTCTCTGTGTGTTGAAATGAGCATGATTTAGTATGGTTGCCCTGTAGTTTAGAAGTGTGGCTGCCTGCTAGATGGCTTTTGTAAAGTTTCCTCTGAATCCCATAGAAATAGCAGATGTTACTGCTCAACAGTGAAAAGAAAAGCTTGAAGATCTAAGGAAGTTTTGCATCAGTCTGGTAGAATGAAGCCAAATCTTTAAATTTCCTTGCCAGGGCTTTGTGTTTGATAGTAAGTCTTGATGATGCATGTGGCACAGACACAGACCACCTGGCTTTTCTTGCAGCTGTAGCAGACAAAAAAGCATGTTCTCACATCTCCCTGTTTGCTCTGTGCAGCAAGTGTGCCCCAGGAAAAGAAAACAAACTTGATTTGTCAGGCTCAAGCACTTAAAATATGTGCATTAAGTGGTGGGAAGTCCTGGTATGTGAAAGATGTGGGCTCACTTTCTTCTGCTGCAGCATATTTGGCTCCTTGGCAGCTCTTTTTGTAAATGAATGAGGGCTGGTGACCTCATTTTCAGTAAATTGTGAGGGGAGGCACTTGGTGATTTTTCTGCAGAGAGGTCTGATTAAACCACAGAGTAAATAATAGGAACAAATATTTCAGAGGGACCTTTCCCTTGGGGTTTGCTCCCACTGAGTCAGTCCCAGTTTCATCAACAAACAGTGCCAATTCAGCAACTCCAGTCAACAGATTTGAGCGGAAACCATGACATTTTGGGCTGATTCTCCCTTTCCCCTTGGCTGGGTCATCCTTGTGACATTCAATTTGCAGCCTGCTCTGGTGGTACAAGTGTGAGTCCTCATCATAGCCTGCCCTTCAGTGCAGAGAGAGGTGATGGATTGTGCTGGTCCCACCTAGTTCTGCATCATGGAACTCTTTAGGAATCATTGAATAGTTCAGGTTGGAAGGGACCCTAAAGATCATCAAGTTCCAACCCCCCTGCCATGGTCAGGGACACCTCTCAGTACACCAGGATACTCAGTGCCTCATCCAGCCTGGCCTTAAACACCTCCAGGGATTGAGGGGACATCCACAGCCTCTTCCAGTGTCAGAACCAGCTTGCTGCTTGGACTTAGGGGAAGTTCCTGGTGTGGGCATCCTGCCTATCTGTTGGGAATGGGCTGCATGCTGCAAATGCAGCACAAGTGGAAGATGTCATCCCACCATGCAGCTCTGACACCTCATTTCCAGCAGGTGGGAACACCAGGGTCAGTTGCTGCTTTCTTCCACCAGACACAGCTGTGCTGCAACAGGAGGGCACATTAGGGAACTCCAGAGCAGAGGATCTGGCTGGGGCATCAACCCCAGATCATGGGAAATGAACTCATTAGCAGTTTTCCAGCTAAACACCTCAATGTCTAGGCTTTTACCATGAGGGGAGGGTGAGGGGATGGAGATAGAGCTTTTTTTTGTGTGTATAGGGGGAAGAAATGTCCTGTTGCTCAATGAGAACCTAAGAAGGTGTTGGATCCTGTCTGCTGTTGGCAGTCTGTGCTGGAGTCACCTTCACAGGTGGCAACAGGGTGTCTGGTGTAGGTGAACCAGAACCACCACTGGTCTGTTCTCCTGCCTGGTTTATGCTGTGTTTTATCAACTCTTCTCTCTGAGGTTGCTGGGACAATGCCCTCTGCTGGAAAACATCCAGCAAAGCCCACCAAAGAGAGCAGAGAGGTAAGAGAAGGAACACAAATGGAGATACAGTAATAATGGCAGCAGTGGAAATTATTTTTACAGCAGAGCAAAATGCAGGTTTGAGATGGTGCCAACCCTACAGACAGCTGAGTCAGCACCTGAGGCTGTTGTCTTGCTGCCCTTGAACCTCCTGCTTTGCCTTCTCTCCCCCCCTGGAAAGGGCACAGTCTGCATTTGCTGCCTTCTTCAGGAGCTCTAGGTGAATTTCCCAGTGGTTTGAAGCCAGTGCAGGGTGAGGAAGCCCAGGGGAAGGTGCAGGGATAGACTGGCACAGGGACTGAGAGGTAGCAGGTTTTCTGTCTGAGCTGTGCTGAGCTCAGAACTGCCTCTAAACGTCACTGGAAAATAGTTTTGGTCTAATAACACCTTTTTTATTTTTTTTTCCTTGTTTTCTCTAAATTCATATTCTTCTTCTGTGGCATTCTGGCTGACTGTCCAATAGATTTATTGCTCTAATAGCAGAAAATGACCACCAGTAAATCCTGTCTTTTTTACTGCCTCTAAGGCAAACTTGCTTATTGTTTCTCCATACTCCTCAGCATGGATATTTCATGGGGCATGTTTTTCACTCTCCATCTGTGGGTTGGCTGTGGGAGGAGGGGAGCTCTTCCAAAGGCAGAATTCCTGTACCTGCATTTTGGTGTCCTGCTGAGAGGGTGATGTCTGTGAATGCAGGATAGCAATGAAAAAGGAGGCATCTGGGGGGTGTGAGAAGTAATGGGGAGAGCCAGGGTACACAGATGGTTCCCATAGTCTTAGTGACAGCTCAACCTCCCTGCTACATGGTGTGTGCTGGCATTGATATGCCAGAAGGAAGGGGATGCCATCCAGAGGGACCTTGACAGGTTTGAGAGGTGGGTCCATGCCAACCTCAGGAAGTTCAAAAAGGCCAAGTGGAAGGTCCTGCACCTGGGTCAGGGCAATCCCAAGCAGAAATACAGGCTGGGTGGAGAATGGCTTGAGTGCAGCCCTGAAGAGAAGGATTTGGAGGTGTCAGTGGGTGAAAAACTCACCATGAGCTGCCAGTGTGCACTTGCAGCCCAGAAGCCAACCCAGTGCTGGGCTGCATCAAGAGAAGTGTGACCAGCAGGTCAAGGGAGGGGATTTTGCTCCTCTACTGGACTCTGGTGAGACCCCAACTGGAGTTACTGTGTCCAGTTCTGGAGCCCTCAACAGAAGAAGGACATTGAGCTGTTGGAGCAGGTCCAGAGGAGGACACCAAGATGATGAGAGGGCTGGAACAGCTCCCTTGTGAGGACAGAGTGAAGGAGTTGGGATTGTTCAGCCCGAAGAAGAGAAGGCTCGGGAAGGACCTCAGAGTAGCTTCTCAATACCTGAAGGGAGCTACAGAAAGGCTGGGGTAGGACTTTTTAATAGGATATGTGATAGCAGGACTAGGAATAATGGATGTAAATTGGAAGGGTGGAGATTCAGGCTGGAGAAAAGAAAGAAGTTCTTTATGGTGAGGGTGGTGAGACACTGGAAGAGGTTGCTGAGGGAGGTTGTGGATTTCCCCTCAATCCCTGGAGGTGTTTAAGGCTAGGCTGGATGAGGCTCTGAGCAACCTGGTGTGGTGGGAGGTGTGGGTGCCTCTAACAGTGTGGCAATTAAAATCCCTTAGTTCATTAGCCAGACACTGTTTCCAGCAGGTAAACTTTTCCATTCCAATGTGACTGACTGTAATGCCCTTCCTTTTTTTTCTTTTTTGATTCTTTTTAGTTTACTGTTGTTTACTGAATAAAATAGGACACTGTGCATCTGCTTGTGTCATCTTCCCTCCTGTGATGACAGGAGAAGGACAGAGCTGTGCTGCTATTTCACAGAAATGTGTTGGCCACCATGAAATACTTTTTGTTGTGTGTGTTTTTTGTTCTTCCCGTGTCTTTTTGGTTCTTCCAGTGTCTCCTAGGTAGCACGACCTGCAAATTTAGCTCCGATGAGGTTTTTAAAATTCTCTCCAAGTGACCTGGAGCTTTGTCTGATGCTGGTGGCACCACTGGGTGCTCAGGTTTGGGAGCAGGCAATGCCCAGCTGGGCACAGGCACACCACCTTTGCATAGACAATCACACTGGGATTAGGAATGGAGAGGATTTAGCCAGAATATTTGCATAGTTTGTGTGCAGAGCTCTGCAAGTGCTGGTTTGTGGTTGGTATCTAATTTAGTGGCAATCACACAGGCTCATGTGCAGTAGGACTGCTGGCAGTGGGGTTTTTATGGCCATATTGAAGATGCTGGCTCGGGCGAAACGGATCATCCTCCCTGGGGATGTGTCCCTGGTTAGCTCTGCATCTTAGCCACATGCTGGCAGTGGGATTGGTGAGGAGAGGTGAACCTCCTCCACTGATGGTGCTGTCACTGGGGCTCTGATGTCTTGTGATGGCCATGGTTTGCCTTCTCTAAGAGGAGGGAGCACATGGAGACTTAAGAAATTCTCATAGCTGCAGCATCAGGAGTGCCACTTTCTCGTCAGCAGCTTCCTCACTTGATTTTTATCCAGAGTCTCTGCGTTTGTGCAGGTGAAGGAACAGCAAATCCAAAATGCTTTTATGCAAAAAATGCAAATATTAGTAGCTTGCCCTGTGGCTGGGACATGCTGCACTTGCAAAAGAGTATTCTGCAAATCTCTCTTCCTTGTTCCCTGTAAGGCCTGGGAGGCTCTAATATTGCATCCCCGAGAGATCCTCTCAGCTCTATGCATTTGCACTTTGCAGTTTTTATCCTTCTACATGAGCCAAACATTGTCTCCAAGCACAGCTGGGAAATCAGGCAGTGGAGTTGGGCAAAGTCACCAAAAGGTAACTTCAGCTCTGAGCTGGAGTGCTCACCACCCTCACAGGAAAGAACTTCTTTCTCATCTCCAGCCTAAATCTCCCCTCTTCCAATTTACACTTATTATTCCTAGTCCTTCCATAACATATCCTATTAAAAAGTGCTACTCCAGCCTTTCTGTAGCCCCTTCAGGTATTGAGAAGCTCCTCTGAGCCTTCTCTTCTCCAGGCTGAAAGCCCCAACTCCTCCAGCCCATCCTCAGAAGGGAGGTGCTCCAGGTCTTTCATCATGTTGGTCCACAAAACAATATTATTTATTATGAATTCACATTTTCTTTAGTATCAGTAACATTTTCTTTAGTGAAGTCTTTCAGAATTACAATAGATGTTACTTCCAGCTTCTAATGGCAAGCCATATTGACCCATGGCCAGAGGTGATGGATATAAACTGGAAGAGGGAAGGTTTGGGCTAGATATGAGAAAGAAGTTCTTCATGGTGAGACACTGGAAGAGGTTGTGGATGCCCCCTCAATCCTTGGAGGTGTTTAAGGCCAGGCTGGATGAGGCATTGAGCAACCTGGTGTAGTGGGAGGTGTCCCTGCCTATGGCAGTGGGGTTGGAACTAGATGATCTTGAAGGTCCCTTCCAACCCAAACTATTCTATGATAGCTCTTCTACTGTATTTTCCCACCAGAACTGAATATTTCTAAAGGGACGTCCTTCCAAAGGAAGAGTCCTTACTGTTGTACCCTAATCACCCCAGCAAAGGCAGTTTTGGGATATTTGCAGCAGTTTATGGCTATGATGAAGCCTTATTTGATCACAAAGAGCAACTGGCAGCTAAACAATACACAGCCTGCATTCAAGACAGGAATTTCTCTCCAGAAAACCCCTATATTTTTACAGCAAGGATTTTTTTTCCATTTGTAGAAACATGAAAGAAGCCTGAATTCCTCCTAGATCAATTTTAATTTCTGCCATCATTGGTTTTCAGTAGATTTGAACCTATGTCAGTTGTATAAACTTCATACAAGTCATTGACCCTATTAGATAAATATGGGGATGGAAATACAGATACCTGATCTAGTGGGAGATGCCCCTGCCTAGGGCAGTGAGGTTGGAACTAGATGATCTTTAAAGTCCCTTCCAACCCAAACTATTCTATGATGTTTTTTGTGGTTTACTGAGACATTCATCAAACAAACTGCTTTATCAGAGAAGTTTGTATTTGCCTCTCAGTGAAGCCTGAGTGCAGAAGCATTAGCTGCCAGCACTCTGCCTTGCACTTCTCTGCTTTAAACCTCCCCTAAGCAGTGCACAGCACGCCCTGCAGGGTCCCCAGGAGTCCTGCTGCTCCGTGTGTGGTGTGTGTGTGTGTGAGTGTGAGGAAGGCCACCTCCTGTTCACCAAACTTCAGCTCCGTGTCATGGAAAAATGTGCAAGTGTGGCCGGGGCTGTGCGTCAGCAGCTCTCTTGGCAACCATCGTCACCCCAGCCCGTCCCTCTCTGCTCAGGGATGGAGTGCAGCCCCAAAGCATCCCCCCCCCTCCCTTAGCAGGGAGAAAGAAGGAAATTGCAGGGCTTGCTGGGTGCTAACAGAGCAGGAATTTATGAGTGTGCCCAAAGAATTTCATCAGTCTTCAAAGCCTGGCACTCAGCCACCGGGTTTCTGTCACTACAGGGAAAAAAAAGTTGAATTTTCTTCAAAGATGCAGCAGTGTTTCCTATTTACAGGCTGACAATTTGTGTTTGTATGGCACCAGGCATCAAGAGTGGAGACCTATTTATGGTGCTTTGTAGTGAAGCTCAAGCAACAGGAAGAAGCTGTGAGCCCTCTGGGTGACATCTGAGCCTCCCCAAAAATTCCATCCCAGCCCTGCTGAAAGATGTTACTGCCCCTCCGGTGCCTTTGTTCTGTGCGGGGGCGGGGGCGGGGAGGGGGAAACAAGGGTTTTGGGGATTGCCTCTCTGGCTTTACACCATGCAAGATGCCATGCATGGGAGGGAAACCAAACAGCTCTCCACTACACTTGCCTTCAATGCCTTTTTTTCTTCTGTTGTTCACACTCCCTTTTTTGAAACTGCATCTTGGCAGCAGCCTGTGCTGGTGCCTGCATTTTGTGGGTGAAGAGCAGGCACTCTGTGAAGGAAGGGATGGTGCCAAGGAACTCTCTCTCTGCTCCCAAGGATGAGATGAGCCTGGAAGGACGCCACCTCTCCTGAGTTTTCCTGCTGCACTGGAGGCAATGTCACCATCCTCATGGCCCACAAAACAAACTTAAATCTATTATGAATTCCCCATTTTCTTCAGTAACAGTAGGGAAGTCAGAAAGGCTGGGGTAGGACTTTTTAATTGTATACGTGATGGAAGGACTAGAAATAATGGATGTAAATTGGAAGAAGGGAGATTCAGGCTAGATATAAGGAAGAAATTCTTTTCTGGTGAGGGTGGTGAGACACTGGAAGAGGTTTCCCAGAGAGGCTGTGGATGCTCCCTCAATCCCTGGAGGTGTTTAAGGCCAGGCTGGATGAGGCACTGAGCAGCCTGGTGTGGTGGGAGGTGTCCCTGCCCATGGCAGGGGGCTGGAAATTGATGATCTTTAAGGTCCCTTCCAACCCAAACTGTTCTATGTTACTTCCAGCTTCTAATGGCAAGCCATATTGACCCACAGCCAGAGATGATGGATGTAAACTGGATGGAGGGTGGTTTCAGGCTCGAGATAAGAAAGAAATTCTTTACAGTGAGGGTGGCTTGCCAGTGAACTCTGAGTTTGGAGTATGGAGGACATCCAAGTTGGATGTGTGCTTTAGGTGACAAGGCTCTTCTTGCCTTGCACTTGGGTGGTGAAGGGTGTGTTGTGACACTGCAGATGATTGATTTTACTGCAAGGGTAGGTACCAGCTGCCTGTAGAGGGCCACAAAACCCATGAGAGCTGGGGAGGAGTCTTTGCAGCTCTGTTTGCTGAAGGCACTGAGGAGCTGTCTGTGAGTGAGAGGAAGTGGCAGCCCCTGCCCTGTCTCCTCCTGCACTCTGCAAAAAGCCTCTCCTGAGTGTCTGCAGCTGCCAGCTCAGTTTTGGGGTGAACTCCTGGCCACTTACGCCCCAACAGCCTCCTCAGTCTCCTCCACTACCTACTTATTGGGAAGGATCTTCCTTTTTTGCTTTTGCTTTTATTTTTTCTTTTCATTAGGAAAAAGCAAAATTAGAAAAAGCAAGTGACTAAGTGCTTCGTGTAGTACTGAAGCAAATGAGCAGCAAAATGTCTGAGGGGAGGTGATGACTAAGTTTTTCTACCGCTTCTTATGCTTCCCTCAGCCTCCACAAGGAGATAAACACAGTCTCCTGCAGCAGGAGGGCTTCAGCAACCTGCTGCTGCTCACAGAGATGGTGGGCTTGTGCCTCGCTGAAAACCCCAGTCTCTCAGAGAACCCAGAATCTTCCCAACATAAATTTCTCCCTTGCTCTTCCTCCAAGAGAAAAAAATATTTAGAAATGGCAGGACACAATGGGTTGAGCTCTGCCTTCGCTACACCCATGTTTCTAATGGCTTCATTGTATCTCTTCCTGCGATTATGTGGCTAGATAGAAATACCCTTCATCTTTTTGTCCTTTTTTGGACCAGAAAAGGGCTTGAGAGCATCCTCTTCAGCCATACAAGTGCTGTTCTGAGAAGGGCTAGCTGGATTTTAATATGAAATTCATGATCTCTTATTTTTTACAAGGATGTCGTGGATGTTTGCAGCTCATCGGTGAGATGCTGCTGCGAAATCAGTAGCAGGGGGCTAGCACTGGGGTTAAATAATATAACACACTGATTTCCTTAAAAATAGCCTCTTTGAAGGGAAATATTTAGTTTAGAAACAATTTCATTTAAAAAAAAGTAAAATAAATAGAAGAAATCAGATTCTCTTTTTAGATGATGAATCTGAATTTGTTGGGTTACCCTTGGGTGATGGTGTGTGTGTCCAGTGTGGTACCAGCATCCCTGTGGGACTTAGACTCTCTCATTCTACATCTGAGGAGGGGGATTCTGGGGTCTTGAGGGGTGAAACCACTCAGCCAGGGTGATGGCAGTGGATCCCCCCTTAGAAAATCCCCAATATCTTTTCTCTTGTGCCTGTGGCAGCCCCCTGAGGTTCCCTGGAGCTGAGAGCAGGGCAGGGTGTTTGTCTCCCTAACGTGCACCCTGGGATTGAACAGACAGCACTTTTTTTTTTTTTTCCATTATTAACGCTCAAAAGAAAGTTCCATTTTCCTGTTTCAGATGAGCATTTCCCTTTTGAGTTAGAAAAAAACCCTCTTCCTCCCCGGCAGAAGGCTGTAAACATGCACCACCAGAGCAGCAAATTTCTTTACCAGCCTCTGCCTTTCCCCTTCCACCAAAGACCCAACACCCTCCCAGTGGCCTTGTGTTCACCAGCTCACAGGAGGTTGAGTCCATTTATATGGGAGCAACACCTTTTTTTCCCCTCATTTTCTTAGGAGTCAGCAGCCCAAACCCTCTTTTCTTTCCCCCGCCCCAGCCCTGCGTGTCAGTGCATGGTTGGGTTGGAGAATCCAGCCCTGTGGGGTTGGGCAACCCTCTCTGCGTGGGGATGTGGGGTTGGGCAACTCTCTCTGAGGATCCCATTCCTTTCCCTGAGGGCTGTGGGGTGTGTCGGGGTGCAGCAGGGCTGCCTGGCTCTGCAACAGAGCCTCAAAGGCAATCTAGAAGACAGAGGGTAGGAAAGTCCCGTGGAGCATCGTTAGAGAGAAACCTCTCTGCTGCCCTCAAGGCTTCTCCCCCTTGATCCCACTGGCCCACAGGGCTGCTGGGCAGATGCTCTCACAGCTGGCATGTGTGGCAGAAGGTTGGCTTTGGTGGCAGAGGTATGTACCCAGCCCTACAGGACTCAAGCTGATAAATTTTTCAGTGACTTGTAACTAAAATGTCTGAGGGGTGTGTGTAGGGGTTTTAATTCTGATAAATGGGATAAAATTGGTGCTGTGCTGAGGTCTCCTTGCTGTCACACACTGTGGGCTGGAGGGCAGCTCGAGTGGGTGGGCTGCTAATATGAATTCTTCCTATCCTGTTCTCCATGGTCACTTGTATCCGCTTGGTACAGTGGCCATGCATGTCTGGTGGTCCCACTCTCCTGGGCTTCTGCCTCTTCCTGTCCTCAGCAGGGTGGGTGAGGCCACTTCCAGCTGCAGTGGTGACAAGTTTATAAATATGGAAAGGATGAGTGTCAGGAGGATGGAGCCAGGCTCTTCCCAGTGACCTCCAACGATAGGACAAGGGGAAATGGGTGCAGCTGGGACGTAGGAGGTTCCATAGAAATAGGAGAAGAAAATTTGTGAGGATGAGGGTGAGAGAAGGGTGGTACAGGCTGCCCAGAGAGGGTGTGGGGTCTCCTTCTCACAACTGAAGGCAGTCACTGGGCTAGAAAGAACCTGCCTTGATGAAAGTGAACCAGAGAGGCTGTGGATGCTCCATCCCTGAAAATGTTCAAGGCCAAGCTGGAGGGGGCTTTGAGCAACCTGGTCTAGTGGGAAGTGTCCCTGCCTGTGATGAGGGACTTGGAATTAGATGATCTTTGAGGTCACAAAGCATAGAAAGTGTTGCCTGGGAGAAGGGAGAGATGGCAAAGCCAAGCAGAGACTAATCCCCACTCTGCACCACTTTAGCAATAGCACTGTGGAGCAGGTCACAGGAGGGTTTTTCAGCCAGGATCCTGCAATTTGGTTGCTCCCAGGGACAGAACATACCAAGAGGAGGCACCTTGCCTGCCCCACCACCCTCTGCACCCAGCACAATGAACAAAGCTGGCATCCTCGACGTGGATGCAGTGACAAGGTTTTTCCCACTCAAGGGAAACCATCATCACTAGGGAAACCTTAGCTGCTCCTTAAGGACCAGAAGAAAATGCTTTCATTCTTTTTTTAAACATGGAAAAGTAAATGGCCCCTTTTTCCTTGGCTGCATGTGCATGGCCACGGAGCGGGCTGACACAGAGTGAACTCTGTGGGCAAACACTCCTCTCTCACTCCTTTAGTTAGCAAGGAAAAGGGCTCTCCAGCACTAAATCTGCCCTCCCCAGCTTCTTGCCATGTTGTTTTTAAAACCAGCAAGGCTGTGGAACTCAGCAACCCTCCTCTTTGTAAGTGAAACATCTCAGAGCCCCTTTGGGGCTGAGCTCAGACACTGTGCAGTGTGGTGGCTGCACTTCTCATTTTGGAAGTGAGAAGAGCTCATTTGGAAGAGCTGGAAGTGAAAGCAAAGAACAAAGAGGACCCACCATGCCTCCTACACACACTTGTCCCCCAAGAGAGGGTGTTTGGAGAGACACCTTGGTGTCTAAGGAGAGAGAAGAGGATGCTGGGCATGGGGCATGGCTGGTGGGAAGCTTCTGCTGAGCGAGTGTGATGGGCAAGGAGTGGGCTAGCTGGGGATGTCTCCATGGCCACCTAGGTATTTCACTTTTGCCAGCAGTGCTAGGGCTGTTTGGGTGTCAGTGTGGCAGGGGATTGGTGTTTTCTCCAAAAAAAAGGAAAGTTGTAGTGTTATTCATGCAAACCCTCGGGCTGCAGCAGCTCTACTGAAGCCAGGGGAAGTGGTAACACTGATGTCTCCTCACATTTTTTTTCTCCATCTCTCCTATTAAAGGATCTTTGTGGGAGAAAGGGGATTAAGTTCTTTTTAGCACTGAGGAAATCATGAATATAATGCTGCTCCCACTCGTTGCAATCCCTTGCCCCAGCTTCATTGTTTTCCCTTTAATTGTGCAAGTTGTAGTTAATAAAAAGCACTGAGATACAGCCCCAGCTCCTGCTCTTTCCAGGAATGCTTGGTGCCATAAAGCTGTAGGAAGCCATAATTCCAGCAGATTTTATCAGTTACTGCCTGTCTCTCTATCTCAGTGCATGGAAAGGGAAGAGCACCCTGCTGGACCCCTGCACAAGGAGTAACACCAGTTAAATTCCACCAGCAGCTGTGCTGGGAAAGGAAGGTGACAGGCACTCCCAGAAAAGGGGAGTCCCAAAGTACTGCCATATGCTATAGGGCAAATGTACAGCAAGCACTGAGTTCATCAGTCCCTTTTTGTTTAATCTCACTTAATCTAATTGAACACAATATATCCTCTGCCCTTCTGGTTTGGCACTGAGTTCTCCCATGTTGTTCTTTCCATATGTTGGCAGATGGGGAAAGCCTGGAGTTTGCTTTGAGCTTAAGATAAGTGAAGTTAAACATGACACAGATAAAAATGTTTTCCCAGCACTCCTGTCCCACAGGCCACTTGTGAGTGCTCACTGGGAAGGCTTAACTCTACCTCATATCCTACCCCCAGCCCTGGGTACCACTCTCTGTGGCAAGCAAAAGCTGTAATAGGGCAGAGGCAGAAGCAGGGTGCTGCAGATAGTCCCCTCAATCCCTGGAGGTGTTTGAAGCCAGGCTGGATGAGGCAATGAGCAACCTGGTGTGGTGGGAGGTGTCCCTCCCCATGCCAGGAGGGTTGGAACTGGGTGATCTTTGGGGTCCCTTCCAATCCAAACCATTCTATGATTCTATGAAAGTTCATTTTTTGAGTTGTTTGTGACAGTTGCTCAGCTTCATTTCCATGTGGCAAACCACTCTTCACTGAATGCATTTCCAGAGCCACTAAATAATTTGCTGCCTGACAGCCAACACCCCACATCTGCTGATGCTGAATCAGCTTTTCAACAAAAATTACTGTGCACACTCCCTGTTTCTACAAGCTACACACCATTGCTGTGTGCACTCTTTCCACATGGCTTTGTGGGTTTTCTGTGAGGGAAAGCAACCTAAGAGGTGGATTTAGGGGAGAGAAGGGTGCCACAAGCAGGAGTGGGTTTGATTGTACAAAGGAGTTGGAAGCACACTCAGCTTTTGGCCTGAAGACCTGTGTGCTCTCTGTCTTGCAGCATCTTCCCTTTGCCAGCATCCCTTGGTAACACCACCTGCAAAGCTGTTTTGTCCAGTATGGCCCAAGACAGCCGACAGAAAAATTCCTTATTTTGAGGCAGGGTGGTTGTTGTAGGTAGCTCTTCCCTTCTCACAAATGGTTCCTGGAAATATAAAGCTAGAGAAGAGCCTGAAGGCAATGCCTTTATGGAGCAGACAAGCAGACCAGGCTAAAGAAGATTTCTTTACTGTAAATAGCTTTAATAATCCCTTTGGATATTAATAGCACCAGGTAGGGGGGGAGTGAGCAGCCTGCTGAGCACTGAGGGAATATTCCCTGCATGTCTGCTGAGTCAAACTGTACTGACATGAGCATGGTGGCTCTGATTTTCCATGGACACCTGCAGGAGCCTGGCACTGGGATCCCAAGTTGTGGCTTTGGGATGTTCATCTCCATATGAGCCCAGTATGGAGTTTAAATAAACACAGATGCTCTTGCTGGAAGCCCTCAGCCATCCCTAGTGGCTGTGAAGGACTCTAATGTCATTTTATAGCCAAGTAATATCTCTCTCAAAGCTGCAGGGAAAGTATAAAGGGTGAAATTCTGAAGCAACTCCTTATCCAGGGAGAATTTATCTTCAGACAAAGGGGGTGACAGGATTTCTAGGCAGATTGGTCAGTATTATTCTTCAAAGATCTGACCTCCACCTGGCCTCTCCGGTGGGTCAGCCATTCAGGAGAGTGGACATATGAAATTATGAGGCTAATGGTTTATTAGGGAAGCTGCCTTTTGCAAAACTCACCTCCTTTTGGGCACTCCCACAATAACAACCAGATTTTTTTCCAGGCTGGACAAGGCATTGAGCAGCCTGGTGTAGGGGGAGGTGTCTGTGGCAGGGGGGTTGGAACTTGATGATCTTTAAGGTTCCTTCCAACCCAAACTATTTTATGATTCTATGATTTTACATAAATACATGCATCCCCCCCAAAAATAAACTGACCCAAGCAGGCTGGTTTGCAAAACAAGCTGTGCATGGGCAGCAATGTGCAATGGAGGGCACAGGAAAGCTTCGCTTTTATGAAGCAAACTCTACTTCATAATACTGGGAGGTGTCTCGGGTGTAAAACCAGAACTCCAGTGGCTCCTGAAGGAATTGCAGAGGGGCACGGTCCCTCCTCAGCCCTGCCAGGGCCATTATGAGGTGTCCCTGCAAAGCCACTGAGGAAGACGCTGCATGAGGAAGGCTTGATGATGGTCCTCAGTGTTTCACAGCCTATTTCCATCAAGATGGGAATGATCTGAGGTGGATAAAGCTACCAAGCTGGGTATGATTTGAGGTGGATAAAGCCACCTCGCAATAAAGCAAGATCTAAAACTTGTGTTGGGAAACACCTGGCCACGTTTTTGTCTGCCCTGGATGGAAAAATTTCTCTCTGATGTAAAGGGGTGGGGACACAGTACCTGTTCCTTACATGGAGGTGCTGGGTGACCAGCTTTCTGCCTTGTGCACCTCAGTGGAAAGCTTGTTGTGGTGTTTTTTTTTTTCTCCAGGGGCAGTTTCCCTGCAGTGGGATGGGTGCCTGAGCAGGGTGTATGGCTGCTGGGAAAGCCCCGGGAGATGGGGGTGGCTTGTTTGGCTTCTATATAGCCCTTACTTTCGTTCTGCCCCTGCTTTGAAGTACCTCAAGGTTGTAGCTGTAAAGCTCTGAGCACCGACAGAACAAAGTTTTGGCTAGGGAAGGTGCGTTGCCTTGGCGTGTTTCCTGGGACTGAGGAACTTAGGATGCTGTGCAGTTGGGGGGAGGACTCCTTTCTCCTTCTTCTACAGAAGGTGGGTCACACTTGTCCAGAGTCCAAACTCCCTCGAAGACTTCTTCTTCCCCCTTTTTTTTTCATCCTGACGTCAGCCAGGACTCGATGTTACTATTTTAAAAACAAAAGGAGGAGGAAGGGGGGGGGACACCCTCCCCCCCCTCCTTCCCTCCCTCTCTCTGCCAAAAGGAGAACAAAGAGCAGCTAAAGCACACAAGTTCTGGCACTCCGCTTGGAAATAAAAACATTCATCCTCATGTCAGGTAGGGAACTGCCCGGTCTCCCCCCCTGCCAAAGCAAGCAAAGCCCTGGCTCGGAGGAGGTTGGGTGAAGGGGATGCCCGGTGTCACCCCACACTGAGCTGTGCAGCTCCTGCCAAACTCCTCTGATGCTGTACTGCTGCCAGGGAGCTCTGCCACTCTCCCAGACACAGGCAGCCATCCGGGGAAGGGCCACCCTGCTCCTCCCCAGCTGGGAAATGGGGACAAACCTTTTCTTCTTCCCCTCTCCCAGCCCCTGCATCTCCCTGCCATATGTTCCTGCTCCCCCCATGGGGCTGGTGCCTGGTGCAGGGGTAACCCGATGTGATTTCTCTGCTTTAAACACTTCACATCTGGCTTCTTCCTCGCCATTTAAACGTGTCAGCAGTTCCCAGCAAGGGATTCCTGTGCTGTGAGTTCACCCCCCGACGACAAACATCCAAACTACAAGTCGGGGCTGCTGGCTCTTCCCCCCCCATCCTGTCTGCAAAATGTTACTGGAACCGAGGCCACCTCTCCAAACACGAGGAAGAGATTACTTGGGCTTTCTGGAAGGCTCCTTCCCCTGCCTTCAGAGAGGAGCAAATGAGGATAATTTATCTGTGGGCTTGTAGCAGGCAGGGGCTGTGCTGGCTGTTTGTCCCAGCTCCTGCGAGAAGGCATTTTTTCCCTTGTCCCCGCTGTATATATTGTTCCCCTGGTTTGTTTGCTGAGATAAGAGGTTGTCCTCCCTGCCTCCTAACCCGTGCCACGTTCCCCAGAACAATCCAGGGAAAAACTCTGGCAGGAAGGAGCCTTCCAAGGAGACGTTAGTGTGATGCAGCCCCCCTCGCAGTGGTGTCGATAGTTGAGTGTAATCAATGTGGTGAGAAACACGGCGTGCCAGCAGGGAATTGTTCTCTCAAATGGAGCTAGGGATGGGCCAAGGCAGCAGGATCAGCCCCCTCGGGGCTGCCAGATTAATGGACAAAGCAGCTGCCTTGCAGTGGGGAACAAAAGCCTAGTGGTGAGCCTCTGTGTGTGCTTCTGACAACTTCTTCGCCTCCAGAGCTGGAGTTGAGTTGTGTGGCTGGGGAAAAACCCACAGCTCCTTCCCCAGCCCAAAAACCCTGCAGTTTTTTGGATCTAATCTGGTACCCAAGGATGGGTTAATGTCCCCTCTGCTGTTGCAGAGGGATGCAAAGAGAGGAGAGGAGGTCTGAGTCCTCTGCAGCAGAATGACACTGCAACACCAAACGATTTACTGAAGTTGCTTGTGATTTTTTTGTGCAAGGAGTTGAGTTCCAATGGCTCTGGCTTGGCACAGCACAATGGGAAAAATGCAAATTCTCTGCTTGCTTCCATCCTCCACTGGCTGCAGTCCTTTCTCCCTTCTCCAAAAACAGCTGTGTGTTGCCTGAAGTGACTTTACAGACAGCAAAAGCTTAAAACGTTGCATTCACCTTCATGATTTCTCTTTCTCTTAGAGTAAGTCATGGAGGAAGATCAAGAATATGGTCCACTGGTCCCCATTTGTGATGTCTTTCAAGAAGAAGTACCCTTGGATCCAGCTAGCAGGACACGCAGGTATGGAGCATTGGAGGGAGGGGCAGAGCAGGGGAAAGGATCTACCTTCTCTCATGTTAATGGGGTTCATTAGCCAAATTGCTCTAATTGCTGCATGAGTGTCTCATGGTCCAGCTTACATCTCTCTAGCCCTGCAGAATGATTTGCCCAATCCTAGGGTGGGTGACTTGGAGGTCCAGTGCCCTGTGCTTTCAGTCTCCTGGGTATTACTGTGGATTTCTTCTCAAGCAGCAGAAAACTGAGTCCTCTGGGTGAAGCCCAAGTTGATTTATTCTTCTGATCCACAGCCAAGCACATGGTGCTGCCCACTATAAAGATGGTGCCCAGTATGAAAATGGTGCTGCCCAGTATAAAGATGGTGCTGCCCAGTATAAAAATGATGCTGCCCACTATAAAGTTGGTGCTGCCCACTGTAAAGATGGTGCTACCCAGTATAAAGATGATGCTGCCCAGTATAAAGATGATACTGCCCTGCAGGAGCCTAGAAACCCAGCATGAAGTAGACAGAAGCAAATGTGTTGGGTAGTGCAGGGCAGATTTCTGTCCCAGTGAAGGTGGGACATTGCTGGTCATAAATCTCTGACCCTATAGGAGAATCTGGCAGCTCAAGCTTCTAAGTCCCAGGATATGTGGATTCTTTTGGGTGCAGGTGTAAATGGAGATGATTTTGAGGTGTTGGGCTGTGCTTCTTGTTTCCTTGTGACACCAAAGCAGGTGTGACAGTGTCCCCTGTTGCCCTCAGGTAGTTTCAAGGCAGCAGCCAATGGGAGGATCCTGAAGAAGCACTGTGAATCTGAGCAGCGCTGCCTGGACCGCCTGATGAACGATGTCCTCAAGCCCTATGTCCCTGCCTACCACGGTGATGTTGTGAAGGATGGGGAGAGATACAACCAGATGGAAGATCTGCTGGCTGAGTTTGACTCCCCCTGTGTTATGGACTGCAAAATGGGGGTCAGGTGAGTTTGGAGGTGGGATACTCAAAGCAAATGTATCTCCTGGGTAAAATCCACTGAGACAAGTGAGGACACCAGGCTTCACCCATCTTCAGGAAGAGCTGAGCTAATGGTGTGAGGAGAAAGCCATGGGGAAGGCTGGGTATGGGAAGGACACCAGACTCTTTGCCTTCTCTTGCTGACCTTCTGGTTTTCTGGGGAAGTGGAGCAGAGGGAAAGCACTCTGGATTAAGGTACACCAGAATGGCACAGTAGCTTTTTGGAGGATGGCAACCTGCCTTTCCCTGCCTCAGGAGGATGCAGTCAAGGGGCAGAAAACAAAAGGTGTGGGAGATCCTGCCCAGGGTGTGAAATAAAGACACTTGAATGTCCCAGTTTTGGTGAGCGAGAAACTTTCCCTCAGGTCCATGCACACTTGAGAGATAACATGTCGATGCTGAGCAGTTTAGTGTCTTCCATGCAAAGTTCTTGAAAAGTTTCCTAACAGTTGAGCAACATTAGACATGTTCTCCTGGAGAACCATCAAGAGATATGCCAAGATCCTAGGCTGCCTCCACTTGTCCAGCAGCATTCTTTGAGCTGGCAAGGACACAGGAGTGTCCCCAGAGCCAAGGTGAGCACTGCTGGTGACCCCAAGTGACTTTGGTTTTTGGAGCAGCTTTGAGGGAGTGCTGAGCCCTGTGTGTGCTGCAGGGCTGGAGGTGGGGCAGGTTGAGACCTCCCTTTGCTGGCTGAGGTGCAGCCCAGACACGGTGGAGACGCTTGTGCTGATGGAAAAGCTGATGGTTTCTGTGGGAGGGAGGGAGGAATAATTTTTTTTTTTCCTTCCTGAACTCCCAGTGTGAAACTCAAACTGGGGCTGTGGGCAGGGAGGAGCTGAGGAATAGTTTCCACTGCTGGCTGGGAGAGAAGGGCAGGGGGCCCTGGCACGCACCACGCTGCTGCAGGAAGAAGACAGGACCCATTGTGGACCCAGAGCACATCCCAGAAGGAGATGTGGTGATGGTGCTGCCTGAATCCTCCTGCAGCTGCCTCTGGGAGCAGGAAAACCTCCTGCACACATATCATAGGTGATTTTCCTACCTGGGGTTTTGTGGCTTTTTTGTGGCAAACATGGCAGGCAGCAACATTATCAAATAAGATGGTGCTGTGGGAGGATCTGGTGAGGGAGGGTGAATCAGGGCATCGCTGTGGCCAGGCAGGAGAGGCTCTAGAAAATAAACTAAACCTCAGGGCTATTAAACCTGTCCTCTGAGCCAGCAGCTTGCTGACCAGGGGATACAGGCTTGGTTTTACCCTGCCAACCTAACTTTGGGATGCAAATTCCTCCAGTCATCCCTGGATGAAACTTTGCCTGAATTAAGCCCTGGTGATGGTTCAAGCCTGGAGTGGTGTGGGGGGGACCAAACCACAGATACAGTCTGTCATTCTCATCAGAAAGAAATCTGTCTTCTTGAACAGCATGAGCAGCATTTCTGAGCATGCCACTGCTTTATTCTGCTGTCTAGTTCCATCTATCCAAAAATCATGGGTTTGGTTAGCTCACCTGAAGCCCTTCATCTCTTTTAAGTGCCCTGATTTTCAAAGGGTCTGATGGGGCTGTCTGCACAGTGACTGCATGGCTGCCCTGAGAAAAGACAGCAGCCTTGCTGAGCCTGTGGGAAACACAGGAACACCATCCCTCACAGCCTGCCTGGCATCTTCCCTCACTGTTTGGTTCCAGAGGTGAACTGAGCACTCAGTGCTGGAACTGGGGCACAGAGGACATGGGGAGAGGGCAGAGTTCCACTGCAGAGTTGGGCAAGGCTGGTGGAAAGCACAGACCAGTTTGTATTTGAGGGGAAGTAGGTGACAAATCACAGGTTCCTGTGTCATTTTGGCTGGGACAACTCACCTAGCTTGGGGAATTGTTCAGAAAGAGCTTGGGCACTTGCTGTGCTGAGCCAGGGCAGGTTTGGGTGCCACAAGATGAGTGAGGTAGCAGTTTATTACTGCTATGGGGAGCATTATTTTGTGGAGCCCTTCCTCTCCTCCATCCTTTTGCTACATAGTCATCTTAAAACAGACCCATACCTGGCAAAGGCATCATCAGAGAAACAGCTCTGTGTGCAAACACCCTCTGTAGCAGCCATTGAGGCACAAGCCTGGCAGTTTTGGGGGATGGGAAAGTGCAGGAGGGATTTAGCAGCAGCTTCACACCTTCGCCAGACCTGGGAGGGAGCACTTGATACCCAGGGCTGGCAAAATTCCTCCCGACTTCAACTCATGGAGCACATGAGCAGTTCCCTCTGCATATCTTGAAAGCCAAATTTAGTTTGTCAGAACCATTATTCAGGTTTGCTGAGGGACAAACTCCCCTTCCCCACCAAAGTCCAACCTCTGTTGTTGTCCTCAAAATTATGAAGTGAGAGGGTATCAGGTGCTGCTGATGGGGTGCTAGATCAATCAGGATCAATTCACCTGCAGCCAGGTTTGCTTCATTATTTCCCATGTTCCTCTATTTCCTGGGGATCCACTGTCCTGGATAAGTCTGATTTCTGGGACAAACACTGTGGGTTTGTGGCACCTCATGTGGTGGTCCTGTGGTCGTGATAATGTTCTCTCCTTGCAGAACATACTTGGAGGAGGAGCTGATAAAGGCCCGTAAGAAGCCCAGCTTGAGAAAGGACATGTACCAGAAGATGATTGAGGTGGATCCCGATGCCCCCACGGAGGAGGAGAACGTGCTGAGGGCAGTGACCAAGCCCCGCTACATGCAGTGGAGGGAGACCATCAGCTCCACTGCCACCCTGGGCTTCAGGATCGAGGGGATAAAGGTGAGGTTCCTCCAGGTGTGCAGGCACAGGGGGAACACTGGAGCACCCAGAAACCAAATTCACTCACAGAGCAGGCTGCTGTGTGACATTAGTACATCCCAGTGCATCCCCAAACCACGCTCAGCAGGCACTTGGGCTCAGGCAGTGCTGCTCCCCTCAGATGCAGCTGAGTTTAGGGAATCAGTATCAGTACAATAGGATGGTTTGAGCCATCATCTCATGAATTCAGCCTCTTAGTTGATTTCCCTGCCTTTGAGGCATAAAGTGCCATGCTCCAACTTGAAGGCTTTTGGTTACCTACATGTCAAACCACCAGTCCTTGGGCTATGGGAAACCCAGAGGAGCATTTTGCCCAGGGATGAGGGCATTTTCATCATTCAGCTCTTTAGTTGGCTGACAGAATTTGGTTTCAGAGTATTTAACTTAACTACTCTCCTAAACCTAAAGAGAAGGCTTTGAGCTGAACCCCTTGAAGAGTTTTCCAGCATGAGTGACATGAGACATCCCTGCCTGGCCTCTGCCACTGCCTGGGATGCTTCCCTGCAGCAGCTACACCAGGTCAGGGCACTTGCCTTCTCCTGCAGCTTTTTAATCTCCCCAACCCTCACAAAATCCCTTTCCTGCCCTGGTCAGCCACAAGCAGACAGTGAGCTGCTCCAGCTTGGGGCAGCCTTTGCCTAGTTTCCATTTTGCTTGTGCTTATTCTAAATGGAGGTTGTGTAAAAAAAGAAGGCAGTTGGGAGCAAAGCCCTGCACTGTTTCTTCTCCTTGCTATAATCAGGAAAATCTATTTATAGTCCAACATGATATAATATCCTTGGTTTGCAGTGGTGCTTCTCAGCCTGTGATGTGGGGCTATGTGGAAAAAGCAGGGCACGTGGGAACCCCTGGAAATAAAAGAAAAGTAGAAACCCACCCCCCCCCAACAACACAAACAAAAAACCTTCCAACTTATCATATTCCTGAACAGGCCAAAAAACATCTTGAAGGGAGACAAAAGCCATAAAGGAATGGTGAGAGAGAGCTGCCCCTCTATTTTAGCTGACTGTAAGTGAGCTGCTGGCTGATGTGAGCTGTGGATTTNAAAAAACATCTTGAAGGGAGACAAAAGCCATGGTGAGACAAAAGGAATGGTGAGAGAGAGCTGCCCCTCTATTTTAGCTGACTGTAAGTGAGCTGCTGGCTGATGTGAGCTGTGGATTTATTTTTTTTTTCCAAGAGGTGAAGCAGCTCTTTAATTGAGAAATGCTGCTAAGTGCTGGCCTCCAGGAGTAATCCTGCTGCTAGGGGCTGACTAATTTGATCAACACTAATTGCTGTAATTCTCTGTAAATCCCTCAGCTTCTGGATTATTTCCCCCTAAAGCTAAGGCATTAGCACTTCACAGTTGTTCTTGGGAAGCTTTTATTTGCAGCAGGGCTGTAGGGCCAGTCATGCTCTGCTGTACCCCTGCCTTTGCCTTCTTTCTGTTCTCCAGACCCACCATTAAAAAAAGCATTTTCAGTGCCCTGGGGCTGCTATTGAGAAAATTTTGGGAGAATATTATTTCACAATTATTCTTCTCCTGATTTCTTTCCTGCTGTGGATGGATGCTTCCCTGGGATGAGCCAGGGTCAGTCTGCCCACCTTGCTCACAGACAGAGGGTGACACAGGAGAGGCCTTTCCCATGCAAGGATTTGTCCCTGGGTGCACAGGCTGGAAGGGGGAGAGGGGAAGAAAGGGAGCAGCCTTTGGGGTGTGGTGGGAAGAAAGGGAGCAGGCTTTGGGATGTGGTGGACAGAGGGCAAGAAAGGAGGAGACTTAGGCATGTGGTGGACAGAGGGGAAGAAAGGGAGCAGCCTTTGGGATGTGATGGACAGAGGGAAGTAAGTGGACAGAAGAGAAAAAAGGGAATAATATTTGGGATGTGGTGGACAGAGGAGAAGAAAGGGAACAGCCTTTGGGATGTGGTGGACAGAGGAAGTAAACGTGCAGCTTCTGTCTGGGTATGAGAATGGAGACCCTTTCCTGAGCTGAGCTCTTGCTTTCCCAGGTGACCTGGGTGTTTCTTCTTCTAAAATGAAAATTGCAAAAGGAGATAATGGCATTCATTTAACTTTCTCTACTAGATTGAAATGGTTAGAAAGTGAGGCTATTAATAAAATTACTCTGCTAAAAGTAATACAGGTGATTCCTGGTGACCTATTTGAAGCTCCATAAGGTTTTGCTCCCAGGTTCTTCCTCTGGTCTGAGAGGTTCTCACCATCACCTGCACCAAAGTAACAGTGGGATGTCATTTCCTGCTGCTGCAACATTTTCAAAGTCCTGGAATCATCCCAGGCAGCATCATCCCTGGCAGCATCTGGCTGGGCAAGGAAACTGTGGGGGTGTGAGGGGGTAATTATGGGAGCATTTTTACAGATGGGCTGTTTGACTTTCCTGAGGTCTGGGATGCCTTATCTGAAAGGCCATCTGGGGCTTTTCTTTATTTTTAGGCACACTTAGGAGCCCAGACATTGCAGAGGATGCTTTGTGGAAAGTTGTGCTCTTTTACATGTGAAATTAGCACTTGGGGCACTTTTCCAGGCTGACAATCTCTTATCCCTTGGGGAAAGGGTGGGTTGGTTTCTCAACAGCCATGTCAGAAAGATGGAGAGAGGCAAAGTGCCTTCCCCTACACATGACCCATATGCCATCAGAGCATCCTTGAGGAAATCTCCTGCCTGTGCTGCAAACTGAGAGCCTGCTCTGCTTGGACCATTGGTGGGATAGTCATTATGGCAAGGAGGTCTCTAACAAGAAGGTTGTCCCTGGTAATGCACAGCTGTTAGCTCTTTTTTTTCACAGCATAGTGGGTCCAGGGTGGTTTGAAGCCAAGTAGAAAGAGTGCACCCCCATGTAATCAAGGTTTTTTCTGGAAATGTTTCATGTGCTGCATTCATTATTGCCTTGAGTAAACTTACACACAAATACACCAGAAGCTGGAAGTGTGATTCATCCCAAACTGCACATCAGGGCTGGGTTTGGTGCTGGGCTTGCCTTGTTCAGCTCTCCACAGCCTGGGCACTTGGCTTCCCCACTATGTGGCCAACCTTCTCTTCAGGGGGATGTGTGTGGCCCCATCCTGGGGCACTTCTCTTGATAGATCCCAAAAGCCTCCAGAGCAAGGTGATTTTATTCTCACCTTCCTTCTTCAGGCTCTGCTCTGCTTCTTCATCTTTACTTCATCTTCTCCAAGCCACAGGATGTCTTTTTGGCCTCTGTCCCTTCTCTCTATTGTGTGCAAAGGAGCAGTGTGGAGTGTTGGGATGGTGTTGAGCAAGCAGAGCTGTGAGCACCAGCACGTCTGGTTTAAAATAGCCTCTGTATCCAGGAAGCGAGCTCTGCCTGCCTGACCCATGGCTGCTCTGCACAATGGAACCTCCTGGTCTAAAGATCACAACCCCAGCAGGATCCAGGAAATGGGGAGCAACCTACAAACTCTGCCCTGAGCTTCTGTCCACAAGCAGGGAGAAGGATGGGGAACCACAGGATGCACCACTTGTCTCAGGGAGCATCTCAGGGCTATCACTGGATTCAGCCCATGGCACCTCCCTGACATCTGTTATCCTCTCTTCTCCTTTCCTCACACCAGCTGTGTCCCCACAGCTTATCCTGACATTGCAGAGCCCTCATCTACCTGTTCATTCTCTGCTTCTATTTGCTGTGAAACTCCATGCATTTGAAATACAAGGCACATTGAGACATTCTGTGCTCTTCTGGTGGCTCCTACTAGTTCTAGAGGTGGAGAACACCAAGCTCCTTGCTCCATCTTGATGCCAGGCTGCTGCCTTTGATGATTTGCTATCCCTGGGCTACCAAAGGACTAGATGGCCACAGGGCTTGCTCCTCTCTTTCATTGACTTGCTTGGGTGGTTTGTGGAGGACTTTGTGCAGAGGAACTTTTTATGCCTGCTCCTGAGATGTCCCTGTCCTGTCACACTTGTTCTCTGCTTTTCCCCCAAGCAGGGGCATAACCTGGGGGACACAGCACTAGTGGGAAATGGTTTGGGCATAATGTTGCCATAAATGGGTGATCTTCAGCCTCTGGTGGGCATTGAGAGCCCAGTCCATGAGGGGTAGCTCATCTACATTGCTGGTGACCTCAATAAGCTACTTGGATTAGGGGGCAAGGTGTTGGAGCTGTGGGATATGTTTGGGATGTGCAAGGCAAAGAGCTGCTGCCTCTTCTCCTCCACAGACAGTTAGTCCAGCTGCCAGAAAAAGCTGGTTGTATCCTGCACAGGGATACAGGTGGCTGCTGAAACCCTCATCCTTGCCCTGGCTCCCCCCATGCAGCTCACTCACCTCTCTCCCTTCTTTTCTAGAAAGAGGATGGCACCGTGAACCGGGACTTCAAGAAGACACGGACAAAGGAACAAGTGATGGAAGCCTTCAGGGAGTTCACCAGAGGAAACAGAAAGGTTTTGGTGAGTGGGTTTAGCTGGGAAGAGGGCTCCTCCTCTACTGAGCACCTCCCTGCCCTGAGGGGCTGAACCCTCAACAGTCTCTCTTTAAAAAAGCATGAAAAATGGCAAAGGGAAAGGCCACCCTGGTGCAGGGATGAGGGGACATTCAGCCTCTGAGCCCCTGTCAGGGTGGCTGCCTTTTCTCTCTTTAAAAAAAGCATGAAAAAAGGCAAAGGCCACCTTGGTGCAGGGATGAGGAGAGATTCAGCCTCTGAGCCTGCTGCTTAGCCCAGGGTGTGATGGCACAAGGAGGGGCTGCCCTATGCTGCCCATTCTCTCTTTAAAAAAGCATGAAAACAGCAAAGGGAAAAGCCACCTTGGAGCAGGGATGAGGGGAAATTCAGCCTCTGAACCTACTGGTTAGCCCAGGATGTGATGGAACAACGAATGGGGGCTTCCATCTTGCCAGAGGAGCTGCCCTATGCTGCCCATTCTCTCTAAAAAAGCACAAAAAAAGGCAAATAGAAAGGCTACCCTGGTGCAAGGATGAGGAGAGATTCATCCTCTGAGCCCACTAGATAGCCCAGGATGTGATGGTACAAGGAGGGGGGGGCTCCCACCCTGCCAGAGGGGCTGCCCTATGCTGGAGCTCACAGGATGGGTGACCAAGGCACAATTCTGCCTTTGCCAGGCACCCTTCTCAGGGGGGGCAAGCCATAGTTGGCACTTGAGAAGTTTCTGTGTGTTGCCAGGAGAATAAGAGATGTAGCTGTAAACAATTTACACCAACCCTGTCAAATATCCCCTCTGACAAAGTGCTCGCATTTTAAGCTGTGCTATAACACAGCCCTTAAGCACAGAGCTCCAGCTGGAGTGCCCCATGGTAACACCTCCTTCCAACCTCCAGGATCACTTTGACAAAGACAAATAGTGATTATTCCTGGATGTGTGAATGAAATTATCAAGCTGCAGAGAGCTTGGAGCACACTTGACACCATTGTGCCCTGCTTCTGGACCACACAAACCATCACACCAAAGTGACTTAGCACATCTCCCCATGCAAAATGTGAAAATTCAGGTGCCCAGATTGCTTCTGCCTGTGTTCCTTCTTCTGTCCTTCCTTCTGTCCAAACCTCAAAACTGAATTATCTTAAGAGACCCCCCCCGAGAACATTTTAGTGCCTTCCAACAGTTTGCAGTGATGCTCTACCAGGTGTGTGGGTCTGGTCCTGCCTGGTGTGACAGCCTTGCCACCTGTGGTGCCAGCCTTGCAGAGGCACTGATGAGGACTTAGAGAAGTGTCTCACGATGCTTGGCTGTGCCAGTTAGAAAATGACAGATGAGGTGAAGAGCTGAACCATTAAAAAGAGCACAAGTGGGAGGAAAGAAAGCAGTCTGGCTGTGCACACACACTCCTGGCTGCTGAATTAGCTCTCCCCTCTTTGGGAGGGCTGTGGGTGCAGTGGGGGAAGTGTGCAGAAAGCCCTGGTTTAGCAAAAGCAAACACTCTCACCAAGATTTGGATGCTGCAGGGTGATGTAAAGGGCAAAAAAGTAAGTGAATCCCAAAAGAAGGAGGATGCTGAGCACAAGGCAGATGGGGGACACCCCCTCATGCAAACCATGGGGAGGATGCCAGGAGGGGTGACTTTCCTGTCTGCCTCATGCAGTCCTTCTTTATGTGGGCTTCCTGCTGACAGCTTGGTTGTTGTTTTTTATTTTTGCAACTGCAGAACAGTTACCTTCACCGACTGAAGGGCATCCGGGCTACCCTGGAGACATCTCCGTTCTTCAAATGCCATGAGGTAATCTCACATTTACATAGTTCTGCCTGCAAATGCTTCTGATTTCATCTCAGTTTCTCCAATGAGAGAAGAAAAATTAAAGCCAGAGACTAGGAATTTCTACAATTTTGAATTTATTCTTATATAGAATCATAGAATCATAGGGACCTTAAATATCATAGAGTTCCAACCCAAACCATTCTATGATTCTATGAAAGCCCCACAACAAAAACAGCCTTTCAAGGAGGTTTTGAAAAAGAGTTTCCACTCCTTAAAAATGAAAGAGCAGCAGATTTGACTTTCCATCTCACTTCAAGATGAAGGACAGCAGAAGGTCTGCCAAGCTCTGCCTGTCTCTCTGTGGGGCCCTCACTGGGCTGGGCTTCTCCAAGGAGCTGCAGGAGGATTTGGTGACCCAGGAGGGGCAAGAGAAGAACATCAGCAAAAGGCTTTTCCTTAGCATTAAAATGTTGTGTCCTGGCCAAGAAAGGGCTAGAAGAGCCTGGAAGGAGAAGAGCTAAAGATAAGCATTTCTGGGAAATAACACATATCTCTGGGACTTGGACATTTTCCCAATGCACTTGGATAAGGAAGTCTCCTTGAAAATGTAAATTCATAATAGCTTTTGCAAACAGTACAGGCTTCCTGTTCAAAAGGCAAACCTCAGACTAAACCCTGCTGTTAGCAGGGATGTTCTGAGTCCCCAGTAACATTCAGCACTTTTTCCAGGGCTGACACCAGCTGGATGCTCCTAGAGCTGTGCTTCTCCATGTCTCCACACAGCTTATGGGGTTTCCAGCAAACCATGTCCATCCCTTCTGCTGACAGACAGACACTAAGATTCCCATTTGTCATACAAGAGTAGGCAAGGAGGATATTCTTGAAGGAATCTGGGTGTAATTGGTTGCTGTTTCAGGCAGGAGACAGCGTGTGGAAAACAATTCAAGGAGTTGGGGTTGTTCAGCCTAAAGAGAAGGGTCAGGAGGGACCTCAGAGTAGCTTCTCAGTACCTGAAGGGGGCTACAGAAAGGCTGGGGTAGGACTTTTTAGTAGGATATGTGATGGCAGGACTAGGAGTAATGGATGTAAATTGGAAGAGGGGGGATTCAACCTGGATATAAGAAGGAAATTCTTTATGGTGAGGGTGGTGAGACACTGGAAGAGGTTGCCCAGAGAGGTTGTGGATGCCCCCTCAATCCCTGGAGGTGTTTAAGGCGAGGCTGGATGAGGCACTGAGCAACCTGGTCTAGTGGGAGGTGTCCCTTCTTATGGCAGGGGGTTGGAACTAGATGATCTTGAAGGTCCCTTCCAACCCAAACCATTCTCTGACTCTATCCCTGTGTTGATGTCTGTAGGGCTGATGAGTATGAGTATCATGAGATGGTCACAAAGAACCAGCCTTGCAAAAGAATCCCTATCTGAAGGCTGAGACTCAGTTTCCAAAATGACATCTCTGTCTTTCATGCCCACATTTTTTTTCCCTGATTTCTTTCCTGCTGCCAAGAGCTGGTATTTGTCTGGGTAAATCAGATGTCTGAGTGCCTGATTTGCATGTGCAAAGGCAGACAGCAACTGGCAGAGCTTGCTTCTGCACATGCAAAAATCTCAGCCTCTTGCAAATGCAGCCTGAGATAAGGTGTTGGGAAGTCCTGGATGGGAACATCAGTAACTGCTCTCTCCTCCCTGCAGGTAATAGGGAGCTCCCTCCTCTTCATTCATGACAAGAAGGAACAGGCCAAAGTCTGGATGATTGACTTTGGGAAAACCACCCCGCTGCCAGAGGGACAAGTTCTGCAGCACAACGTGCCCTGGGTGGAAGGGAACAGAGAGGATGGCTACCTCTGGGGGCTGGACAACCTCATTGACATCCTGACCGAGTTATCCCAGAGTGAAGACTTGCATTAAAGCCACGTGTCCAACCCTGCCACTACCCCCAACCTGCCCCCGACTGACTCTTCTGAACTGCACTACAAGACACTTTCCAGCCTTTCTCCTTTGAAACCTACACTCTCCCTATTTAATGTGGTTTTGTTGTGGGTTTTTGTTTTTTTTCTGAGGCTGTCTGGGTTTGTTGGGTTTTCCCCCCCCCCTCTCCATATAAGCAGAGAGCCAACCTGCCACAACAAAAGCTCAACTTGAAACCTTGGCTGGGCAGGGTGGGTTGGGAGCTGGGGGCTGGGAAGAGCCCCGTGGGGATTGCTCAGGCAAGCACAGGCTTTGCTGATTCTGCTACTGTCTCTTTCACAGCCTCATTTTAAGAGGGCTCCTAAGAGATTTGGCAGAGGAAGGAGCCTCTCCTTGCACTGGGATCAGTAGCTTCATCCCCAAAACACTCAGTGGCTGTGCCCAGGACCCTCTGGCAGCCAGGGTGGCTGAGAAATGGCCCCAAAATAGTAAAGGACGCAGAGGTGAGAGCCCTTTAGATGTTTTTGCCAGCCTAGGGAACTGTGCCAAGTCCCTAAGAAATGCCAAAAGGGCAAATTTGGTGTTTTTGTGTTCAAGGCATGAGGTGGAGGTTGCCCTGTTGTTTCCAGGTAGCACTGGAAGGTGAGGGTTTCCCTCCTGCTGCAGGGTTGGGCACAATAAATTGCCATGTCCAGGTGCTTCCCACCCACATCCCCTACACAGAGTGCACTGCTGTGGTGGGAAACTCTTCAAGCTCCCCCCTGGAGACACATCTCCCCTGCCAGCAGCTGCTCCCAGCCCACCTCAGCTGAGATTCCACGGGGAGTTAAGACTGCGCAGGGCTGTGGGAAAGAAAAACAGCTCCCAAAGGACTTCTATGAGACCTAAAGTAGCCATCCAGGTTGATCAGTCTTTTTTTTTGGCAGCAGCTGAGCACATTTATGTGAAGGGCATGCCACCACTTCCCACACCTGCCCCTGGATGACCCTTGTGTGTGGAGCAACCCCATAATTTCTAGCAGCAGCAGCAGCAACCACAAGTTTCCAGCAGCAAAGCAGCTGGTTAGTTGTCCTCAGCAAAGCTGGGCTTGAGCATCTTCTCTCCCTCTCTCTTTTTCTGCCTGACTCTGCCTCTGCTCCTCAGCACTGAAACACACAGTTCCCTCTGTAGGGTGGAGGCTATTTTTTAGCTTCCTGGAACATTTGAAGTAAGCAGCAGATCTGGCTCTCTAAAGGTCAGCCATCAGGGGGGTGGCAGGGAGTCCCTTGTGTGGAGGGCAGAAGGAACAGGCAGTGCTGGAGGTGGTGCAGGAGCTTGGCAGCCAAAAACCCCACACCTGCTCCATCCCCTAAACCCACTGGCTCACCTTGCTCCCCAGGAGTGCTGCTCCAGAGCATCCCTGCCATCATTCTGTAGTAGGGTCAGCATCCTCAGTGGAGGAGATCATCTCCTGGCAGCAGTAAGGTGGAGGAGTTGGTTATCAAGCCATCTGAAGCCATGCCCCAACCTCTTTGCTGAGGGCTGAAGTCTCCTACAGGGTGTCTCTCTCACCAGACGGGGTGTCTTCAGCTCATCTGATGCCATGTAAATGGTTGCACTGTTTTTAGCTCTTTGCCAGGCTTTCTAGACTAGCCCTTGTGGAAGTGCCTTATAGACTTGCCTATGTTCCATTAGTGTCATGGAAAAAAAAAAGAAAAAAGGTTGGGGTTTTGTTTTTTTGTTTTTCTTTTTTTTTAAGTTATATTTATTTTTCATTCCATTTTAATTGCACAAAACACTAAAACTTTCATGCATGGAATCTTTTTTTTTTTTAAATGGTGTTTTTTTAGTTTTTAAAACATTCCTTTTCCAGCTTTGGAGAAAGGGTATGAAGAGGTAAGCTTAGATACCTACCAGTTATTGCTGTACTTTAGCTTTGAGCTGCTCTTATGTATGTTTATTATTTTTTAAGTCCATTTATAAACCAGACTTCTTGCTTTGTGGCTTCTAAAAGAAGCAAATTGTTCCTCTCAGATGTCTTATGCCTTTCCTGGAGGCTGGAATGGTTGGTGTGAGGGATTTTCTCCACTTCCATCTCCCCTTTTTGGTCATTGGGATAACCCAGAGGAAAAGATCTGAACTGGTTGTAAACCCCAATGCACAGTGCCTGTAAAAAAACCCCTTTAACTTTGCAAATAAAGGCATATGGGAAGCATTTTCCTGGTGAATGGTCTGTGTCTGTCCCCAAACAGCTTGTGGCAGCCTGGGGCTGACCCAGCTGTTGTGTCTGTGCTGATTTTGGGAGTGTGGGGCTCCAGATTTCTTCACCCCAGAGGAATGGAAGCAGCATTAAGGGCAGGAAAGGACCCTGCAATGGGGAACAGATTCTGACAAAGGGGAGCTGGCAGGGTGACAGCACAATCAGGGGTCCAGGGTGGGTGTGGGGCACCCTGAGAGAGTTTCTTGAGTTTTTCCATCCCCCTTCTACAGGAGAAACTACCAAAGGCAGCTTCACATCAGGAGTTTTTCAGTCTTTATGGTTTTTGCTGGTGCTCCCTGTGGCTCCCCCTGATGGGTTGCTGATGAGTCCATCAGTGATTTCTGTGATGAAGGATTTCAGAGCTGCCTGGTGCAGCCACACAGTCCTACTGCTCCTCTCCCTGTGGGTAGGGCTGGAGGGAATGCTGTGGACCAAAAGGCACCCAAAAAAAAGCACTAAATGCCCTACTGGTTTTGCACTTAAGGAGAAATGAGATCATAGAGTCTGAAAGGAGCTCCAGCTCTTCCTCAGACAGACAGGGACAAGAGGGACAGTTGGGCTGACCCATAAGGAAAGTCAGATTTCAAAGCCATGCCCAGATCCCCTGAGGAGCAGTTGCTGCTGCTGACCCTGGCACCTCCAAAACAAACTGCAGGAGAAACCCAGGGTGGGTTTTGCTTAAAGATTAGAAACTTCTAAGAGAAAGAACTAGTAGTGTTAGGTAGGAGGCTCTCAGGTGGCTTCTCCACCTGGAGTTACTGTGTCCACTTCTGGAACCCTCAGCATAAGAAGGACAGAAGATGGGGCAGGTCCGGAGGAGGGCCAAGAAGATGCTGAGAGGGGTGGAGCATCTCCCTTCTGAGAACAGTTCAAGGAGTTATGTTTGTTCAGCCTGGAGATGAGAAAGCTCAGGGGGGACCTCAGAGGAGCTTCTCAATACCTGAAAGAGGCTTCAGAAAGGCTGGGGTAGGACTTTTTAATAGGATATGTGATGGGAGGACTAGGAATAATGGATGTAAATTGGAAGGGGGGAGATTCAGGCTGGAGATAAGAAAGAAATTCTTTGCTGTGAAGGAGGTGAGACACTGGAAGAGGTTGCCCAGAGAGGTTGTAGATGCTCCCTCAATCCCTGGAGATGTTTAAGGCCAGGCTGGATGAAGCATCGAGCAACCTGATCTAGTGGGATGTGTCTCTGCCCGTGGCAGGAGGGTTGGAACGAGACGATCTTGAAGGTCCCTTCCAACCCAAACATTCTATGATTCCTATACGTGCATCTAGCGGTCTCTGGTGGGCTGTGGAAGGATGTACAAGGTTGCTGTTCCTACAGCATCCTTACCAATGTTTTACTTACAGTTCAACTTCCCGAGAGCCACTGAGAATCTCATCCTTACAGGATTCCTCTTCCTACCTGTGGAGGCAAACAAAAGCCTTTAGAGCTCCAATAAGACGATGTTGCAGCAGAAAGAGGGAAAAACTCAGCCGTGATGGATGGCTCAGTGCTGGAACCTTAATACTCTGAGGTTTTAGCATTGGGCTGGAAAGGGTCAGACCCCATTGCCAGGCTCCCTGCCACATTAGGGTTTAACAAACTAAACTATTAATTAAGTCAGTAAAGAGAAGAGAGGTCAACACCTATATTAATGCTGCAAAGAAAGCTTTCAATGCTGCTGAGGCTTTCACTGATAGGACATGGGGCTCCCCAGCACCTCCATCCAGCAGGGCTAGAGGTGGGGACACAGCTCCCTTCCAACCCAAACTATTCTAAATCCCTTAGGGTTTCACTCAGGCCATCGTGCCACCTTCTGCCATGGGTGCTGACTGTGGGTGGTCGGGATGGGGGGAAGAGGGAGTGATTGGGAGCTGCTGGGCTGGGAAAGCCTTTCCACCTCCCTCCAAGGTTTTTTTTCGCAGTAATTGGGATTTCTTTGCAGGTTGGTGCCGGGGAGGACAAGTAGCATCTTGCTGGGGGTGGGAAGGAACAAGTGTGCTGAGGGTCCCTCAGTCCTCCTGGAGGCTTCTGGTACCCGGGTAGGGAGGAATTTGTGCATCACCCCCTTCTCCCTTCCAGCCTCCCCGAGGGACCGACCTGCTCCCAGCAGCCGGGAGGTGGCAGCGCTCCCTCGGAGAGAAATGGGGGAGAGGGGCAGGGAGAACCCCGAGTCCGGCTCCGCTCCTACAGCAGCCTGGACCCGGAAGACAAACCCCAAGTACTTTGATTTCTAACAGTGGCTCTCCTTCTCAGGGCTTATTTTGCTTTCCGTGACAGGAATTTGGTGAATTCTGCAGGTACACGGACACATGGAGTGACATCTCCGTGGTTGGAGGTTGGAGAAGGGCATGGTGCCACCTGCCTGCTGTGGCCACTGCTTGTCTCATCCATCACAGCTAGGCATGGGGCTGGTGAACCCAAAAATCTTCCCCCAGTGCTCTAACCCTAATTCTAAACCAGTGTCTGTTCCTCCACAGGAGGTTTGTCCCCCTCTCATCCCAGTACGAGGAGAACCAGCCCTGCTGTGATCAAACACAGGGGAATGCTCACCTTCCTTTTATTAAAAAGCATCTCTTGGGCTACTAGAAACAGCCTTTTTCTAAAACTAGACCTCCAGGAATTTTTTTTCTCCTAGAACAGAATTTTTCCATTTGGGGATGAAGCAGAAGAGGCCATGGAGTTGTAGCCTAAGACTTTAATTCCACCTCTTCCCTAGCAGGAGTGGCTCTGAAGGCTTGGAAGCAACTGAAGGTGCAGCAGCCCCCAGCAGGTTGCTGTCTGCATCCTAGGATGGCCCCAGGAGGGGCAACATGGCCCCATCCAGGCATAGGCAGGTGCAGAGCTGTACCTAACAGGATGGTGAGCAAGGTGCTGCCGTGTTGAGACCCACTGGGTCCAGATTTGGGGCTGCTCAGGTCGTGGTATTTGGGATGTCTGTGACATTAAACACAGAAGGCATTCAGAGAGGTGTAGGCACCTTGGGGAGGCAGCCAGTGGAGCCAGGCTGGCTGCAGCACCTCTGGGATGTAAACACCCAGTAGTTTAAAATATTAATGTTTGGAGTTAATGTCTGGCAGAGAAAGACACCCAGACCATGTTGGCTTTTAGCTGTTTCATGCACATGAAGGGGAACTTGGGAGGAACTGGCAGGTAGGCAACAAACCTTCTCCTTATGGCAGCTACCTGGTACCAGCCAGTGATGGCCACTGCCCAGGCCACTGGTGTGGGACAGAGCTCCATATGCCTAAGGCTGGTGGGGAAATCCCTTCTGGCACCAGAATTCCATCTTATTCTGCATCTTATTCTGTTCATAGAATCACAGAATATCAGGGATTGGAAGGGACCTCAAGAGATCATCTAGTCCAATCTCTCTGCTGGAGCAGGAACACCCAGATCAAGTCCCACAGGAAGGTGTCCAGGTGGAGTTTGAATGTCTCCAGAGAAGGAGACCCCACACCCTCTCTGGTTAGCCCATTCCAGTGTTCTTTCACCCTCACTGGGAAAAAGGTTTTTCTGATTTTCACCTGGAACCCCCCATGTTCCATCTTGCACCTTTTGCCCCTTGTCTTCTCAGTCTGTGACTGAGAAGTGCCTGGCTCCATCCTCCTCACACCCACCCTGGCATGAATGAGAGATGCAAGAAGGGCCAGGCGAGGCTGGGCAGCCTGGAAACCACCCGTGTACCAACATTTAGGGTAAAAACTAAATTGTGGGTATTCCTATGAGTGAGAAATTGCTTAGAAACTTTACGACCCTGCTTATCTCGAGGAATGATCCAGCTGGAATCTTCCTTGTGTTTCCCCACCTGGTGGTGGCTTTGGATAGGGAGGAGAGCAGTGTCGCTGTGGGGTGTTGTGTGTCTCGGAAGGAACACGGAGCAGGAAGCAGGGATGGTTGAGATGTGCAGGTGTATTTTGACAGGCTGCCAGCACTTGCAGCAGAGCTGCCTTTCATAGGAAACCTCCTCTGTGACAGTCCTGTCACCCACTGGCATCTGCTCCTCTCTGCTCTGTGGACAAATCCCTAGCACCACAAGTGTTGCTGTCACTTAGAGAGCTGGGTAATGTGCCTGGACTAACTCCAAAAATGTTAAAACCTAGAGAAAACACAGGTGAGAAGAAATACTGGTACATGTGTGTGTAGAGCAATGGCAGGGTGGCTTTTGTCCCCTTCCTCCCTCCCTTGTCTCCATCCCAGAGGTGCAGATAAGCCCCCTGCTTCCCTCTGAGGCTTTTGAGATGTTAATTCCTGAAGAAAACTGTGCTTTGACCCCTACCACCTCTCCTTGGGTGATGTGGGTGTGAGCTGATGTCTGCTGCAGGCTCTCCACCACCCATTTTGATGAGGTTTCTTCAGACTGTGTAAAGAGACTCTGCATTTCATTCCAGCAATAGAGTATATTTACATTACAAAAAAAAAAAAGAAAATCCACAGTATCAAAACACAGCAAAGTCACAATCCAACACTCAGCAATATAAATAGGCATAAAAATGGTCTCCTCTAACTCCTCAGCTTGGGCTCTCTCATGGAAATTATAAATGTGAGCTCACCATCAGGACACATGCAGTCATCTACTTGTTCCCACTTATCCAGGGTGGAAAAATGTGATGCAAAGCTTGGAAAAAACCAAGAAAACATGGACTCGAGCTGGTGACACACAGTTTATCCCTTTCCCAGCCTGTGGAACAGTGCCTGTGGAAGGGGGGGATGTGGGTCAGAGTGAGACCTGGGTATCTAGAGGAGTAGATAGTGCTGGTGGAGGTGAGCCTCTTTTCATCCCAACCCCAAATGTGCCATTTTCTTTGACCAATCTGCTGGAAGCATCCTAAAAGCTGGAAGATGGATTGGTGCTAAAAGCTTTCTCATCCCCCCTGCACCATCCCAGTGATGGGGAGGATGTTTCTTCCCTCTGCCTGGTGGGTGGGTGCAAGGGAAGCAGGACTGAATTTTAGCCTGGTTCTAGTTGTGTGTACAAGAGGAGGATGGAGGATGATAACAGGAGGAGGAAGGATGGCTTGTGGGTGATATGGGGACCAGTGGGATTGATGGGAAGTAACCCCAGTTCAGCTGGTGGCATTGTCACCTGAGGCTTTGCAGCACACTGGTCCCAAGGGAGAATGGGAATGCTGATTGCCAGTTTGGAAAAATAAATTGCAGCACTATCTCATATTCTGCATGTGAGCATGAGAAGAAATCAGCTAGAAAACCTGTTGGGGAGGGGGTGTTGCCATGCTGTGGTTAGCAAGTGTGTGGGAAAAGCCACTGCTTTTGATGGGGAGGAATACACCAAAGCTCTTCTTGTATCCAGGCATTAAATATAAATGAAATCTTGATGGTGTTTTGTAGAAGGTGCAGTTTGGATTGAATAGGAATAAAAAAACCACTCTGTCTAGAGTGTATGCATGTATATGAGAACAACAGGGTCATTCCAAAGCAAGTAGGGGGCAAGGCTGTCCTAAAACAGGCCCCTGGAGAGCCATGAGGCTGTGACCCTGGTTTTTCCTGTCTGGGGAGCTTGGCACAATAACCTCTGCATCATGGCAAGTCTGCAGCAAGGGACAACTTCAGCAGAACTGAAAGCTCTTTAATAAAAAGCATGAGGGTGGTTGCACACAGGGATATGGCAGAGCTGTGTGCCAGAGCCTTTCCCAGCACACAGCCCCAGCTGGCACTGCTGGGCACAGAGTGACACCCACCTCCTGGAGCAAGTGCAGGCAAAGGGCTGTCTGCCATAGCCCCTTCTCCATGGCAAGTATGAATTTGGCATCAACAACCAGCTTGGAAAATAAAAAAAAATCATGTTCTGCATTGAAATGATGAGTCTCACCCTGGATGGAACTGGTTTATGACTGCCCACAAGCTTGAAAAAGACATTTGATTTGGTTTCTACCTGGAATTACTGTCCACCAAGTAATAAATCAGCTGTTGCTGGGTTCAAGTAGCAAGGAACTATTTGCTCAAAGCCCTTTTTATTTTATTTAACTTTTTTTTTTTTGAGAAACCTGTTCTTCTCAATGAGAAGGGGCAGCAGAAAATACCATGTGGCTGGTGGATGGGGTGGAGGGAGTGAAGCAATTGCATTTATTCTTCATGACATGGTATCACTTCTTAGCTTTAAATATTGCATCAAAAACGCCTACATTTACATTTATAAAGCAGAAGATGATGTGGGGACAGTCTGGAGCCACGTGCCTTTGATCTGATTGTTTTCTAGCTTGATGGCTTCAGGGGTTGGCTGGCAGCAGCGATGTGGGACAGCACAGTGGTCCATCCCCCTTGGTGGTGGTGGGAGTCCTGGAGTGGGTGGTCTCCTTCTGCAGAGCTCCAGAGAGAGATGTAAAAGCACTGGGTGATTAATTTGTCCCTGAAGAGAAAGACAAGCATTGTTGATGGCAGAAGTACCAAACCAGCACTCATACTCTTTGTCTTAACCAGTGCATGAAACTTGGGCACCAAGTGTGAAATCTTTTTGGGTAACTGCTATGCCAATGATAATCTGGTGGGGCTCATCCCTTGGCTTTACTATAGATGGCTCTTGGGTTTAATTTTTCCATCAGTGACCTACTAGGCTGATTTTCTTTTTTTAATTTTTTGACTGCTGCTGTTTTGCAGCCTTTCGTTGGCAAAGCAAGAAAACCACTCCTTGCTGTGGCACAGCATCATGGCAAGTGCTCTGCTTTTCCTCTTGAGCATTTCCAGCCTCTGGTTAACAAGAAGCAACCTAAGCGGTGCTTATCTTCCAACGAAACCCACTTCACTGCTGCCTCTGTTGTGTGCCTTGTGTCTCTCAAAAAGGTGTTTGTTTTTTTTTTCACCTGTCTTGCTCTAAAAACAGAAATGATCAGGTTTCCTGTCTGTACCATGCTATGGAGCTTTGCTTTTTGTGGAGCATCCCCTTTTGGGTCGTTGCTAAATACCTGTTTCTGGCTGGCCACTGAGGTGCCATGAGCTACTGTAAGAGAAGAGAAATGGCAAGAGAAATGCAGTCTGAGTTATTTCTAAAGATCTGCCACAGCACTGAGTAATTTAAGCTTAATTCATAGTGGTGTTTCTCAGCTGTAAGACAGGAATGGTGATGATGGGGATCATCTACAGATGCAGAGGGGGATACTGTCAATATTTGGCCAGGATCTGTGAAACATTGCTTTAAATTTAATCTGAAGGGTCTTCCACAAATCCATTTCATGTAGGTTTTGTTTTGTTTTTCTTTCCTCTTGCCAACTCTGTGCCAAGGAACAAGCTGAAATGTGTCAGTGCTTACACAGTTTTGCAGGTGTTCAGCTGAGCAAATTGGCTTAGGCTCACCATGCTTGAACACCAGGTAGTGGTGGCCAAGCTCCAGCAGAGGGTGACACGACAGTGGCACAGACTGCCCAGAGAGGGTGTGGGACATTCACTGGGAGGACCCTCCCCAGGTGGGAGCAGCAGCCCAGCTTTCCCCTCTTTCACCAATTCTCTTCCTTGTGTCCCTTTTGGAGTGGAAAAGCAGACAGGCACTGGGGTCCCCCCATCTGAGCTCCTCTCACCCTGCCAAAAATAACGAGCCAGGACCAGAGGGATGCCCAGTTAAGATCCAAACCACAAAAACTATTCCATTTGGCCATGGGCTTTCTAGATATAACCATTACCTGGTTAACAGCCCAGGCTGGGATTCTTCAGCTTTGGGCACTTACCCTGGAGGAGTGGGGTGGGGATGTTGCTTCAGCCAGGAGTGCAGGCTGTGCTGGGAGGGGATCCATTTCCAAAGCAGGGAGATGCTGCCAAGCAAGGACCTTTTGCTAGAAGGAGAGGAAATGTGTCTCTTTTTGATTCCTCTGTTAGTGTTTTACACAAGCTTTTGGCAGTGTGTGGGTTGCCTCTACCACCCTAGCAGCAAGAGGCAAGAGTTCCTCGCTAGATAAAGTGTACCCAGGGGTGAGCAGGAGGTCTGGTCTTCACATGGTGCCAGCAGATGGAGGCAGAGGATGTCCCTGGTCAGTTCATTAGTGGAGTGATTTACAGCAAGCACTTTTCTCAAGCCATCTGCAAGGACAGAGCTTCACGGAGCATCATATACACACACAGACAGCAGGGGAGGCTGGGCTGAGCTCTCTGCTGCTGCAAAGCAGTCAAGGATGGACTTGTGGAGTGGGGAAAAAAGTACCACTGGTTTGTTTTTATATACTTGAGGTGTTTCTATTGAGAACTCCTTGGCGTTTGATGTTCACAGCCCGTTTCCCTTAATGGCCAGCATGAAAAAGGAGGTAAAGCATCCTCAGCTAATTCCTAGGAGGGGAGAGAAAGCAGCATCTCTTTGTCCCCCAGCTCAGCTGCTTTCCCAGATGCCACCGTTGCCAGGGGTGTCTTTTCCTGGCATCTTCCTCCTCCTCTTCCTCATAGTCTGTCCAGTAGTGTGTGTTGGCCAGGGCTAGTCCTAAAGGCAAAGGCAGGCTGTGCTTGCCCCATCCCCGCTGCATCAGTGCGAGTCTCCGGCGGCCGCTCTGCACCTCCTCTCGGCTGGGCGGGCACAGGGACCAAACCACAGGGACACAAAACAAAAAAGGGACAAGAAGAGAGACAAAGGGTAATGAAAAGTCCCAGGGCCCACAGCTGCCAAAGGAAATGTCTCGCCGTGTTTCTCTGACCATACTTGTCCCAGCCACTAGAGCTGCTGTGGGATCCCCTGCTCCTTGTAGCCTGTGAGGAGGGAGGGGAAGGGAACATCATTAGTTTTTCATTCCTAATCTTGGTGGGGCTACAGTCAGCCATGAGGGGAACATCACTACTGTTCATTCCTAACCTTGGTGAGGCTGCAGTGAGCCATGAAGGGAACATCATTAGTTTTTCATTCCTAATCTTGGTGGGGCTACAGTCAGCCATGAGGGGAACATCACTACTGTTCATTCCTAACCTTGGTGAGGCTGCAGTGAGCCATGAAGGGAACATCATTAGTTTTTCATTCCTAATCTCAGTGGGGCTACAGTCAGCCATGAGGGGAACATCACTACTGTTCATTCCTAACCTTGGTGAGGCTGCAGTGAGCCATGAAGGGAACATCATTAGTGTTCATTCCTAACCAGGACCCTTGGTGAGGCTGGTGAGCCATGAAGGGAACATCTTTAATGTTCATTCCTAACCAGGACCCTTGGTGAGGCTACAGTTAGCTATGAAGGGAACATCATTTGTGTTCATTCCTAACCAGGACCCTTGGTGGGGCTCCACTGAACCATGAAGGGAACATGACTAGTGTTCATTCCTAACCAGGACCAGGTGGGGCTACAGTCAGCTATGAAGGAAACATCACTAGTGTTCATTCCTAACCAAGACCCTCAGTGAGGCTGCAGAGGGCCATGAAGGGAACATCACCAGTGTTCATTCCTAAACAGGACCTTCGGTGGGGCTGCAGTGAGCCATGAGCCTAGTTTACCAGGAGTGGCCATGCTCCCATGCTTTCTCTCATGGCATGGGCATTTTATGGGTTTTTCCCAAAAGGGTACAGCTGAAGAAAGGCAGCAAATAAGACAAAATGGCCAACAGGCCAGTATGTGGCACACCACTCATGGAAAAACTTCAGGTGGTTGCTTTTCAACACTTTTGCTGCTGAGTTTGCTTGTGCCTTGTGGAGAACTCTCAGTTGTGGTGTGCTGCTGCAAGCCCTGCTGGTATTTCACATTCCTACAATGTTTTAAGAACTCACTCTAGAGCAACATTTGGTAGGAAAGTGTAAAAAAGGGTACTTCACCTACTTTCCTTAGACACAGTTTATCTTAAATAGATAAACTTTTAAAAGATAAAAATATTTTAAAAAACTTTTAAAAGATAAGCTTTTAAAAGAAACATAACATCTCTAGGTGGAGTAGGGAGTTTGTCCTCACTATTGCCTTCATCTCATGCAGGGTTATGAGCTATTATGGGATATTCTTCTCTTCTGAATCTCTCAAAAGCTTTCTGTTACCGCTCCTTCCAAGGGCAGCTGTGTTACCTAGGAGGAGACCTATGTTGAAGAGAGTCTTGGTTATGTTTTCCCAAGTCCTTCATAACCCAAACATAGAGCAACCATCTGCTTCTGGCAAGGGCCAAGCACTGCAATTAGCAAAGGAGTGAGAAGTGGATGGCATCATTACAGGTCATTTCAGTCTCTGAGAGCCAGCTTCCCTCTGCAGAAGCTGTGAAATCACACACAAAGGCACCTTGGTCCTTCACAGGGGCAGCCATGCAAGCAGTTCAGTATTGGGAGGCCAGAAGCTAAGTGAGGACTCCCTTCAGAAATCAGTCTTGTCTTCTTGGTGCTGTCCATCACAGACATAACAATGTCTGGACAAACAGTCCCTGACTTTCTGTGCCACCTCAGTGTGACATTTCTGTATAAATCACTGTCTTATTCCTATCAAGAAACAGCCCAAAACCTTTTTTTCCACTGAGCTCTGAGCAGCTTTACAGTTCCTGGAAAGGCTATTCCTCTGTCTTCATTCCGCAGGGTGCTCATTGCAGCTAATGAGAATGTGCGTTCTCCTTCTCTGGGGACATTCAAAACCCATCTGGATGTGTTCCTGTGTGATCTAATCTAGGTGTTCCTGCTCTGGCAGGGGGATTGGACTAGATGGTCTCTTCAGGTCCCTTCCAGTCCCTGATGTTGTGTGATGCTGTGTTGGATGTGCTGGACATGAGGTGTACCTTTGCCTGGAAAGCCTGAGCAAGCTCACTTTCCACTTGGCTTTGTTCAGCTCATTAGCTCTGCTTCTCCACAGCTTCTCCTTGACCCCACAGCTGCAAGGAGGGATTGGAGAGAGCTCAATTTGGCAGCTGGATACCTGTAGCCACCAGTGGAGAGTTCAGACTCTTTTTATTTTTCACTTTTTTTGCAAGAGTAAAATCCTTCCTTTTAATCTACCTTTTCTCTCAGAAAGTGTTGGTAAACCCAGGGCTGGCTGGCAAAGCCATCTGGCTGCTTAAAGAAGATATCCGTGGCATTTAATGGGGCCAGCTGGCATTTTGTTTAAATTAGCAGGGAAAATGTCCCATGCCAAAAGTAATTAAGTGTGACAGTAAGATTGCATTCAATTAATTTGCCTTCTGGGATACATCCTGCTCAAGGGGGCACTTTAAAGAAGATGAATGCTGCACAGGGATGCTTTAGGGTCTAGTTAGTCTTTCCCTTAGTCTTGTGTCCCACCTTACTCTTGACACATGTGATTCTACCCTTTCTTGGTGTTCTTCAATGGCAAAGAGGGCAGATCCTGCCATGCCACCTCTTCAGCATTTTGACCTTACTGGAGTGAAAAAGTTTCCTGATTTAATGGACTCATAGAATGCATTGAGTTGGAAGGGACCTTTAGAGGTCATCTAGTTCAACTTTCTGGCAAAGAGCAGGGACATCTTGTGCTAGAACAAGTTGCTCAGAGCCTCACCAAGCCTGGCCATAAATACCTCCAGGGATAGAACTTCCCCAGCCTCTCTGTTTCAGTGTCCCACCACCCTCATGAAGAATTCTTTCCTAGTGTCTAGTCTAAGCCTGCCCTCCTGTATTTTACAGCCATTGTCCCTTGTGCTGTCACTACATGCAAATAGTTCCTCCCTAGCTTCCCTGTAGGTCCCAAGATCCACACAAATTGTTCCTGTTGTTATTAAAGACTGTCCTAGGCTAAAACTGCTCCTGTTATTTATTAGTCCAGAGAGCCTCCTGGTTGCCTGCTTTCTCATAGCTAGCTGGACACTCTCCAGGATCCTCACATCAAGCACAGCCTCCAAAGCTGCCCATGAGCCTTGCCACAGCTTGATGTGGTGTGAAGAAAGGTGAGGGCTGATGTTTATGGTCCTACAGGCTCTGTTCCTACCTGTCTGGGCGCTGTTTGTTCCCTCTGCAGCAGTGTACTCCTGTGCAGCCACCACATCTTTCTCTGAAAAACAAGTTGTGTCCCTAGTGTGTATTTATGCAGTTGAATAATCCCTCCTTTATGTCTTGGACTTGTCTCTGCTGAACAGCATTTATAGAATCATAGAATGGTTTAGGTTGGAAGGGACTTTCAAGATCATCTAGTTCCAAACCCCCTACCATAAGAAGGGACACCTCCCACTACATCAGGCTGCTCAGTGCCTCATCCAGCCTGGCCTTAAACACCTCCAGGGATTGAGGGAGCATCCACAACCTCTCTGGGAAAACTCTTCCAGTGTCTCACCACCTTCACAGCAAAGAATTTCTTTCTTCTCTCCATCCTCAATCTCCCCTCTTCCAATTTACATCCATTACTCCTAGTCCTTCCATCACATATCCTACTAAAAAGTCCTACCCCAGCCTTTCTGTAGCCTCCTTCAGATATTGAGAAGCTCCTCTGAAGTCCCCCCTGAGCCTTCTCTTCTCCAGGCTGAACAACCCCAACTCCTTCAGCCTGTCCTCGTAAGAAGGGAGGTGCTCCAGCCCTCTCATCACCTTAGTGACCCTCCTCTGGACCTGCTCCAACAGCTCCGTGTCCTTCTGATGTTGAGGGCTCCAGAACTGGACACAGTAACTCCAGTTGGAGTCCCACCAGAGCCCAGTAGAGGGGTAAAATCCCTTCCCTTGCCCTGCTGGTCACACTTCTCTTGATACAGCCCAGCACTGGGTTGGCTTCTGGGCTGCAAGCTCACACTGCTGGCTCATGGTGAGTTTCTCATCCATTGACACCCCCAAATCCTTCTCTTCAGGGCTGCACTCAGGCCACTTATTTATTCATTTATTTATTTTTCCAGACTGTTTCTCAGATTTGCTTGAATCCTGTTGCTGCCCTGGCTGTGCCTGCCATCCTTGTAGCCCTGGTGGTGTGAGGCTGGGCACAGAAGGATTCTATTTATCTTTTGAATTATGGGAAACATTAAAAAGCACCTTTGGGTACATATAGTTAGGGGCTAAAGGAGGGTTCAGGAGAGTCCCTAAGGATTTTCTGGGTACAACTGGCCCCATGTGATCCCTGGGAGCAGAACTGGCTTTGTAGGAAGGTCTTCCTAAGCAGAGAGATGCAGCTGGAGTTGTGATGGAGAAAGCTTTTTCCCTCAAGGGTCAGCAGAGTTCCCACTGCTGTAGGGCCTCATTCCTCCCTATATTTTCTGCCTCATAAAGGGGAAAGGAAGATGCCAACCCATGTGGTTGGGATGGAAGGCTCTTCCAGATGTGTTACAGAGCCCAACCCCACTGCTTCTTTTGTCTGCTATGTTACTCATGGATCTCTACATTCCACCCTGTTGCCTTTAGCCCCTACAGCAGAGTTCCATGGCTTGTGGGGGCCATTAGCTGGAACACAGCCACACACACATAGGGGTGAGGAGTGAGGGGAGAGAGCCCACTGTACTTACTTGCCAGTATGACCATGTCCATCCCCCAAAATATGCTCATAATCCAGCCAACCATCACGATGGCTGTGAGGATCTGAATGAGAGCAGCAGCGATGTTGAGCCAGAAGACACAGCACATGTGCCTGTCAGGGAGGTCAGTCCGGGCCCCACACAACACAGTGAAGGCAGATACAAACGTCCCTAGGGGGAAGAGAAGCAACAACAAGCCCAGTGAAACCCACAGCTTTATGCCAAATCCCTTCCCTCACACCCCCTTCTTGTGGCATCCTCCTTGTTGTGCTCCTGCTGGAGCTCTGGGAACACTTTACAAATGAAGGCACAGCCATATTTTGCCCTAACACTCCTCTCTCTCCCATTTACTTATTGCAATAATTTGAAATACTTCAAAATCAGCAAAAAAAAAGAATGCACTTTGGGGTTTATCTCCTTCCCCCCCACACCCAACCACTTATGCATTGCAGGCAGTTGACAAGGAGTCTTGTGTGTGTGTGGAAATGCCAATCTACTTTTTTATTCTCTCTGCCTGGTGACCTGGGGCAAATATTCACACCACAGATGCTGTAAAAGGGAAAACTGCACAGGGAATTAGAACAGTACTGGTCTATAAAGCTGTGGGGTTCTGGTGTACCTGGCAGCCTATTCAGCAGTACAGCTCCAAAAAGGGCACACACACACACACAAAAAGGGATGTTCACAAGGCACTGCATCTTTGCTCAGTGCTTTATCCAGTCACAAACCCCTCAGAGTATGTTTTTAACAAAGCAGAAGCAGCTAAAGTTGCCCTGATGCCAGGACATTTGGTGTTGCACCCTCTGTCCCACAACCAATGTGCAGAAGCACTAGCAAAGAGCAGAAGAAACTGTTTCTGAGCCCCATAAAGCACAAGCTTTTATCCCAGACACTCAATTACCTCATCTAAGTAGGCACTTTGACACCTCTCACGACTATGAATTTTCTTTTTATTTGCTTTATTTAAAAAAAAAAAAAAGAGCTGTGCCAGGTTGGTACAAAGGTATAAATGGACTGTTGTGCTGCAAAATGCTTTCCTTGATGAAGGAAGTTAAAAATCCTGCAGCATGATTTCTGCAAAAATTGTCATTTTCCCTTTGAAGGGATGGAAGCCTGCAAGGAACCTGTAAGATGTGAATGGATGAGCTCATCCCTGATGCACAGGAGTACCCTGCTGAACTTAGGAACAGAGGGAGTCCCTTGTTCTGGCAGAGGCAGGGAGGAAACACTTGGCTTTACACACTTTGGGAAGACCTCACAAACTGAGAGAGCAGAAGGAGCTGGTTGAGAGCAAAACAGCATTTTGTTTCACTTCCACAAGTGGAGGAAGAGACAATTAATACCATAGAATCATAGAATCATAGAATAGTTTGGGTTGGAAGGGACCTTAAAGATCATCGAGTTCCAACCCCCGTGCCATAGGCAGGGACACCTCCCACTAGACCAGGCTGCTCAGTG